>OU015557.1:633600-828600 GCA_907165065.1 Caprimulgus europaeus
CACCCCACTGCCACCCCAGTGCCCCTATGGGGTGTCCCAGGGGAAGCGGGGGCTGGAGATCAGCCCCATGTGCGACAAGCACAGCGCCTCTGTCGAGAGGTCACAGGTGGGGACCCCAGTGTCACCCCAGTGTCACCCCACTGCCACCCCAGTGTCACCCCAGGGACACCCCACTGCCACCCCAGTGTCCCTATGGGGTGTCCCAGGGGGAGTGGGGGCTGGAGATCAGCCCCATGTGCGACAAGCACAGCGCCTCGGTCGAGAGGTCACAGGTGGGGACATCACTGTGGGGACAGGGACCCCACTGCCACCCCAGGGACACCCCACTGCCACCCCACTGTCACCCCACTGCCACCCCTGGGACACCCCACTGCCACCCCAGGGTCCCTATGGGGTGTCCCAAGGGGAGCGGGGGCTGGAGATCAGCCCCATGTGCGACAAGCACAGCGCCTCTGTCGAGAGGTCACAGGTGGGGACACCACTGCCACCCCAGTGTCACCCCAGTGTCACCCCAGGGTCACCCCACTGCCACCCCAGTGTCCCTATGGGGTGTCCCAGGGGGACCGGGAGCGCGAGCGGGGGCTGGAGATCAGCCCCATGTGCGACAAGCACAGCGCCTCGGTCGAGAGGTCACAGGTCCCCTCCTTGTCCCCAATATCCCCTCCTTGTCCCCAATGTCCCCAATGTCCCCAATGATGTCCCCAATGTCCCCTCCTTGTCCCCAATATCCCCTCCTTGTCCCCTCCTTGTCCCCAATGTCCCCTCCTTGTCCCCAATGTCCCCAATATCCCCAATATCCCCAATGTCCCCTCCTTGTCCCAATGTCCCCAATGTCCCCAATGTCCCCAATGTCCCCTCCTTGTCCCCAATGTCCCCTCCTTGTCCCCAATGTCCCCAATGTCCCCTCCTTGTCCCCAATATCCCCAATGTCCCCTCCTTGTCCCCAATGTCCCCAATGTCCCCAATATCCCCTCCTTGTCCCCAATGTCCCCAATGTCCCCAATGTCCCCAATGTCCCCAATGTCCCCAACGTCCCCTCCCTGTCCCCAAGGTTGGCTTCATCGATTACATCGTGCACCCCCTGTGGGAGACCTGGGCCGAGCTGGTGCATCCGGACGCTCAGGAGATGTTGGAAACCTTGGAAGAAAACCGGGATTGGTACCAAAACCGCGTCCCCCACAGCCCCTCCCCCCCCCCGACCGCCGCCCCTCCCCCACACCCCTCCCCCCACCACCACTTTCACTTTCCCCTCCCCCCCGAGGAGGAGGAGGAGGAGGGGGAGGAAGGATCAGAACAACCCCAAAACCTCCAGCACCAACCCAAGGTCACCCCCCCCCGGCAGCCCCCCGGGAGACCCCCGGAGAGGGGGGGGGAGGGGGAGGGGGAGGGGCAAGGGGAGGGGTGACCCCGCCCCCCCCACCTTGGGAATGAATTGGGGGGGGGGGAGGGGTCACGGTGGATGTGATTTTGGGGGGAAATCCTTTGATTTGGAGATTTTGGGGGGGATTTGTCCAATTTGGAGATGATTTTGGGGGGAAATCCCTCAATTTGGACATTTTTGGGGGGATCTCCCTAATTTTTACATGATTTTGGGGTAAAATCCCTCAGTTTCGAGATTATTTTGGGGGGAAATCCTTCAATTTGGACTTTTTTTGGGTAAAATCCCTCAATTTCTACATTTTTTTGGGTAAAATCCCTGAATTTCTACATTTTTTGGGGGATCTCCTTAATTTGTACCTGATTTTGGGGTAAAATCCCTCAATTTGGAGATTATTTTTTGGGGGGAAATCCCTCAATTTAGTGATTATTTTTGGGGAAATCCCCTCATTTATGTCTTATTTTGGGGGTCCCCCCCCTTTGGAGATTATTTTGGGGGGAAATCCCTCAATTTTGAGATTATTTTGGGGGGAAATACTTCAATTTGGACTTTTTTTGGGTAAAATCCCTCAATTTCTACATTTTTGGGGGATCTCTCCAATTTTTACATGATTTTGGGGTAAAATCCCTCAATTTGGAGATTATTTTGGGGGGAAATCCCTCAGTTTGGAGATTATTTTGGGTAGAAATCCTTCAATTTGGACATTTTTTGGGGGATCTCCCCAATTTGGGGATTATTTTGGGGTAAAATCCCTCCATTTGGAGATTATTTTGGGGGATTCCCCCCCCATTTAGACGTTATTTTGGGGGGTCCCCCTCTTTGGAGAGTATTTTGGGGGGAAATCCCTCAATTTAGTGATTATTTTTGGGGGGAAATCCCTCAATTTAGGGATTCTTTGGGGGGAAATCCCCTCATTTATGTCTTATTTTGGGGGGTCCCCCCCCCTTTGGAGATTATTTTGGGGGGAAATCTCTCCATTTAGGGATTATTTTAGGGGATCCCCCCCCCCTTTGTATATTATTTAAGGGGAGGTCTCCCCCTCTCCCCCCCCCCCCCAGAAAGAGAGAGAAAATTGGGGACCCCCCCTCGACCCCCCCTCTTTTGCCCCCCCCCAGGGAGAATTAAAAAGGGAAAAAACCCACAGACCCCTCCCCCCAAAATCCCCCCCCCCCAATAAAATGGGGGGTTGGGGGTGGGGGGGGCTGGTGGGGACCCCCCCTCAAAATCTGTCACTTAAAAGCCATTGGGGGGGGTGAGGGGGGAGGGGGCAAATTGGAGGCAGGGGTGGTGGTTTGGGGGGGGGTACTAGGAGAGCCCCCCCCCCAAATTTGGGGTGCAGACCCCCCCAAAGTCTTCCACTTGCCCCCCCTGCCCCCCCCTTTATTTTTTGCACAGAGACACTTGGGTTTGTGCCCCCCCCCCAAATTAACCCCCCCTCCCTAAATTACCCCCCCTCAATTAACCCCCCCTCCCTAAATTACCCCCCCCAAATTAACCCCCCCTCCCTAAATTATCCCCCCCCCCCAAATTACCCTCCCCTCTAATTGCCCCCTGGGTGGGGGTCTCCTCTCATTTGGGGGGGGGGTCTTTCATGGCCCCCCCCACCCCAACCTGCACAGGGGGGAGGGTCCAGGCCATAATGGGGTGGGGGGGGTCTCTCCCCCCCCCCAAATCCCCAGTAGAGATGAAGCAATAAAAAGGTGCCCCCCCCCCCCCCAAAATCCCAATTTGGGGTTTTTTTTTGGGGGGGGGCAGCCCCCAAAATAGCTTTTTTTTTTAAGGGGGGGTCCCCCCCCCATTTCTGACCACTGTACTGTAGCATTGGGGGGTGGGGGGGTCCTCGTTTAATTTGAGGGGGGGGCACAGCTGGGGGGGGTGCAATGGTGCTGGGGGGTGGTTGAGGAGAGGGGGGGGTCACAGGGGCTCTGACCCCCCCCTCCCTTCTTCAATGTATTTATTTATTTGGGGGGGGGGGGCAGGGATGTGCCCCCCGTGATGTGGCCTTTGGGATTTTGGGGGGTGGGGGGGGTCTCGGTGTGGGGGGGGTCTCAGTGTGGGGGGGGTCTCGGTTTTTGGGGGAGGGGGGGTCGCTCAGAGCTTTTATTTTTGTACGTGGTGACGTTGCTGTGAAGAATTTGGCCGGGACCCCCCCACTTTGAGGGGTGGGGGGGGTGTTTGGGGGTGACCCCCCCCCAATTTGTCAGCCCCTCCCTCCCCTGCCCCCCTCCCCCTCCATTCCTCACCCCCCCCCCTCAATTCCCCCTCCTCCGCCATCAGCTCCAATAAAGAGGAGACGGGACCGAGTCTGGGGGGGTCTTTTTGGTGGGGGGGGGTCTTTTTGGTGGGGGGGGGTCTTTTTGGTGGGGGGGGGTCTTATGGGGGGCGGTCTGAGGGGGCTTGGAGGGGGTGGGGGCTGTTAATGGGTCAGGCTGGGATTGGGGGGGTGTAAAGGGCTGGGGGGGAGCACAGGGAAGCCCCTCAAGTTGGTGGGGGGGGTCCTACATTGCGGGGGGGGCACAAAGGAGCCTGGGGGGGTCCTGTAGCTCTTGAGGGGGGGGCACAGGGAGGGTCTTAGAGCATGGAGGGGGGGGCCTATAGCTCTTGGGGGGGGTATCATGCCTGGGGGGGGGTGGCACAGGGAAGCCCTGGGGGTGATCTTACAGCCTTGGGGGGGGGCTCCTATATTGGGAGGGGCACATGGTAAGCCCCTTGGGGAGGGTCTCATGCCTGGGGGGGCACAGGGGAGCCCTGGGGGGGGTCTTAGAAGCCTGGGGGGGGGGGTCCCATAGCTCTTGAGGGGGGGGGTCCCATGCTGGGGGGGCACAGGGAAGCCCCTGAGGGGGTCTTAGAGCCCTGGGGGGGGCACAGGGGAGCCCTGGGGGGGGGATCCTGTAGCTCTTGGGGGGGGGGGGTCTCATGCCTGGGGGGGGCACAGGGAAGCTCTGGGGGGTCCTGGAGCCCTTTGGGGGGGGGGGGGGGGGCGGGGTGTCCCTATAACCGCCGCAGACCATAGAGACGAGCCCCTTCTTTTGCCGCCCCCAAACGGCTGCCCGCGGTACTACCGCCTGTCACGAGACTCACTGCGCATGCGCGGGGGTTGCTCGGCGCCAGCGCACTGTGAGTGGCGGGGCGCGGCGCATGCGCAGAACGGCCCTGCCCGGTTCAAACGGCGGCGCGCGCGCAACGAGCCCCCCCCCACCAACACCCCCACCCTCAACAATCCGGTACCGGGAGAGCAGGTAACGGGGGGGGGGGAGGGAGGTGTCTGTGTGTGTCTGCGGTGGGGGGGGGGATCCGGGGCCTGAGACCCCCCCCCCAACCACCGCCTCTGCCCCCCCTCAGGGCCTAAGACCCCCCCCCGAGGCCTCTGTCCCCCCTCAGGGCCTGAGACCCCCCCTTAGGCCTCTGCCTCCCCCCAAGTCGTGTGGCCCCCCTTCTACCACCTCAGGGCCTGAGACCCCCCCCTCAGGCCTTTGCCCGCCCCCTCCCCAATCTGTCACCTCTGATCCCTCCCCCCAAATTTTGGGGTGCCCCCCCCGAGCCCTGAGCACCCCCCTTCTCTCTCCTCCAGCCTCACCCCAGTGACACCTCTTACCCCCCATCCACCCTTTCCCCTGACCCCCCCCTCCCCGCCTTACATTTTGGGGTGCCCCCACCTCTGTAGCTCTCCCCCCACCCTGTGCCCCCCCCTCACACCCTGTTCCCCCCCCCCCCAGTTCCTGTTCTTACACCCCCCTCCACCCCCAAATCTCCTCCAGCCTCATCCCAGTGACACCTCTTACCCCACCATCCACCCTTTCCCCTGACCCCCCCCCCCCCGCCTTACATTTTGGGGTGCCCCCACCTCTGTAGCCCCCCCCCCAACTCTGTGCCCCCCCCTCACACCCTGTGCCCACCCCACCACCCCCAGGTCCTGTTCTTACACCCCCCTCCACCCCCAAATCTCCTCCAGCCTCACCCCAGTGACACCTCTTACCCCCCATCCACCCTTTCCCCTGACCCCCCCCCTCCCCCCTTACATTTTGGGGTGCCCCCACCTCTGTAGCCCCCCCCCCAACTCTGTACCCCCCCCCTCACACCCTGTGCCCCCCCCTCCAGACCCCCCCACCATGCTGAGCAAGCGGATGCAGGAGCTGGAGGAGGTGAGCAAGGAGCTGCTGAAGGTGCTGGTGTCCGACTGGGCCGACACCCTCCTGCGCCGCAGCCTGGAGCGCCGCGCCCGCATGGAGCACAAACTGCTGAGCTCCCAGGTCACAGCCACCCAGCTGCTGCAAGGTCAGCCCCCTCCCCTTTTCTGGGACCCCCCCCCTCAATAAATCACCCCCCCTTTTTAGTGTCACTGTCTGTCCCCAGAGCTCAGCATGGCCGAGGAGACGGTGGCACGGACGCTGCTGGAGCAGGAGAGTGAACTCCAGCGCTGGCTGCGGAGGCTGCAGGAGGTGGAAGAGGAGCTGCTAAGGGCGCAGGGGGACGGTGCCAGCCTGCGGGGCAGCAATGAATATCCTTCTGCAAACTGAGGGGGGGTCCCCTGGGGGGTTTTTTTTGGGGGGGAGGGGGTCCTGGACACCCCCATTATCTCCCTTCACTCACCCACCGCCCTGCGCCGGGAGCTGGAGGAGCTGCGCGAGGAGAGCGAGCGGCTGGGGGAGGACACGGAGCGAGAGGAGGACACTGTCCCCTCAACTGCGTGAGTGGGGAGGGCAGCAAAGATGGGGGGGACACACACAGAGCGTGGGGGGGTCCCCAAATCACCTCTGAGCCCCCCCATGTGTGTGTGTGTCCCCCAAACCCCAGGTACGTGACGCAGCTCTACTACAAGATCAGCCGCATCGATTGGGATTACGACGCCGCGCCGGCGCAGATCAAAGGCAGTGAGTGTCTGTCCCCCCTTTTTAAACCCCCCCTTTTTAAACCCCCCCTTTTTAAACCCCCCACACACTTTTTAAACCCTCCCCCACTTATTTTTTCCCTCCACCCCTTAAAAAAAAGTCCATTATGGCCCTGAAATCGCTCAACCCATCGACATCGACGGCAGCCGCCACTCCCGCTGCTTCGTCAGCGACTACCTGTGGAGTTTGGTGCCCACAGCCTGGTGAGCAGCGTGGCACTGACCCCCCCCTCACTGTGGCACCGACCCCCCCCCTTGTTTTAATCACAAAAGTCTTTTTTTTTAATTATTATTAATTATTAATTATTATTTTATGTAACAACAAAATTTGGAAATCATTAAAACCAGTCGCTCGGCTGCTGGGGCTGGATGCAAATCTGGTTTCCCCCCATGGCTTCTCCCCCCCCCACCCCCCCAAAAAAATAATGGGGGGGGAGAGGGGGGTTGGGAGAGGATTTTGGGGGGGTGCCACAACCCCCCCCCTCCTTTATGAGCTGTCCATGTGGCCAATCAAGGCGTTGTGGGGTGACCAGAGGTGACATTGTCATCACCCAGCGCCGCATTCGCCGCCGTGGTGGTGGTGGGGAAAAGTTGGGTGGGGGTGGGGGAGGAACCCCCAAACCCCCCCCAAACCCCTTCCCCCCAACTCCCACGGCGGCGCCAGGGTTAGCAGGGACAATCAGGGGGGTCCTGGTGTTGTTTCCGACACGGCTCCATGGTGATGGCCACCCCCACCCCGCTGCGCCCCGACGTCATCCGCGTCACCTCGGTCCAGGCGTCGCTGGCCGGGTCGTAGCACTCCACCGAGTCCAGGAACGTGTGGCCGTCGTAGCCACCTGTGGGGGAATTGGGGTGAAAAAGGGGGGATTTAGCTTTGTGTCTGTTCCTTGGGGACAGTTGGGGACGTTGTGGCACTCACCCAGGACGTAGATCTTGCCCTGGTGGGCGGTGACGCCCAGGGCGCTGCGCCGGTGCCGCATGGGCGCCACGAAGCTCCACGAGTCCGACTCCACCTCGTAGCGCTCGGTGCTGCTCAGCTGGTCGGTGCCGTCGTACCCCCCCATGGCGAAGATGCAGTTATTGAGGGCACAGACCCCTGATTAACGAGGGGGGGGAGGTAATCAGACCCCCCCCCAAAGATATTGTAACCCCCCCATGGCGAAGATGCAATTATTGAGGGCACAGACCCCTAATTAACGAGGGGGGGGAGGTAATCAGGACCCCCCCATGGTGTAAATGCAGTTATTGAGGGCACAGACCCCTAATTAACGAGGGGGGGGGGAGATAATCAGACCCCCCCCAAAGACACTGTAACCCCCCCATGGTGTAAATGCAGTTATTGAGGGCATAGACCCCTAATTAACGAGGGAAAGGGGGGGTGAGATAATCAGACCCCCCCCTCATTAACAGGGGGAAAGGGGGGGGTGTGAGATAATTGGGACCCCCCCATGGCATAGATGCAGTTATTGAGGGCACAGACCCCTAATTAATGAGGGGGGGGAGGTAATCAGGACCCCCCCATGGCGAAGATGCAGTTATTGAGGGCACAGACCCCTGATTAACGAGGGGGGGGAGGTAATCAGACCCCCCCCTAAGACACTGTAACCCCCCCATGGTGTAGATGCAGTTATTGAGGGCACAGACCCCTAATTAATGAGGGGGGGAGATAATCAGACCCCCCCCCAAAGACACTGTAACCCCCCCATAGACACTGTACCCCCCCATGGCGTAGATGCAGTTATTGAGGGTGCAAACTCTTAATTAACGAGGGGGGGGAGATAATCAGGACCCCCCCCCAAAGACATTGTACCCCCCCATGGTGTAGATGCAGTTATTGAGGGCACAGACCCCTAATTAACGAGGGGGGGGAGGTAATCAGGACCCCCCCATGGCGAAGATGCAGTTATTGAGGGCACAGACCCCTAATTAACGAGGGGGGGAGGTAATCAGACTCCCCCCTAATTAACAGGAGAAAGGGGGGGGTAAGATAATAAACTAATAAGGGGAAGGGGGGTATAAGATAACCAGCCCCCCCCAAACCCTGAACACACTGGTTTTTGGGGGTTCCCCCCCCACACCCCTCACCAGTGCGATGGGGCGCCAGGCGTCGCGCTCGGGGTGGTAACACTTGAGCCCCCCCAAACCCCCTCAACCCCCCCAAGTCTACCCTAAACCCCCTCAAACTCCCCTCTAAACCCCCTCAACCCCCCAAAATCTCCCCTTAACCCCCTTTAGATGCCATCAAACTCCCCTCTAAACCCCCTCAATCCCCCCAAAAACCCCCCAAATCTCCCCTAAACCCCCTCAAACTCCCCTCTAAACTCCCTCAATCCGCCTTAGCCCCCCCAAAAAAACCCCAAATCTCCCCTAAACCCCCTCAGTCCCCATCAAAGCACCCAAATCTCCCTCAATTCCCCCCAAACCTCCTCTAAACCCCCTCAAACTCCCTCAACCCCCCAAAAGACCCCCCTAATCTCCCCTAAACCCCCTCAAACTCCCCTCTAAACCCCCTCAACCCCCCAAAAGACCCCCCAAATCTCCCCTAAGCCCCCTCAAACGCCCCTCTAAACCCCCTCAACCCCCCAAAAGACCCCCAAATCTCCCCTAAACCCCCCCCAAACCCGCCATTTTTTTGGGGTCCCCGCGGATTTTGGGGTCCCCCCGCCCCGCCCCTCACCGGCGCCGCTGCGGATGGTGGCCATGGGGGCGATGGGGCGCCAGGCGTCGCGCTCGGGGTTGTAGCACTCGGCGGAGCGGAGCCGGGCGGTGCCGTCGAACCCCCCCACGGCGTAAAGGAGCCGGTTGAGCACGGCCACGCCCACCCCGATCCGGCGCGACAGCATCGGGGCCACCAACTGCCACTCGTCCCGCTCCGGTTCGTACCTGGGGGGGGCGGGAAAAATGGGGGGGAAACGGCAAAAAATGGGAGCTGAGAAATGGGGGGGGGGGCCTTGGTACCCAGGGGTGAGTGAACCCCCCCATTATGGGGTCCTCAGCACCCAGGGGTGAGTGACCCCCCCGATAATGGGGTCCCCAGTACCCGTGGGTGAGTGACCCCCCCCATACTGGGGTCCCCAGCACCCAGGGGTGAGTGCCCCCCCAAACCCCTCAAATTCCCCCTAAACCACCTCTAACCCCCCCTCAATCCCCCTAAGCCCCCCCAAATCTACCCTAAACCCCCTCAAACCCCGCAAACCCCTTCTAAACCCCCCCAAATCTCCCCAAATCCCCCCAAACCCTCTCAACTCCCCCAAACCCCTTCTAAACCTCCTCAAATCCCCCCTAAATCCTCTCAAACTCCCCCCAAACCCCCTCAAATCTCCCCTAAATCCTCTCAAACTTCCCCTAAACCCCCACAAACCCCCTCAAACCCCTTCTAAACCCCCTCAAATCCCCGCAAGCCCCCCTAAACCCCCCCAAATCTCCCCTAAATCCTCTCAAACTCCCCCCAAACCCCCCAAATCTCCCTTAACCCCCTCAAATCCCCTCTAAATCCTTGCAACCCCCCCAAATCCTCTCAAACTCCCCCCAACCCCCCCCAAACCCTCTCAACCCCCTCCAAATTCCCCCCAAACCCCCTCAAACCCCCCCTAAACCCCTCCAAATCTACCCCAAATCCCCTCTAAACCACTCCAAATCTCCCCTAAATCCTCTCAAACTCCCCCTAAACCCCCCCAAACCCCCTCAAATCCCCCCTAAATCCTCTCAAACTCCCTCTAACCCCCCCCTAAACCCCCCAAGCCCCTTCTAAACCCCCTCAAACCCCTCCTAAACCCCTCCAAATCTACCCCAAATCCCCTCTAAACCACTCCAAATCTCCCCTAAATCCTCTCAAACTCCCCCTAAACCCCCCCCAAACCCCCTCAACCCCCCCTAAACCCCCCCAACCCCCCTCAAATCTCCCCTAAACCCCCTCAAACCCCCCCCAAAACCCCCTCAAACCCCCCCTAAACCCCCTCAACCCCCCCCAAACCCCCTCAAATCTCCCCCCAACCTCCTCAAACCCCCCCAAACCCCCTCAAATCTCCCCCCAACCTCCTCAAACCCCCCCTAAACCCCTCAAATCTCCCCCTAAACCCCCCCACCCCCCCCAAACCCCCTCAAACCCCCCCTAAACCCCTCAAATCTCCCCTAAACCCCCCTCAAACTCCCCCTAAACCCCCTCAAATCTCCCCCCAACCCCCTCGAACCCCCCCCAAACCCCCCCTAAACCCCCTCAACCCCCCCAAACCCCCTCAAATCTTCCCCCTAAACTCCTCAACCCCCCCCAAACCCCTGCAAACCCCCCCTAAATCCTCTCAAACCCCCCCTCAAACCCCCCCCCAACCCCCTCCCCCCACCTCACCTCTCCACGCTGCTGTGATGAATACACCCATGGGACCCCCCCACGGCGTAGATCATCCCGTCGATGACGCCGACGCCGATGCGGTTGCGGGGGACGCTCATGGGGGCGCAGGGGGACCAACGGTCGGTCATGGGGTTATAACAGTCCAGAGCCGCCGAGTCCGTGTTCCCCTCGGGGGAATTATTCCTTCCCCCTACAGCATAAAACAACCCCCCCACCACACACCCCCCTAAACCACTACGTGGGGTTTGGAGATCTGATAACCTCAACCAAGAACCATCCTTTGGGTTAAAAGCTTCTAAAAAACTCAAAGATTGACGAAAATAACCCCCGGCCGTATAAATGAGTTGACCAACTTTGGGTGTTCGTGAGGGTAAGACTTGAGTGGGTTTGTGAAGGGTTAAATCTTGAAATATTTGTGCCAGGTAATCTTTAGCTGGAGAATGAGAACGGAGGATGTCACATTTCTGGAGTTGAGTCTGGAGAAAGTGAGGGGTCAGGGAGTGACAACGGACGGCGCGGAGGAGAGCGGGGACGTAGGGACGGCGGCCGGGGCGGTCGTGACGAACCCAGTTGATGCAGGCGTCGAACACCTCCGACTCGCAGCGGACGTTCAGCTCGTCCCGGCTGATCAGGGTCACCAGCTGGCAGTGGGACAGGTTGAAGAATTCTTCTTGTTTGGAGATCTAAGGAGGAGGGGGGAAAAAGGGGGATTTAGGGGGGAATGAAGAGGAAATGGGGTTGTAAAGGGGGTGTGGGGTGTTGGGATGAGACCAAAAAGAGAGCCAAAACCAAAAACAACCAAAAAAGAGAGCAAAGACACAAAAAAACCCAAAAATAAGACCCAAAAAACCCAAAACACGAGACCAAAAGAGACCCAAGACAAAAAAACCCAAAAAACGAGACCAAAAAGTGACCCAAGACCAAGAAAAAACAAAAAAGAGACCAAAGACACCAAAAAAACCCCAAAAACAAGACCAAAAAGAGACCAAAGACTAAAAAAAACCCCAAAAGAGACCAAAAAGAGACCAAAACAAAAAAACCCAACAAAACAAGACCAAAAAGAGACCCAAGACCAAAAAAAACCCCAAAGAGAAACTAAAGACACAAAAAAACCCAAAAACAAGACCAAAAGGAGACCCAAGACCCCAGAGCCACTGTTGGCAGTGGGACAGGTTGAAGAATTCTTCTTGTTTGGAGATCTAAGGAGGAGGGAATGAAGAGGAAATGGGGTTGTAAAGGGGGTGTGGGGTGTTGGGACGAGACCAAAAAGAGAGCCAAGACCAAAAAAAACCCAAAATAAGACCCAAAAAGAGACCCAAGACCAAAAAACCCAAATATAAGACCAAAAAGAGACCAAAACAAGACCAAAAAGAGACCCAAGACCAAAAAAAAACCAAAAAGAGACCAAAGACACAAAAAAAAAAACCCCAAAATAAGACCCAAAAGAGACCAAAACAAGACCAAAAAGAGACCCAAGACCAAAAAAAAACCCCAAAAGAGACCAAAGACACAAAAAAAAACCCCAAAATAAGACCCAAAAGAGACCAAAGACTAAAAAAAACCCCAAAAATAAGACCAAAAAGAGACCAAAGACCAAAAAAAAACCCCAAAGAGAAACCAAAGACACACAAAAAAACCCAAAACAAGACCAAAAAGAGACCAAAGACCAAAAAAACCCCCCAAAATAAGACCAAAAGGAGACCCAAGACCCCAGAGCCACTGTTGGCAGTGGGACAGGTTGAAGAATTCTTCTTGTTTGGAGATCTGGGGGGGAAAAAGGGGATTTAGGGGGGAAATGAAGAGGAAATGGGGTGATAAAGGGGGTGTGGGGTGTTGGGACGAGACCAAAAAGAGAGCCAAGACCAAGAAAAAACCAAAAAGAGACCAAAGACACAAAAAAAACCCAAAATAAGACCAAAAAAACCCCAAAAACAAGACCAAAAAGAGACCAAAGACTAAAAAAAACCCAAAAATAAGACCAAAAAGAGACCCAAGACCAAAAAGTCTCCAAAAATAAGACCAAAAAAGAGGCCAAAGACCAAAAAAAAACCCCAAAGAGAAACCAAAGACACAAAAAACCCCCCAAAAATAAGACCAAAAAGAGACCAAAACAAAAAAAAAACAAAAATAAGACCAAAAAGAGACCAAAACAAGACCAAAAAGAGACCAAAGACACCAAAAAAACCCCAAAAATAAGACCCAAAACAGACCAAAGACACAAAAAAACCCCAAAAAAATAAGACCAAAAAGAGACCCAAGACCAAAAAAAACCAAAACAAGACCAAAAAAGTCCAAAAGAGACCAAAGACCAAAAAAAACCCCCAAAAATTAGACCAAAAAAGAGGCCAAAGACCAAAAAAAAACCCAAAGAGAAACTAAAGACACAAAAAAACCCAAAAACAAGACCCAAAAGAGACCCCAGAGCCACTGTTGGCAGTGGGAGAGGTTGAAGAATTCTTCTTGTTTGGAGATCTGGGGAGGGGGGAAAAAGGGGGATTTAGGGGGGAAATGAAGAGGAAATGGGGTGATAAAGGGGGTGTGGGGTGTTGGGACAAGAGTAAAAAGAGCCAAGACCAAAAAAAAACCAAAAAGAGACCAAAAAGAGACCAAAGACACAAAAAAACCCCAAAAATAAGACCCAAAACAGACCAAAGACACAAAAAACCCCCCAAAAATAAGACCAAAAAGAGAGCCAAGACCAAAAAAAACCAAAACAAGACCAAAAAAGACCAAAAGAGACCCAAGACCCCAGAGCCACTGTTGGCAGTGGGACAGGTTGAAGAATTCTTCTTGTTTGGAGATCTAAGGGGGGAAAAAGGGGATTTAGGGGGGAAATGAAGAGGAAATGGGGTTGTAAAGGGGGTGTGGAATGACTAAAAAGAGACTAAAAGACAGCAGAGGTTCAGAAACCAAAGGTTTAGACACCAAAGGTTTAGAAACAAGAGCAAAAAGAGACCCAAGACCAAAAAAACTCCAAAAATAAGACCAAAAAGAGACCAAAGACTAAAAAAAAACCCCCAAAATTATGACCAAAAAAAACCCAAAAAACGAGACCAAAAAGAGACCAAAACAAAAAAAAAACCAACAAAACAAGACCAAAAAGAGACCCAAGAACAAAAAGAACCAAAAAGAGACCAAAGACCAAAAAAAAACAAAACAAGACCAAAAAGAGACCAAAAGAGACTAAAGACACCAAAAACCCCAAAAACAAGACCAAAAAGAGAGCCAAGACTAAAAAAAACCCCAAAAGAGACCAAAGACACAAAAAAACTCCAAAAATAAGACCAAAAAGAGACCAAAGACCAAAAAAAAAACCAAAAAGAGACCAAAGACACAAAAAAACCCCAAAATTAGACCAAAAAGAGACCAAAACAACAACAACAACAAAAAAAAAGACCAAAAAGAGACCAAAGACACAAAAAAAAACCAAAAAGAGACCAAAGACCAAAAAAAACCCCCAAAACAAGACCAAAAGGAGACCCAAGACCCCAGAGCCACTGTTGGCAGTGGGAGAGGTTGAAGAATTCTTCTTGTTTGGAGATCTGGGGGGGAAAAAGGGGATTTAGGGGGGAAATGAAGAGGAAATGGGGTGATAAAGGGGGTGTGGGGTGTTGGGACGAGACCAAAAAGAGAGCCAAGACCAAAAAAAACCAAAAAGAGACCAAGGACACAAAAAAAACCAAAAATAAGACCCAAAAAACCCAAAACACGAGACCAAAAGAGACCCAAGACAAAAAAAACCCAAAAAACGAGACCAAAAAGTGACCAAAACAAAAAAAAAAAACAAAAATAAGACCAAAAAGAGACCCAAGACCAAAAAGTCTCCAAAAATAAGACCAAAAAAGAGGCCAAAGACCAAAAAAAAACCAAAAAGAGACCAAAGACACAAAAAACCCCAAAAATAAGACCAAAAGGAGACCAAAACAACAACAACAAAAAAAAGACCAAAAAGAGACCAAAGACTAAAATAAAGACCAAAAAATAAGACCAAAGATGGGGTCTCACCCCCTCCCCACGGTGGGGACCCCCCCTCACCTCCCCGAAGTTCATGTAGATGTACTCCCCTCCCCCCCCCTCCCCAGGGCGGGACCCCCCCGCAGCCCCCCCCCGTGGCGGGACCCCCCCTCACCTCCCCGAAGTTCATGTAGATGTACTCCCGCGCCCGCTGGTGCAGGTCGTGGCAGCCGATCTGCTCGGCGAAGTTGGCGATGCCGATGGCGTTGCTGGGGTGCAGCTGCTGGGTGAGGAAGTGGCAGCAGACCCCCACCACCGGGTCCATCTGGTACATAACGGCGCCGTTAAGTACCGGCAGCACGCACCGCTCCCCCACCGCGATCGACGCCGTGTAAGCGAACTCCACCAGCCTCTCCATCACTTTAGGGTGGATCCCTTCGATGGGGACCACTTCCATCCCCCCTTCTTTTAGCCCAGCTGTGAACATGGCTTTAAACACCGGGCTGGAACTGGCCAAAACGATTTTATGAGCCGGGAAATCCACGGGAGGGACGTGGTGACGGTACCGGACCCGTAAGGTGACGTCGCAAAGCTGCTGGCTCAGGCGGAGCTGGTTCATGATGGCCAAGGCGGCTTTGGGGTGCTCCTCCTCCAGGCTGTAGCTGAAGGATCCCGACCCCCCCTCTGGGGAGGGGGTCACCTCCGCTTGGCATTCGGGGGGGGGTGGTGAGGAGGAGGAAGGGGAGGAAGGGGATGAAGAAGGGGGAGAGGACATTGCCCCCCCTCCCCCCACACCCCACCCCCCAAAATAATAAAGGGGTTCTTGGTGGGGTTTTTTTTCCCCCCCCTTCTTCTTCCCCTTTCCCCCCCCCCCAAAAAATAGGGGAGGGAGGGGGGGGTTTAGGTGGGGTGGAGGGGGGAGGAGAAGCTGTGGAGAGAGAGAGAGGGGAGGGGGGGGTTAGAAATGGGGAGGGGGGGGCTGAGGAATGGGGGAGACACCCCCACCCCTCCCAGATGAGCCCCAGGGAGCAGTGGGGAGAGTGAGGCACAAGGGAGACCCCCCCCCCCCCAAATAATTCCCAGTACATACTGGGAAGACCCCCCCCCCCAAATAATTCCCGGTGCAACGTACTGGGGAGACACCCCCCCCCCCCCCCCAGTACATACTGGGGGGGCTGCAAGGAGCCAGGACCCCCCCCCCTAAAACCCTCCCCCCAAATCCCACCCCCCACTCCCTCCCAAGGGGTTCCCGGGGAATTTGGGGGTCCCTGGGGGGGTCAGGGGGTCCCGGGGGTCTCACCCGGCCATGTCTCGGTCCCGGTAACGGCGGGGGGGGCGGGGGGGGAAAGGGGCGGGGGGGGCCGTGACTAAGCAGCGCGCGGAGCCCCCGCCGCGGTAAGAGTCCCGCGTGGCCACGCCCCCCGGCGTGACGTCACCAGCCAACGCCACGCCCCATCTCCCCGCCAGGATAAGAGTCCCCGTGTCCCCGCCCCGTGGGTGTCCCCGTGTCCCTGTGACCCCTCCCCGTGCCCCCGCCCAGTGTCCCCCGTGGGTGTCCCCGTGTCCCCTCCCCATGTCGCGATTCGCAGGGACCGAGCGAAACGGTGGCTCCAAAAATTCCTTTTATTAAAAATGTGTCACAAAACGGGGGACAGGGGACACCATGGGGACACCATGGGGTCATGATGAGGACACCATGGGGACATGATGGGGACAGAGACCCCCAGCTCCCCCTGGTCCCTGCCAGTGCGGGGTGAGGGGACACACAGGACAGTGACATCGTGGTGATGGGGACAGGGATGGATGTGGGGACAGGACAGGGACAAGGATGGGGACAAAGATGGACACAGGGATGGGCTGGGGACAGGAACGGGGACAGGATGGATGTGGGGACAGGACAGGGACAAGGATGGGGACAAAGATGGGATGAGAACACAGATGGGGGCATGGATGAGGACAGGGATGCGGTTTGGGGACAAGGACAGACACAGGGAGAGGATGGGGACAGGGAGGGACACGGGGATGGGATGGGGACAGAGATGGGGACAGGGACAGACACAGGGACAGGATGAGGACATGGATGGGGACAAGGGCAGGGATGGGGACAGGGACGGGATGGGGACAGGGTGGACACAGGGATGGGGACAGGGACAGGCTGAGGACGCGGGTGGGGCCAGGGATGATGTCAGAGCCAGTGACAGTGACAGAACAGGGACCAACAGAGACCTTGGGGGGACACACCCATCACCTCCCCTCACCCCTCCCCCCCACCCTCTTTCCCCTCCCCCACCCCACTACTCTCCCCCCCTCCCCCTACCCCACACCCCCCTCCCCCTCCCCTCCTCCTACCCCACCACCTCCCGGAGGGGCTCCCACCACCTCCTCCCAACGTGCCACCACCGTGTCCCTTGGTGCCACCACCACCACCGTGTCCCTCAGTGCCACCACCATCCTCCACACACCCTCTGGTGCCAGCACCATCCCCGTGGTGATGCCCCCCGTGGTGATGTCCCCCATAGTGATGTCCCCCGTGGTGATGTCCCCCGTGGCTGTGTCCCCCGTGGCTGTGCCCCCCATGGCTGTGCCCCTCATGGCTGTGTCCCCCGTGGTGGCAGTGTCCCCCACAGCAGTGTCCCCCACAGCAGCGTCCCCCGTGGTGGCAGCGTCCCCCGCGGAGCAGGCGCAGCACGGCCCGGCACATCTCGCGGCTGGTGCCGGTGTAGATGAGGGGGTTGAGTAAAGAGTTGGCCATGGCCAACCCCAAGAAGTAGTCGGCGTGGTAGAGCACGGCGCAGGCCCGCGGGCAGCACCAGGCGTCCAGCAGCAGCAGGAGGAAGAGGGGGGACCAACAAGCGATGAAGGTCCCCACCACCACCGCCACCGTCTTGAGCAGCGCCGGCGAGGCGGGCGCCGGGCGCAGCTTGGCCGAGCGGCGGACGGCGCGGTAGAGGCGGGCGTAGAGGATGACGATGGCGAGGAGGATGGCGAGGAAGACGGCGATGCAGAAGGAGACGTAACGCTTGGAGTAGAGCGGGAGCACGGTGGAACAAACCGGGAGGTCACCCAAACAATTCCACCCCAAGCCCGGCAACGCCGCCAACGTCACCGCCGCCACCCAACTGGCCGCCACCAACGTCCACGTCCGCCGCCCTTTCTTCTCCCCTCGCCTCACCCTCACCCTGGCCATGGTCCAGTGGCGCTCCACGGCGATGGCCAACAAGCTCAAGACCGAGGCGGCCAAGGTGAGGAAGACGCCGCCCTCGCGTAGGAACCAGAGCGCCGGCGTCAGCCGCAGCGTGGTGGCCCCCGACAGGACGATGTTGGCCGTGTAGGCCACCCCGGCCAGCAGGTCCGACAGGGTCAGGTTGCCCAGGAGGTAGAACATGGGCGAGTGGAGCTTCTTGGTTCTCCAGATGGTCACCAGCACCACCAGGTTCTCCAGGACGATGACAGCGCAGACCAAGAGGAAGAGGAGGGTCTGGGGGCGAAGGCCCCCGCGGTAGCGCCCGGGGTGAAGCTTCCCCGTGTAGTTGTAGTGCAGGGACAGGACGGCGTCGTCACCGGGGAGGGGTCCTGGGGTCATGGTGAGGAGGGGACGGCGGCGTCACCGGGGAGGAGGGGTCCTGGGGTCATGGTGAGGAGGGGACGGCGGCGTCACCGGGGAGGGGTCCTGGGGTCATGGTGAGGAGGGGACGGCGGCGTCACCGGGGAGGGGTCCTGGTGAGGAGGGGTCCTGGGGTCATTGGTGAGGAGGGGTCCTGGGGTCATGGTGAGGAGGGGACGGCGTCGTCACCGGGGAGGAGGGGTCCTGGGGTCATGGTGAGGAGGGGACGGCGGCGTCACCGGGGAGGAGGGGTCCTGGGGTCATGGTGAGGAGGGGGCTACATGGTGGGGGCTGGGGGGGGGAACACAGCGAGGCAGAGGGGTGAGTGGTGAGTGTGAGCTGTGAGTGGTGAGTGTGAGCTGTGAACAGTGAGTGTGAGCTGTGAGTGGTGAGTGTGCACTGTGAGTGGTGAGTGTGAGCTGTGAGTGGTGAGTGTGTGTGAATGGTGAGTGTGAGCTGTGACTGGTGAGTGTGAGCTGTGAACAGTGAGTGTGAGCTGTGAGTGGTGAGTGTGTGTGAATGGTGAGTGTGAGCTGTGAATGGTGAGTGAGCACTGTGAGTGGTGAGTGTGAGCTGTGAACACTGTGAGCTGTGAGTGGTGAGTGTGCACTGAGTGGTGAGTGTGAGCTGTGAGTGGTGAGTGTGCACTGAGTGGTGAGTGTGAGCTGTGAGTGGTGAGTGTGCCAGTGCACACCACAAGTGTCCCCCCCAAAGACCCTGTGTGTGTCACCCCCCCCAGGGGCCGTGAACACGTGTGAGCGTGTCAGTGCACACCCCAAAGCGTTTGCACACGCGTGTGAGCTCACAGGCGTGTGCCCCCCAAGATCCGTGTGCCCTGACGTGTCCGTGCACGCGTGTGCTGGCACATGTGCACCGCCAGGAGCCCGTGCACACGCGTGTGCTCACGTGTCTGTGCCCCACAGGGTCTGTGCACACGCATGTGCTCACATGTCTGTGCCCCACAGGGTCTGTGCACACGCGTGTGCTCACGTGTCTGCGCCCCCAGGAGCCCATGCACACGCGTGTGCTCACACATGTGCACCCCACGGGCTTTGCACGCTCACGTGGGTCCTGCCCCACAGCTCCCTCCCCCCCATATGTGGGTCCTGCCCCACCCCACCCCACCCCACACCTGGGGGTCCGGGCGAGCCGGGGCATGTTGGGGTCCCGCCGTGGGGGGCAGGGAAAGGGGGGGGGGAACCTGCCCAAATATTTGGGGTGAGATGGGAGGGGCCCAGCCCCATGGCGGGAGGGGGGGAAGGAGCTGTGGGGCAGGAATATGGGGGTCAGGGGAGCTGTGGGGCAGGATATGGGGGAGAAGGGGAGCTGTGGGGCAGGAATATGGGGGTCAGGGCAGCTGTGGGGCAGGAATATGGGGATCAGGGGAGATGTGGGGCAGGAATATGGGGGTAAAAGGAGCTGTGGGGCAGGATAATGGGGGTAAAAGGAGCTGTGGGGCAGGAATATGGGGATCAGGGGAGATGTGGGGCAGGATATGGGGGAGAAGAGGAGCTGTGGGGCAGGATAATGGGGACAAATGAGCTGTGGGGCAGGAATATGGGGTCAGGGCAGCTGTGGGGCAGGATAATGGGGGTAAAAGGAGCTGTGGGGCAGGAATATGGGGATCAGGGGAGATGTGGGGCAGAATAATGGGGGTCAGGGGAGCTGTGGGGCAGGATAATGGGGGTCAGGGGAGCTGTGGGGCAGGAATATGGGGGCAAATGAGCTGTGGGGCAGGAATATGGGGGTCAGGGCAGCTGTGGGGCAGGCTATGGGGGGGCTCTGGTTAGTTGTGGGGCGGGACTCACCGCGGGACCCGGCTCCGCTCCGCTGCTCCGCGCTGGCTCCGGTGGGACCGGGCGGGGCCGGGTGGGGCTGGGTGGGGGGATGGGGGGGCGGGGCTGCTCCGACCCCTCCCCCCCCAGGTGTGCCCCACACCCCCAAGAGACCCACAGCCCCCCCAGATGTGCCCCAGCCCCCCCTAGATGTGCCCCAGCCCCATCGATTTGCCCCACAGCCCCCCCCTAGATGTGCCCCAGACCCCCAGATGTTCCCAGTGAGCTCCCCCCCCCCACAAATATACCCAGGAGCCCCCCAGGGAACCCCCCGCCCCCCAGATGTGCCCCCCCCCAGACCCCCCAGATGTGCCCCAGCCCCTCCAGAGCCTCTCCCCCCCCCCCCAGAAGGTGGGGCAGCCCCACAGAACCGGTTGAGCCTCCGTCTGTCTGTGTCTGTCTGTGTCTGTGTCTGTCTGTCCGGACAGGCCCCAACCTGCCCCCCCCCGCCACACACACGGGCTTTAGGGGGGCTGGGACCCCCGCTATAGGGCTCAGACCCCTCTCTATGGGGCTGGGACCCTTCTATGGGGCCAGCACTGCTCTCTATGGGGCTGGGACCCCTCTCTATGGGGCTGGGACCCCTATCTATGGGGCCAGCACTGCTCTCTATGGGGCTGGGGCCCCTCTCCATGGGGCTGAAACCCCTCTATGGGGCTGGGACCCCTATCTATGGGGCCAGCACTGCTCTCTATGGGGCTGGGACCCTCTCTATGGGGCTCAGACCCCTCTCTATGGGGCTGGGACCCTTCTATGGGGCCAGCACTGCTCTCTATGGGGCTGGGACCCCTCTCTATGGGGCTGGGACCCTTCTATGGGGCCAGCACTGCTCTCTATGGGGCTGAAACCCCTCTCTATGGGGCTGGGACCCTTCTATGGGGCCAGCACTGCTCTCTATGGGGCTGAGACCCCTCTCTATGGGGCTGGGACCCCTCTCTATGGGGCTGGGGTCCCTCTATGGGGCTGGGACCCCTATCTATGGGGCCAGCACTGCTCTCTATGGGGCTGGGGTCCCTCTATGGGGCTGGGACCCCTCTCTATGGGGCTGGGACCCTTCTATGGGGCCAGCACTGCTCTCTATGGGGCTGGGACCCCTATCTATGGGGCTGGGCCCCCCGATGTCACCCGTTGCCATGGCAACCCCGCCCTCTCCCCGCCTCGCTTCCCCCTGACGTCACTTCCGCCCGCCGCCATCTCCTCTTCCGGTGTCTCGCCCGTAACAAAGATGGCGGCGGCGGCAGCACCGGGCGGTGATACCGGGAACGGCCCCGCCCGGGAACAGCCCCGCCCCCCTCGGGGCCCCGCCCCGCCCCGCGCGCCGCCGCTGCCACCGCCATGAGCGTGGGGGGGGGGGAGGGGCGGCCCGGGACCCCCCCCCGGGCCTGAAGAACGGGGGAGGGGGAGGGGCCGGTTCCTGTCGGCCTGGAACAGCGTCAGATACGGTGGGGGAGGGGCACCGGGGGAGGGGGGAGGGGCACCGGGGGAGGTGGGGGGGGGCCACCGGGGATCCCCACTGACCCCCCCCTCCTCTCCCTTCCCTCCAGGCTGGGTGGGGTCCCGGAGCCGCTTCAGCAAAGGGTCCCCCCTGCACCTGCTGGGCCGCGAGTACCGGCCGGGCGCGAGGGGTGGGCGCGGGACCCCCGGGGGGGGTGGTGAGGGACCCCCGGGGCGGGGGGGTGAGGTGCTGAGGGGGGGTTGGGGGTGCTGAGGGGGGGTCGGGGGGGTTCGGAGGTGTTGGGGGTGCTGAGGGGGGGTCGGGGGTGCTGATGCGGGTCGGGGGTGCTGAGGGGGGGTTGGGGGGTTCGGAGGTGTTGGGGGTGCTGAGGGGGGGTTGGGGGGGGTTCGGAGGTGTTTGGGATGCTGAGGGGGGGTTGGAGATGTTGGGGGTGCTTGAGGGGGGTCGGAGGTGCTGAGGGGGAGTTGGGGGGGTTCGGAGGTGTTGGGGGTGCTGAGGGGGGGTCGGAGGTGCTGAGGAGGTGTTTGGGTTGCTGAGGGGGGGTCGGGGGGGTTCGGAGGTGTTGGGTGTGCTGAGGGGGGGTTCGGAGGTGTTGGGGGTGCTGAGGGGGGTCGGGGGTGCTGAAGAGGTGTTGGGGGTGCTGAGGGGGGGTCTCTCCGCCCCGCCCCCCCCAGAGGAGCAGGAGCGGTTCCGCCGGGACTTCTCGTCCCGCCTCTGGCTCACGTACCGGCGGGACTTCCCCGCGCTGGGCGGGACCCCCTGGACCACCGACTGCGGCTGGGGCTGCACCCTCCGCTCCGCCCAGATGCTGCTGGCGCAGGGCCTCATCCTGCACCTCCTGGGCAGGGGTACGGGCTGGGGGGACCCCCAAAAACCCCCCCCAGAAACCCCCCGGGGGAGGGGACACCCCGCTGACCCCCGTCCCTGCGCTCCCAGACTGGACGTGGCCGGAGCTGTCGGTGGAACGGACGTGGGACCCCCCGGGACGGACACGGGACATTCCGGGGTGTCCCCAGGACCCCCCCTCAGGATGGACACGGGACCCCCCCCCCAGGATGGACACGACCCCCGCCCCGGGAAGCAGACCGGTGTCACCGGCTCATCGTCAGCTGGTTCAGCGACCACCCCCGGGCGCCGTTCGGCATCCACCGGCTGGTGGAGCTGGGGGGCAGCGCCGGGAAAAGGGCCGGGGACTGGTTCGGCCCCTCCCTCGCCGCCCACATCCTCCGGTGAGTGGGGGGCGGGGGGTCCCCCGTTTTTATTAGAGGGGGAGGGGGGGGCTGGGACCCCTCCCCCAAGGATTCGTTTTCCCTCCCACCCCCCGCGGCAGGAGAGCGGTGGAAACCGGCCCGGAGAGCGGCGGCCTCGCCGTGTACGTGGCTCAGGACTGCACCGGTGCGTGGGGGGTGGGTGGGTGGGTGGGGGGCAACGGGGGGGGTCCCCTCCCCAATCTGGGGGGGGTTTCACAGCCCCTCGCCCCCTCCCCATCGGTTTCTCCCGGCAGTTTACAGAGGGGACGTGGCCCGGCTGCTGCACGGGGACGCCGGAGGCGCCGCCGCGCCCGAGCCCCGGGAGCCCCGAGCCGTCCTGGTGCTGGTGCCGGCGCGGCTGGGGGGGGAGAGCCTCAACCCCGGCTACGTGCGGGGGGTCAAGGTGGGGGCTCGGCCGGGGGGGGGGGGTGCCGGGGAGGGGATCCCGGGGCTGCCCAGTGGATCCCAGTTGTGCCCAGGAGCAGATCCTGGTGCTGGGGAGCTGATCCCAGTTGTGCTGCTGAGTGGATCCCAGTTGTGCCAGGGAGCAGATCCCAGTTGTGCTGCCCAGTGGGTCCTGATCATGCCGGGGTGTGGCTCCCGGTTGTGCCAGGGAGCAGATCCTGATGCTGACGAGTTTGATCCCAGTTGTGCTGCTGAGTGGATCCTGGTGGTGCCAGGGAGCAGATCCTGGGGCTGCTGAGGGGATCCCAGTTGTGCCAGGGAGCAGATCCTGGTGCTGGGGAGCTGATCCCAGTTTTGATGGGGAGCTGATCCCAGTTGTGCTGCCCAGTGGGTCCTGGTTTTGTGGGGGAGTAGATCCCAGTTGTGCTGCTGAGTGGATCCCAGTTGTGCCAGGGAGCGGATCCCAGATGTGCTGCTGAGTGGATCCTGGTGGTGCCAGGAAACAGATCCTGGGGCTGCTGAGTTGATCCCAGTTTTGATGGGGAGTGGATCCTGGTGCTGCCAAGTGGATCCTGGTTGTGCCAGGGAGTGGATCCTGGTACCACCATCCCCCCCCCCCCCCGTGTCTCCCCCCCCCAGGAGCTGCTGAAGCTGGGGTCCTGCGTGGGCATCGTCGGGGGCAAACCCCGGCACTCGCTCTACTTCATCGGCTTCCAAGGTACCGGCAGCACCGGGGGGGACACCGGGGGGGGGCCGGGGGGGTCCCCAACCTATTTCCTCCCCCCTCCCCAGATGATTTCCTGCTCTACCTGGACCCCCACTACTGCCAGCCCTGCGTCGACACCTCCCGGGAGAACTTCCCCCTCCAGGTGGGTGCAGGGGGATGGGGGGGGGACACTCAAGGTGAGGGGGGGGGGCCTAGTGGGGTGTAACCCCCCCTCCCCTCCATTTCCCCCCCCCCCCTCCCCAAGTCTTTCCACTGCACCTCCCCCCGGAAAATGCCCTTTGGGAAGATGGATCCCAGCTGCACCATCGGCTTCTACGCCGGGGACGGGCGGGGGCTGGACGAGCTCTGCGCCGACCTCACCCGTGTGAGTCCCCACTGCTGCGGGGGGGGGGGGCTTGGGGGGGTTTTTTTGGGTGCCCCCCACCCCATTTTTAACCATTAACCCCCCCCTTCCCCCAGGTGCTGGCCCCTCCCTCGGAGCGTTACCCCATCTTCACCCTGGTCGAGGGGCGAGCGCAGGATCACGGCTTGGACCCCCCCAGCTCCCCCTGTCCCCCCCCCTCACCACCACCACCCCCCCCACCCCCCCTGCCACCCCCCCGCGCTGGGAAACGCCCCAAAAAATCCAGCACTGAGGAGTTTGTTCTGCTCTGATCCCACCCCTCCCCCTTCACCCTGGGACCCCCCCCCCATACACTGGATCAGCCCCCCCGGGGTGGTGCCGCCGGGGGGGGGGGGGGGGGGGGCCCAGGCTCATTCAGTGTCGTGTCCCCCCCCCCTCCCCCCATCAAATTTGGGGCTGTTTTGGTTTTGCTCAGGGCTGGTGTTTGCCACATCCCGGGGGGGGGGGCAAGCCGAGCCCCCTCCCCAATGCTCCTCACAGCACGGGGGACCCCCCCACCTCCCTGGGGACCCTCCCCCCCCACGGTGCATCAGGAACCACATCCCCCCCCCCGCCCCATTTATGGTGTTTTTCAGTCGCGTTTTTTCCCGGTTCCGGTGGTTTTTTGTCAATCACTCGCTGCTCACGGCGGGGGGGGGGGGCACAGACGTTATTTATTGCTCCACTCAGGACCCCCCCCTCACCGTCTGTCCGTCCGTCTGTCCGTGTGTGTCCCCCCCCCCCCCCATTAAAGATGAACTTGAACCGCAGCGGCGCCCGGTTTGGTCACCGCGTCGTGTCTGTCCCTGTCCCCCCCCACACACACCCCGGGGCTGGATCAGGCCTGGGGGGCTTTACCCCCCCCCCCACGACGACCCCCCCTCCCCACCTTCCCCCGTTGCCGCAGGAGCTGCCGGTACCGGAGTCTCCGGGGATTGAGGCCAAAAGCTTCCAACCGCTTCCCGGTGAATTCCCGACCCCCCAACCGCACCCAGGCGGCCACGGGGGGGCGGCGCCGGGACCTCCCAGGGCGGGGGTGGGCAGCACCGGGGGGGGTCCCGGTCCCGGCAGCACCGGGGGGGGTCCCGGTCCCGGCAGGAGCTGGGGGGGTCCCGGCAGCACTGGGGGGGGTCCCGGCCGTTCCCGGTTCTTCCCTTCGCTTCTGCTTGTCCCGGCGTTTCTTCCCCAACTTGGGTTTGGCCGAGGGCGCCGGTTGAGGCTCCTCCTCGGGTCTGGGGGGTGGGGAGTGGGATTGGGGTGATGGGAGGGGTGTGGACCCCCCCCAAATCCCCACTGGGACCCCCCAAATCCCCCCCCCATACTCAGCCGCCAGGGATTTGAAGATCTGCCTCTTCTTCCACCCGTCCTGCGCCCGCCGCCTGTAATTGGCCTGGTCCTGTCGCTCCTCCTGCTCCGAGCTGTGGGCGAGGGGGTGGGGATGAGACCCCCAAAATGGGGGGGGGGACACACACAGGACCCCCCCACCCCCTCCCCACCCCAGCCCCCCATTTCACCCCCATTCCTCACCGGTACATGCAGGTCTTGCGCAGGGAGCACCAGCGGTTCAGCTCCTTGTCGTCGGCTGCCAGGATCTTAGGGAGGGGGGGGGGGGGGGGATAGGGGGTAGAATTAAGGGGGGGGACACCCCGGGGGGGGGGCCCCAGCACCCCGGGGGGGGGAGGGGGTCCCAAGCAGACTCCACCTCCTCAGTGGTGAGGCCGAAGTCGCAGGGGAGGACGCTGCGGTATCGGAAGCGACAGGGGAGGTCCCCGACCAGGTCCTCGTAGTCCAGGCGGTAAAACTCGTCCAGGTACTGCTCGAAGGTGCTGGTGGCTGCGGGGGGGGGACACACGGGGAGTTTGAGGGGGGGTCTCAGAGATTTTAGGCAGGGGGGGGTCCTGGTTTCCACCTACCGGGGTCAAACGCCGGCTTTTCCCGCTCCACCGCGTCCCGGAACCGCGTCCTGCGCCGTTTGCCCCCCCCCGGGGCCGGGGGCTGCGGCCGCTTTGGGGCCGGGGGAGCCGCGGGGTCGTAGTCGGCGTCCATCTGGGGGGGGGCAGGGAGGGGGGAGGGGGCTGTACCCTGCCCATGCTCTGCCTGCACCCCCCCCCCATCCCCCCCCCCACCCCTGTGATGAGCTCCTCCCGGTCTCAGCCCGGGGGGGGGAGGGGGGGGGCGTACCACGAAGTCGGGGTCCTCACAGTGGGGTTCGTGCTCGTGTCCCCCCCCCTCCTCCTCCTCCTCCCGGCCCGTCCAGGTGTCCCAGTTCCAGTCGTCTGTGAGGGGGGGGGACACACAGTGACATCGTGTTGGGGACAAGGAGGTGACACCCCCACCCCTGAGCCCCCCCCCCCCACTCACCCTCCAGCCCTTCCTCCTCCTCAAACTGCGGCTTCTCCTCCTCCCCGCGGCCGTAATAATCGGCACCGAAACACTCCTGGGGGGGCAGAGGGGGGGTCAGTGGGGCAATGGGGGGGGAACACTGGGGGGAGACAGACACTGAGGGGGAGGACACACTGAGGGGGGAACACACTGAAGGGGGACACACTGAAGGGGGACACACGGGGGGGCACTGAGGGGGGACGGGACACTGAGGGGAGGGACACTGAGGAGGGGGGGCACTGGGGAGGGGGGGCACTGAGGGGGGGGACACTGAGGGGGGGGACACTGAGGGGGGGGACACTGAGGGAGGGGGCACTGGGGACGGGACACTGAGGGGAGGGACACTGAGGAGGGGGGGACACTGAGGAGGGGGGAACACACTGGGGGGGACACTGGAGGGGGGGGACGGGACACTGAGGAGGGGGACACACACTGAGGGGGCACTGACGGGGGGACACTGAGGGGGGGACACTGAGGGGGGTGGACACCGAGGGGGTGGGACACTGAGAGGGGTGGGGGGGGACACTGAGGGGGGGACACACCGAGGGGGGGACACACTGAGGGAGGGGGGACACCGAGGGGAGGGGGGACACCGAGGGGAGGGGGGACACCGAGAGGTGGGGGGACACCGAGGGGGGGGGGACACCGAGGGGGGGGGGACACCGGGGGGAGGGGACACCGGGGGGAGGGGACACCGGGGGGGGGGACACCGGGGGGAGGGGACACCGGGGGGAGGGGACACCGGGGGGAGGGGACACCGGGGGGACACCCCCACCGCCATGAGCCGGTCGTGCTGCGCGGGGTCGAACTCCTCCTCCAGGAGGGCCTCGGTGAAGCCGGGGGCGGCGCCGCCGGTGGCCTCGCGCAGCCGGGCCAGGCGGGCGGCCACCTCCTCCCGCTTCAGGTTCTTCAGCTGCTTCAGCTCCTCCCGCTTCCGCGCCTTCTCCTGCGGGCAGACGGACAGACACGGTGCTGGGGACGGACAGAGGGACACAGCGGTGCCCCCTCCCTCCCCCCTCCCCCTCAATCCTCACCCTCCTCTTCCTCTCCCGGATTTGCTCCCGTTTCTCTTTCCGCCGCTCGTCCCGGCGCCGCACCGAGGTGGGGATGCTCCGGGGGTAGCTCTTCACCTGCAGGAGGAGGAGGAGGAGGGGGGGAGGGGGGATTGTTTTGCCCCAATCACCCCACATTTTACCCCCACATATTGTTTTTGCCCCCCCTTTCCCCCCCCACCTGCTCAGCCTCGGGCTCCTCGAAGCGGAAGTTGTAGCGGCGCTCGAAATCCTCCTGCCGGGCCAGGAAGAGCTCGCCCTCGTCCGAGGAGTCGGCCAGCCGGGGGGGGGGACACCCTTGGGGGGGGGCAGAGAGGTGTGAGGGGGGGGTTTATGGGGTGGGGGGTGTCACAAAGGTCCCACTCACCCTTCAGCATCCTCCTCCTCCTCCTCCTCCTCCTCGCGGTAGCCCTGGTTGAGGACGTAATCGCGCAGGAAGCGCTCGCCGGGGTCCAGCGCGGGGTCGGTCCAGTAGCGCTGGAGGGGGACCTGGGGGACACAGAGGGGGGGCTGGGGACACGGGGGGGGCACAGGGATGGGGGGGGGGGTGCAGGAATGGGGGGGACACTTGCAGCTCTCTGCCCCCCCCGCCATCGCTGCCGTGAGCTGTGTCCGGTCTCAGCCCCCATCTCACCAAATCCTGCAGCGGTTCTGGGGGGGCTCCCCCCTCCCCCTTCAGCCAGCGGATGTACTCCTCCTCCTCCCGCTCCTGGGGGGTGGCAGACAGACAGACAGACACAGTATCAACCCTGTGACCCCCCCCCACCCCAAAATATCCCCCACCCCCCCCCCAAAATTCACCTTCTCCTCTGCTGTCTGGCTGCGCCGCCGCAGCAGAGCCGAGCCCCCCCCTCCCTCCTCCTCCTCCTCGCTGTCGGCTACGAAGGCTCGGAAGCTGCCAGGGTGGGGGGGGGGACACACACAATTACCACCCCCCCCCTCAGTGTTGGGGACCCCCCCCTTCACCCCAAAATGTCACAGCTCCCCCCAACAACCTCTCCTTCAGCTCCCGCTGCTCCTCCACGTAGCTCCTGGAGGCGGCTCTCTGGGGGGGGAAATAGAGGGGGGGGGTCAGCATCCGGGGGGGGGCACAGGGATTTGGGGGGCACAGGGATTTGGGGGGGGCACAAGGATTGGGGGGGGCACAAGGATTGGGGGTGTGGGCACATGGAGTTGGGTGGGCATAGGGATTTGGGGGGACACAGGGATTTGGGGAGGGCCACGAGGATTGGGGGGCCACAGGAAATTGGGGGGAACACAGGGATTTTGGGGGGGGCACAGGGATTGGGGGGGTGGGCACAGGGATTTTGGGGGGCACAGGAAATTGGGGGGACACAGGGATTTTTGGGGGGACACAGGGATTGGGTAGCACAGGAAACTGGGGGGCACATGGAGTTGGGGGAGGCACAGGAAATTGGGGGGGACACAGGGATTTTGAGGGGGGGGTCCCATGCAGCCCCCTCCCCCCCCACTCCAAACCCACCTTCCTGCGCTCGGCCGCTGCCTCTTCATCTTCCTCATCTTCCTCGTCCACGTATTTGCTGGGGGGGGGGGGGGGAGGTGGGAGGGTCAGAGCCACCCCGGGGGTGGTGGGGGCAGCTCAGGGACCCCCCCCAAAATATCCCCCCCCCCCCAAAAGCCCCCTGCTCACCCCTCCTTCTCCAGCACCACCTTCCTCTCATAGTCCTTCAGGTACATCGGCTTCGCCGGGCGCTCTTCATCCTCCTCCTCCTCCTCCTGGGTGTCCCCCCCCGATGAGGAGTCTGGGGACAAGGGGACAGGGTTTTGGGGACCCCCCCCACCCGGATTTGGGGGTGTCCCCCCCCCACTCAGGTACCTGTGTGGCTGTAGAAGGTGAGGTCGGGCCGGTAGATCCGGGGGTCGCGGCTCTTCAGCAGCGCCAGCGTCCGGTAGAAATCTCGGTCCTGGCGGGGGTCCTGGGCCTGGGGGGGACATGGGGGGGTCAGAGGGGACAGGGGGACATGGGGGGGACAGGGGGGATATGGGGGGACAGCAGGGACACAGAGGGACATAGGGGGGATGGGGGGGACAGGGGCACATGGGGACAGGGGGGACATGGGGGAAACAGGGGGACATGGGCGGGATGGGGGGGACAGGGGGACATGGGGGGAGACAGCAGGGACACAGGAGGAGGGGACATGGAGGGGACATGGGGGGGACAGTGGGGACACCATGGGGGGGACACAGGGGAGGCAGCAGGGTCATAGGGGCCATGGGGGACATGGTGGGGGGACAGAGAGGTGACAGGAGACCCAGGTGAGTGGAGATGGGACCCCCAGGGGTCCTGGGGGGAGAAACTGTGGGTCACAGTCGGGGGGAGGGGGACACGACACCGGGGGGTGACAGTCGGGGGACTCCCCCCCCCCCCCCCCCCTCACCGGCTCATCCCCGCTGGAGTCGGACTCGGAGCTGTCGCTGTCCCCGGTATCCCCAGCGTCCCCATACCGGTCCTGCACTGCGGGGGAGCGGGGCACACACCGACCCTCAGGCACCGGCACGGCGGGAGGGGACGTCGGTGTCCCCTCACCCCCCCGGTGACACCCCGGTCCCAGCTTTGCCCGTCCCGGTTCCCGTTATTCCCGGTCTCTCTCTCCCCAGTTCCGCCCGGTCCCCGTTACCCTCCGGTTACCGGATCTCTTCTCGGTTCCCGCCCTGGTTCTCCGTTCCTCCCCGGTTCCCGGTCTCTCCCCGATCTCTTCCCGGTTGCCTCCCTGTTCCCGATCTCTCCCCGGTTCCCGATCCCTTTCCGGTTCCCGGTTCCCGCCCAGGTTCCCGATCTCTCCCCGGTGCCCGGTTCCGCTCACGCCGCTGCAGCTCCTCTTTCCGCCGGTACCGGCCGTAGCGTTCGGCGAAGGCCGCGTTCACGCGCAACCACGGCTCCGGCATCTCCGCCCACGTGACCGCCACTTCCGCCGCCGCCGTCACGTGACGAAGGCCCGGCGCACGATGGCCACGCCCTCTCCCACCGCCCCGCCCTCTCCCAGCTCTTAAAAGGGAAACGCCAAAGCGGTCACGGGTGGGGCCCACCCGCTCCTGGGACCCCCTCCGGCCCCCCACCCCCCCAAACCCCACGCGGGATCCCCCCAACCCCACGCTCCACCCCCCCCCCCCAACAAATCCACGGGGTCGGTGGTCTCAGCTCCATCTTTATCGGCACAAAATGAGGGGTGGGCACCGTGGGGGTTGGGGATCCCACGGGACGTGGGTGGGGGGCCCAGAGGGGTCCACGGGGGTCCTGGGGGTCCGAGGGGTGCGGGGGGGACCCCCCACCCCTAACTGGTGCGGAGCTGGTAGTCTGGAAGAGGGAGAGAGGGGGTGAGGGGGTGCAGTCCCCAGGCTGGGGGGTCCCCGGGGGGTTTTGGGTGGTCCCGGGGTGTTTGGGGGATCCCTGGTGGGGGTCCCCGGGGGTCCCGCACTCACCCCCGCTCTGGGTGATGTACCGCACCCAGGGGGGTCCCGGGGGGTCCCCGGGGATCCCGCACTCACCCCCGCTCTGGGTGATGTACCGCACCCAGGGGGGTCCCGGGGGGTCCCCGGGGATCCCGCACTCACCCCCGCTCTGGGTGATGTACCGCACCCAGGGGGGTCCCGGGGGGTCCCCGGGGGTCCTGCACTCACCCCCGCTCTGGGTGATGTACCGCACCCAGGGCAGCGCCTGGTACCCGCTCTTCTCAATGATCTTCATGTACCGCACCTGGGGGGGGGGGGGTGAGGATGGACCCCCCCCCCCCAAAAAAAAAAAACCGGGACACCCCCCCGGGGGACCCTGACACCCTTCTGGGGATCCCCTCGGTGCACCCATGGGGGTGACAGGGGCTGTGTCCCCCCAACTCTGTTCCCAAAACTCCCTGGGGACACCATCAGCCTCGTCCTCAACGTGTCCCCTCCACCCATCCTGTCCCCAGACCCCTGGGGCCACCTCCCCAGGGACCCCACGAGCCACGTCCCCACCACCCCCATCCCCAAACCCCTTGGGGTCACCTCCCTGGGGACCACACGGGCCACGTCCCCACCACCCCCATCCCCAAACCCCTTGGGGTCACCTCCCTGGGGACCACACGGGCCACGTCCCCACCACCCCCATCCCCAGACCTCTGGGGTCACCTCCCTGGGGACCACACGGGCCACGTCCCCACCACCCCCATCCCCAGACCTCTGGGGCCACCTCCCTGGGAACCCCACGGGCCACATCCCTGATGTGTCCCCTCCACCCATCCTGTCCCCAGACCCCTGGGGCCACCTCCCCGGGGACCCCACAAGCCACATCCCCACCACCCCCATCCCCAAACCCCTTGGGGCCACCTCCCCACCACCCCCATCCCCAAACCCCCTGGGGCCACCTCCCCACCACCCCCATCCCCAAAACCCTTGGGGCCACTTCCCCGGGGACCCCACGAGCCACGTCCCCACCACCCCCATCCCCAAACCCCCTTGGGGCCACCTCCCCAGGGACCCCACAAGCCACGTCCCCCTCTCCAGGCGGCACCTGGATGCCCGAGACGGTGAAGTAAGGGATCTCAAAGCGCACGGAGATGGGCGGCCGCCCCTCCTCCTCCTCCTTCTCCACGCTGGGCAGCCCGAAGTGGGCGCGCATCAGGTGCTCCTTCCCCCCCTGCCCGTGGCCACCGCGGTTGGTTGGGGGATGGTGGCACCCGGGGGGGTGGGGACACGCCCCGAGGGGGGGAGGGGACCTCACCGGGAAGGATTTGATGGCCCAGATGAGCAGGTTCTTCTCCGGGAGGTACCTGGCCGAGCCCAGGCTGGTCTTGAACTTGGGGGAGTCGGCGTCGCTGGGCACCGGCACCGCGATCTCCACCCCGTTGGCCACCGATTGCTTCTTGAACTGGCCCTTGGCCTTGGAAGGGAGGGGGGTGACACCAGTGGGGTGGGGGACATCAGAGAGGGGGTCACCTGTGATGGTGTCCCCAGTGTCTCACCTTGACCATGATCTCCACCCGGCTGTGGGAGAACTTCTCAATGACCGACTCGATCCAGATAAGCGGCTTCACCTGGGTGGGTGGGGAGGGGGAAGAGGTCACCCTGGTGTGTGTCCCCCCTACATGTCATGTGTCCCCCCCTGTGTCCTGTGTCCCCTGTGCCCCTCACCTGGGTGTGGAGGCGGTAGGACATGAGCTCGAAGTCCCCGTCGGGGGGGATGAAGGAGATGGTGCGGTCGTTGTCGAAGCGGGAGAGCCGCACGCACTGGTGGAACTTGACGTCCTCCAGCTCCACCGACTTGTTCTTGCCCCCTGGGGAGGGAGGGACAGCGTCACAGGGGCAGGGGGGGACACCAAGGGACAGGGACACGTCACCCCCTCACCCTGGTGACACTCACGTCCCGTCAGCTCGAAGAGGACGCGGTCGTTCAGGCCCAGGCGCAGCTCGGGCATCCCCGAGAGGAAAACCTTCAGCCTGATGGTGCCCACCACCTCGCTGAGCAGCACGCTGCCCCCGGCGCTCACCTGCGGGCACCGGCGCTGCCTTCGTCACCGGCACCTTCCTCATCCTCCTCGCCCACCCCATCGCCACCACGGGGCCCACCACCGTCCCCATCACCATCCCCATCACCGGGCACCATCACCGGTCAGCATCATCGTCACCATCCTCATCTTCATCCTCATCACCATCACCAGCCCATCAATGTCACCATCTTCATCCTCATCCTCATCACCATCACCAGCCCCATCACCACCACGGGTCCCATCACCGTCCCCATCACCGGTCACCATCACTGGTCACCATCACCAGTCACCATCATCGTCACCATCCTCATCCTCAGCACCATCACCATCCTCATCTTCATCACCATCCTCATCCCCATCACCGGTCACCATCATCGTCACCATCCTCATCTTCATCACCATCACCAGCCCCATCGCCACCACGGGGCCCACCACCATCCCCATCACCGGTCACCATCACTGGTCACCATCATCGTCACCATCCTCATCCTCAGCACCATCACCAGCCCATCAATGTCACCATCTTCATCTTCATCACCATCCTCATGCTCATCTCCATCACCATCTCCATCATCATCACCATCCTCATCTTCATCCCCATCCCCATCCCCAGCCCCATCCCCATCCATCCCTGGTCCCACCACCACCACTGCTCCCCCGCTGCGCTGTGGCCCCGGCAGCACCCCGTTCTGCAGGTGTCCCCCCCCGTTCTGCAGGTGTCCCCCCCGTCCTGCAGGTGTCCCCCCCGTTCTGCAGGTGTCCCCCCCCGTTCTGCAGGTGTCCCCTTGTTCTGCAGGTGTCCCCCCCATTCTGCAGGTGTCCCCTTGTTCTGCAGGTGTCCCCCCCATTCTGCAGGTGTCCCCCCCCATTCTGCAGGTGTCCCCCCCATTCTGCAGGTGTCCCCCCCCGTTCTGCAGGTGTCCCCCCCTGTCCCTGTCTCACCAGCAGGTTGACTGACTCGATGACGTCGATGAAGACCTCGTTCTTCTTGTACCTGATGCCCTCGGAGCGCCAGGACACGGCGTTGGTCACCGTGGTGGGCACGCGGGACTTGCCCGTCTCCAGCTTGTTGCCCTCTTGCGTGATGTACCTGCGGTGGGAGGGTTGTGAGGAGGGGGTTTGGGGGTCCCCACACCCCCCCCTGGACCCCCACTCACTCCTGGAGGATCTTGCTGTCCGTTGTCTGTGGGAACCCAAAGTCCATCAGCTCGTCCAGGAGCTCGTAGACGATGACGAAGTTGTCGCGGATGCTCTCCTCCTCCAGCTCCTTGAAGTACTCGCAGAAGACCTGGAGGAAGGTGGGACAGGGACCTTCACCACACCCCCAGGGTGAGGGGGTCCCCCCAATTCAGGGGGGGGGGTCTTCACCCCACCTAGACCCCCCACTGAGACCCCTCAACCTCACCTCCACCACCTTGTAGAGGAAGGAGTAGACCAAGGACGCGTTGCCGTTCTTCTTGGTGGTGGCCACCACTGGTTGGAGGGGGGGGGTTAAGGAGAAAAAGGGGGGGGGTCCCTGAAGGTTGGGGTGGGGTCTGCAGTGGGGGGGGGGTCCCCCAGAAGGATACAGTAGAGGTTGGCATGTTTGATCCAGAGGAAGTGGACTTTGCCGTGGGTCAGCAGTGGGGCCAGGGTCCCCTCCTCCTCCCGCTGCAGCAGGACCCCCATGAAGTTCTCGATCTCCCCCAGCCCCACGTCCCCCTTGTAGTTCCTGCTGATGAGGGGCTGCCAGGGTGGGGGTGAGGGGGGGGTGGTCAAAAATGGGGGGGAACACCCCCCAAAATATCACCCACCTCACGGCTGGGGTCACAGAGGTCACCGAGCGCCACCGGTGACCTTGGTTGACCTTCAAGAGCCAGCGGGGGGGGGGGGGTGTCCCCCCACACTGGACCCCTGGGGGGGTGTTGGGTGGGTGGGGGGGTGGGTGGGGTTGGGGGGGTGGGGGTCTCACCTTCCCCTTGAGGTCCAGGATGAAGAGGGCGGAGGCGGCCATGGCGGTGTCCCCAGTGACGTCAGTGTCACCTGCGCCAGGTGAGAGCGGCTGCGCCCACGGGGGGGGGCGGGGCTTAAAGGGGCCGGGCAGGGAGGGGTGGGGTGGGTGGGGGGCACCCACGCGTGGGGCTGGGGGTGAGGGTCCAGGCTTGGACACCCCATGGGGGTCAGGGTCACTATGGGCCAGCCCAGTGGTCTCATGGGGGGAGGTGAGTTGGGACCCCCCCGACGCCCCCCCTGTCACCCAGGGGACCCCCAGATGTGTGGGGGGGAGGGGGGGACGGGGGGGACAGACACTGGGCAGCTGGGACCCCCGTTCTGGGGTGGGGTGGGGGGTCCTGCAGTGCTCTGGGTTCCCCACCCCACCCTGGGGGGATCCCTGTAGCCCCCAGACCCCCAGATCCCACATCCTGGGGGTCTCTGCACCCTAGATCCCCGGACCCCTCACCCTGGGGGGTCCCTGCACCCCCAGACCCCCAGACCCCCCATTCTGGGGTGTCCCTGAAGCACCCAGGGTCCCCCATCCCACCCTGGGGGGTCCCTGCACCCCCAGACTCCCCATTCTGGGGTGTCCCTGAAGCACTCAGGGTCCCCCATCCCACCCTGGAGGGTCCCTGCACCCCCAGACCCCCAGATCGCCCACCCTGGGGCTCCCTTCACCCCGAGACCCCCCATCTGGGAGTCCTAGCACCCCCAGATCCCCCATCCTGGGGGTTCCAGCGTCCCCAGCCGAGCCCGCTGCAGCGGGGCGGGGCGGAGCGCCGGGGCCCGGCCCCGGGGGTTGGGCCGGTAACGGGGTCCCGGGGCCGCCCCCTTCCCCCCCCCTCCCCGTTCCCCCCCCGCCGCAGCCGCAGGCGCCGCGCCCCGGGGAACGGGCGGCGGCGGCGGGAGGGGCCGCCCGGAGCATCCCGAGCCCCCCGGAGCCCCCCGAAGACCCCCGAGCCCCCTCCCCACCATGGAGGACCGAGCCGCGGACAGGAAGGACCCGGACGGAGCTTACGGTACCGGGACCCCCCCCCCCACCACTCCCTGCCATCCCCGGGGCTCCTCCCGGGTCCCCAACCCCGGGGCCGGGGGCTCCGGGGGTCCCTGAACCCCCTCCCCAGCCTGCACGAGGTACCCTGGGGGGCTTGGGGGTCCCAGGGGTGCGGTACTGGGGGACCCTCTGGGTTTGGGGACCCCCAGGGTTGGGGACCCCCGGGATTTGGGGACTCCCGGGATTTGGGACCCCCCCCCCCAAGGGTTTGGAGCCCCTCGGAGTTTGGGAACCCCCAGGATTTGGGGACCCCTCAGTTTGGGGAACCCCTAGTTTGGAGATCCCCAGGGTTTGGGGACCCCCAGATTTTGGGGACCTCCAGGCTTTGTCACCCCCAGTTTGGGGGGGACACCATGACTTGGGGACCCCCATGTGAGACCCACGGCACAGCCAGCCCTCACGTCCCCCCCATTTTTGGGGGGGTGACACACCGCGTCCCCCCCATTTTTTGGGGGTCAGGGGGGTGACACGCCACATCCCCCCCATTTTTTGGGGGGCTGGGGGTCCACTGAGCCCTCCCCACCCCCGGCTTTTGTTCCTCGGCGGGTGGCAGCCCCGGTGCCCTGACATCACCGGCAGCCTATGAGCTCCGGTGCCGCCGCCGGTGCCGCCGCCGGTGCCGCCGCGATCTCTCCGAACCGGGAGCCACCTCCTGCCCGGGAGCGGTAAATAAAGCCGGTTATTTATTGATCACCTAAATATAAACCCGCCCCGGGGTGGGGACGTGAAACTCGGCGTCACCGGGAACACACCGGGGACACACCGGGGTCACCGACCTCACTCCCGTTGCCGGTTCAATCCGGTGACTCGTGCCGCCTGCCCAACCTTCGCCCCGTTCTGGGTGTGCCAGGCTTGAACCACTCCCCGGTGTGTCGGTGGCCACCGTGCCACGTCGGTTGGTTACCGGGGGGGCCTTGCCGGTGGTTTGGGTGAAGCCGGTACCGTGGGTCGGTGTTTGGAGGGTGCCGGTGAAACCGGCTGCGCCTTTAAAGCCGTTGGCACACCGGGGAGGGAGGTTGTTCGGTGTGTGTGGAACCGGAGGCGGCTGTCGGCACGCCCAGGGCGGCGCGTACGGCCGGAGCCGCCGTGTCGGGGCCACGGTGAACCGGGGGTGGGGTGGGGGGGAGCTGAGGCGTCAGCATGGGGGGCCACAAGGAGAACTACTACGGCAAGCACGGTAAGGGGCTGGGCGACCGCTCCCCGGGGGGGGCTCGGGGGTCCGGGGGGGGCTGCCGGGGCGCCGGTGCTTGGCTGTTTGCCGTGGGTCAGGGGCGCCGTGGGTCAGGGGCCCCGTGGGTCGCTGCCGTGGGTCAGGGACACTCCCCGTGGGTCAGGGGCACCGTGGGTCACTCCCCGTGGGTCAGGGTCACTGTGGGTGGCTCCCCGTGGGTCAGGGGCACCGTGGGTCGCTGCCGTGGGTCGCTGCCGTGGGTCAGGGGCACCGTGGGTGGCTCACCGGGGCTCAGGGGCACCGTGGGTCGCTGCCGTGGGTCAGGGGCACTGTTAGTGGCTCACCGGGGGTCGGGGCACCGTGGGTCGCTGCCGTAGGTCAGGGGCCCCGTGGGTCGCTGCCGTGGGTCGCTGCCGTGGGTCAGGGGCCCCGTGGGTCGCTGCCGTGGATCAGGGGCCCTGTGGGTGGCTCCCCGTGGGTCAGGGGCCCCGTGGGTCGCTGCCGTGGGTCGCTGCCGTGGATCAGGGGCACTGTTGGTGGCTCCCCGTGGGTCAGGGGCCCCGTGGGTCGCTGCCGTGGGTCAGGGGCACTGTTGGTGGCTCCCCGTGGGTCAGGGGCCCCGTGGGTCGCTGCCGTGGGTCCCTGCCGTGGGTCAGGGGCACCGGCGCTCACCGCGGAGGAAGTGAAACTACGAGAGATAAAGGAGGAAAAAAAAAACCAACCCCAAACAAACTCAAAATGGGGGGAAAAGGCCAAAGCAAAGCGAAAGCCGTTGGGTTTACAGGGGGTTCCCCCCCACCCCCAGATCGTGGGGGGCCGGGGGGGCTGTGGTGTCGGGGGGGGGGGGGCCACACCCCGGTATAACCAGCACAACGGCGTCACTGGCGCCGCCGGTTAACGCTTAACCGGGACAAACAGGTTCCTGCGGTGGCGTTGGGCACCGCGGCCGGCGCCGGTTGTCCCCTCATCGGGGGGGCGGGGAGGGGGGGTCCTTGGGGTTGAATTGTTCTTTGATGCCCCCCCCCGTGTCGGTGTTTTGGGGTGCAGGTTGTGCTGCTGGTGGGTGCTGGGGTGGGGAGATGAGGGAGTGTTCAGGGTGGGGGGAATGGGGTGCACTGTGGGGGAGTGAGGGCCTGGAGTCCCCCCCCCCCCCCAAAAAAAAATGTCCTCAGGGAAATGTGTCCCTGGATTGGGGCTGCTCTGAGCCCCCCCCCCCAAAAGACACCCCCAAAATAGATGTGTCCCTGGACTGGGGTTGCTCTGAGCCCCCCCAAAAGGACACCCCCAAAATAGATGTGTCCCTGGATTGGGGTTGCTTTGAGCACCCCCAAAAATTCCCCAAACCAAATGTGTCCCTGGTTTGGAGCTGCTCTGAGCCCCCCCCAAAAGGACACCCCCAAAATAGATGTGTCCTTGGCTTGGGGCTGCTTTGAATCCCCCCAAAAGGACACCCCCAAAATAGATGTGTCCCTGGTTTGGGGTTGCTCTGAGCCCCCCCCAAAAAGACACCCCCAAAATAGATGTGTCCCTGCTGTGGGGAGCCCCCCAAAAGACACCCTCAAAACAGACATGTCCCTGCTGTGGGGAGCCCCCCAAAAGACACCCTCAAAACAGACATGTCCCTGCCATGGGGCTGCTTCAAGCCCCCCCAAAAGACACCCCCAAAACAGACACGTCCCTGCCGTGGGGAGCCCCCCAAAAGACCCCCCCGAAGCAGCTGTGCCCCTGCCGTGGGGAGCCCCCCAAAAGACCCCCCCGAAGCAGCTGTGCCCCTGCCGTGGGGAGCCCCCCAAAAGACCCCCCCGAAGCAGCTGTGCCCCTGCCGTGGGGAGCCCCCCAAAAGACCCCCCCGAAGCAGCTGTGCCCCTGGCTCAATTCCCACCCTAAAAATACCGGGGCCGTAACCACGGGGCAGGGCCCGGCACCGCGGCGCCGGCTGCCTGTGCCGGGGTTCTGTGGGACCCCAAACCCCCCGGGACCCCCCCTGCCCCCCCCCCCTGCATTGGTGCTTCCGAGGGATTTGGGGCAAACCCAGGGAAGGATTTTGGGGGAGCCCGGCGGGGGGGTGGGTTTGGCCCAGGAAGGGTTGATCCAGGGCTGGAGAGCGGAGCTGGGGCGGGGGGAAGTGGCAGCTGGAGATGAGTCCCCTCCTGGTGCTCCTGAGGAGGAGGAGGATGAGGAGGGCGAGGGTGAGGATGAGGAGGGTGAAGATGAGGAGGGTGAGGAGAGGAGGATGAGGGTAAGAAGATGAGGATGAGGAGGGCGAGGATGAGGGGGGTGAGGAGGGCGAGGGTGAAGATGAGGAGGATGAGAGTGAGGATGAGGAGGATGAGGGTAAGAAGATGAGGAGGGCGAGGAGAGGAGGATGAGGATGAGGAGGGTGAGGATGAGGAGGAGGATGAGGAGGATGAAGATGAGGAGATGAGGATGAGGAGGATGAAGATGAAGAGAGGAGGATGAGGAGGATGAAGATGAGGAGAGGAGGATGATGAGGATGAAGATGAGGAGATGAAGATGAGGAGATGAGGATGAGGAGGATGAAGATGAGGAGAGGAGGATGAGGAGGATGAAGATGAGGAGAGGAGGATGAGGAGGATGAAGATGAGGAGATGAGGATGAGGAGGATGAAGATGAGAGGAGGATGAGGAGGATGAAGATGAGGAGGGGGATGAGGAGATGAGGATGATGAAGATGAGGATGAGGAGGATGAAGATGAGGAGGATGAAGATGAGGAGGATGAAGATGAGGATGAGGAGGATGAGGATGAGGAGGATGAAGATGAGGAGATGAGGATGAGGAGGATGAAGATGAGGAGATGAGGATGAGGATGAGGAGGATGAGGATGAGGAGGATGAAGATGAGGATGAGGAGGATGAGGATGAGGAGGATGAAGATGAGGAGGGGGATGAGGAGATGAGGAAGATGAAGATGAGGATGAGGAGGATGAAGATGAGGAGGATGAGGAGCTCCTTCCTCCCATCCCTCCAATTATTTTTCCCTTTCCTTCTTCATCCCCGCAGGAACGCCGCAGAAATACGACCCGACTTTCAAAGGTCCCATCTACGACAGGTGAGGAACCTCTCGGGCAGCGCCGTGGCCGGGTTTGGTGGCACCGTGGCCGGTTTTGGCGGTGCCATGGCCGGTTTTGGGGGTGCCGTGGCCGGTTTTGGCGGTGCCATGGTTGGTTTTGGCGGTGCCATGGTTGGTTTTGGCGGTGCCGTGGCCGGTTTTGGCGGTGCCGTGGTTGGTTTTGGCGGTGCCGTGGTTGGTTTTGGTGGTGCCAGGGCCGGTTTTGGCGGTGCCATGGTTGGTTTTGGTGGCGCCGTGGCCGGTTTTGGCGGTGCCATGGTTGGTTTTGGCGGTGCCATGGCCGTTTTTGGTGGTGCCATGGCCGTTTTTGGTGGTGCCATGGCCGTTTTTGGTGGTGCCATGGTTGGTTTTGGTGGTGCCATGGCCGTTTTTGGTGGCGCCATGGTTGGTTTTGGTGGCACCGTGGCCGGTTTTGGCGGTGCCATGGTTGGTTTTGGCGGTGCCATGGCCGTTTTTGGTGGTGCCATGGCCGTTTTTGGTGGTGCCATGGTTGGTTTTGGCGGTGCCGTGGTTGGTTTTGGTGATGCCGTGGCCGGTTCTGGCGGCGCCGTGGTTGGTTTTGGCGGCGCCGTGGTTGGTTTTGGCGGCGCCGTGGTTGGTTTTGGCGGTGCCATGGTTGGTTTTGGCGGTGCCGTGGCCGGTTTTGGCGGTGCCGTGTCTGGTTTTGGTGGTGCCATGGCCGGTTTTGGCGGTGCCGTGGCCGGTTTTGGCGGCGCCATGTCTGGTTTTGGCGGCGCCATGTCTGGTTTTGGCGGCGCCATGGCCAATTTTGGCGGTGCCATGGCTGGTTTTGGCAGTGCCATGGCCGGTTTTGGTGCTGCCATGGCTGGTTTTGGGGGTGCCGTGGCCGGTTTTGGGGGTGCCGTGGCCGGTTCTGGCGGTGCCGTGGCCGGTTTTGGCGGTGCCATGGTTGGTTTTGGGGGTGCCGTGGCCGGTTTTGGTGGTGCCATGGTTGGTTTTGGCGGTGCCGTGGTTGGTTTTGGGGGTGCCATAGCCCATCTCACCTCCCCACCTCTCCTCTCCCCACTGGCAGGGGCTGCACCGACATCATCTGCTGCATCCTGCTGGTCATCGCCATCGTGGGCTACGTGGTGGTGGGCGTCGTGGGTAGGTACCAGGGAGGGGGGTCGGCGGCGGGGAGGGGGGTCGGCGCCGGGGAGGGGGGGTCGGTACCGGGGAGGGGGGGTCTGCCCCGGGGAGGGGGGGTCTGCCCCGGGGAGGGGGGCTGGTACCGGGGAGGGGGGTCTGCCCTGGGGAGGGGGGGCCGGCGCCGGGGAGGGGGGGCCGGCCCCGGGGAGGGGGGGCCGGCGCCGGGGAGGGGGGGTCTGCCCCGGGGAGGGGGGGTCTGTACCGGGGAGGGGGGGTCTGTACCGGGGAGGGGGGTCGGCGCTGGGGAGGGGGGGTCTGCCCCGGGGAGGGGGGGTCGGCGCCGGGGAGGGGGGGTCGGCACCGGGGAGGGGGGGTCGGCACCGGGGAGGGGGGCTGGTACCGGGGAGGGGGGGTCTGCCCCGGGGAGGGGGGGTCTGCCCCGGGGAGGGGGGTCTGCCCCGGGGAGGGGGGGTCTGCCCCGGGGAGGGGGGTCTGCCTCAGGTTTCGGTGCCTCGGGAAGGTTTTGGCCTCCACGTCGGCCAAACCCGGTGCCGGGGTGTGTCACATCCTGCTCCTCCGGGTGGGGGTGGGAGGAGGGTCCCCACGTGGGGGTCTCTCGGGGTATTGGGGTACCCACAGCCACCTTATTCTGCCCCCCCCCCCCCCCCCCAACTCAGCCTGGACCCACGGGGACCCCCGGAAGGTGATTTACCCCACTGACAGCCGCGGGCAGTTCTGCGGGCAGCAGGGAACCCCGAACGAGTACGTAACGAGCACCCCGAGTTTGGGGGGAGTTTGGGTGTGTTTGGGGGGTTTTTGGGGGGAGTTTGGGGGGGTTTTAGGGGAGTTTGTGGGTTTTGGGGGGTTTTGGGGGGAGTTCGGGGGTTTTGGGGGGAGTTTGTGGGTTTTGGGGCGAGTTTGAGGGTTTTTAGGGGAGTTTGGGGGTTTTTAGGGGGAGTTTGGGTGTTTTTGGGGGAGTTTGGGGGTTTTTGGGGGGAGTTTGGGGGGGTTTTAGGGGGGAGTTTGGGGGTTTTTAGGGGAGTTTGTGGGTTTTTGGAGGGTTTTTGGGGGGAGTTTGGGAGGTTTTTGGGGGTTTTTAGGGGGAGTTTGGGTGTTTTAGGGGGAGTTTGGGTGTTTTTAGGGGAGTTTGTGGGTTTTGGGGGTTTCTTTTGGGGGGGGTGGGGCTCCTCCATCCCCGGGTGCCTCCCATCACCTCTCCCTTGGGCAGGGGGTTCCCCAAACTGGGTTGTTCTTCTCCTGGTTTTGGGGGGTTTTGGGGGGAGTTTGGGGGTTTTTAGGGGAGTTTGTGGGTTTTTGGAGGGTTTTGGGGGGAGTTTGGGGGGTTTTGGGGGAGTTTGGGGGTTTTTAGGGGAGTTTGGGGGGGATTTGGGGTTTTTTGGGGGGAGTTTGGGGGGAGTTTGGGTGTTTTTAGGGGAGTTTATGGGTTTTGGGGGGTTTTTTTTTGGGGGAAGGGGCTCCTCCATCCCCGGGTGCCTCCCATCACCTCTCCCTTGGGCAGGGGGTTCCCCAAACTGGGTTGTTCTTCTCTTGGTTTGCTTTGCAGGAAGAAACCTTTTCTCTTCTACTTCGACATCGTGAAATGCGCCAGCCCCTTGGTGCTGCTGGAGTTCCAGTGCCCGACCCCGCAGGTACCGATCCCGGCACCGCTTCCCGCCGTTCTCCTCGGCCAAAGCCACAGGGTTTTGTGGTGTTGTGGTGAAAAGAGGCTCAAACCTTTCACTTGTGGCCTCCACTCTGTCTTCTTCTCTCATCCAGATCTGTGTCAGCAAATGCCCTGACCGGTACCTGACGTTCCTGAGCGCCCACGGCTCCCGCTCGCCCGCGGAGCTGGAATATTACCGGCAGTTTTGTGTCCCGGAGTTTAAGACCCCACAGAAGGTGGGTGGTGGTGGGGAGGGTGGTGTTGGTGTTTGTTCTCCACCACCAGTGCTCTCTGGTGCAGGAATTCCTGCCTGGAATGTTAACATCCAACTGGTTTCTCTCCATCCAGGCTCCCATCGAGGTGCTGAAGGACAAGGAGTGCCCAGCCATGATCATGCCCAGCACCCCACGTACGTCCCCGAGGCTTAACGAGCTGCTTGGAGCTGATTAATGAATCTGCTTGAGGGCTTGGCTGCTGTTTGGGCTTTTTCTGGGGGGGTTGGATGCTCCTGTTTTGGGGTTCATGGGGACCTGGTGCCACCATGGTGAGGAGGTTTTGTGACAGGGTTTCCCTCTCCTCTCGCCCCAGTGGCACGGCGATGCTTCCCGGCCATCCAGGCCAAGAAAGGCGTCATCATGGTGGGCAACGAAACCACCTACGACGACGGCCACGGGCAGCGGAGGAACGTCACCGAGCTGCTGGAAGGAGCCAAGTGAGTCCCCAAACCAACCCCTGGCACCGGGCAGGCGCCGGGGATCACCGCTCGCTCCGTCCTTACCGGGGTGGTTCCGAGAGCCGAGCGCTGGCGGCGGTCACGGCGGTACCGGGATGTGACCGTACCCGGGGGGAGCCTCGTTAATGAGCTGCTTCGTGGGTGCTGCTTGGCCCAGATGAGCGTGGGGTTTTCTCTGGCAGCGCTTTTGCACCCCGTTTCTCTGGTGGAAGAGCCCCAAAAGCGCCGGCGTGGAGCCCTGGCCCCGTGTTCGCACCGAATCCAGCACCAAAACCCACGCTCTGGGTTTGAACCGGGAGCTGGGGATGAGGGGAAGCAGCGGGGTCAGCTGGAAGGAGAACAAGGGCCAAGAAATCAGCCTGGGTTCTGCTGAATTCTCTTGTTTTCAGGGACTTTGGTGGGGGAGGACAAGGGACCATTGAGGCAGCGCCAGGACGGGCAGAGCCTCACCGGGGGTTGATGCTCCTCCGCTTCTTCCCCTCCTCCATCGCCGCCTTCCGCTCCATTTGTGTTTGGTGGGGTTTTTTTTTGTGTTGCAGAAAAGCCAACGTGGTGTTGGAAACCAGGCAGCTGGCCATGAAGATCTTTGAAGATTACACGGTTTCCTGGTACTGGATAATCATGTGAGCAGGGAGCCAGCCCCGCGCTACGCTCGTCCCTTCCCGCAGGCAGCTGGATCCCAGCCCGCCGGGGCTCCACGCCGGGCCGGGCACCGCGCTCCGACGCGGGGCAGAGCTCAGGAATTCCCGATGCTTGAGGGGTTGATTTGGGTTTTTTTCCCCCCCTTTGGCCTTTTTGTCATTCCCATTTCAACCAAAGCAGAGATGGGGGGGGGGGGTGTTTTGGAGCATCGTTGCTCCGTCAGTGATTCCCATTTGGGAGGCTGCTCCGTTGTTAAAGCTTGAGAACAGAGGGGGGACACGGGGACGGAGGGGGGGGCACGGGGATGGAGGGGGGGCACGGGGATGGAGGGGGGGCACGGGGGTGGAGGGGGGACACGGGGACGGAGGGGGGACACGGGGACGGAGGGAGGGAATGGGGATGGAGGGGGGGCACGGGGATGGATGGAGGGAGGGACACGGGGACGGAGGGGGGCCACGGGGACGGAGGGGGGGCCATGGGGACGGAGGGGGGGACGGGGGACGGAGGGGGGGACACGGGGACGGAGGGGGGGGGCGCGGGGACGGAGGGGGGGCGCGGGGACGGAGGGAGGGGCAGGGGGCTGGAGGGAGGGGCACGGGGACGGAGGGGGGACACGGGGACGGCGGGGGGGCACGGGGGTGGAGGGGGGACACGGGGGTGGAGGGGGGACACGGGGATGGAGGGGGGACATGGGGACAGAGGGGGGGCACGGGGAGTTGGAGGAGGGACACGGGGATGGAGGGAGGGAGGGAGGGCACAGGGGTGGAGGAGGGAGGGCACGGGGATGGAGGGGGGGCATGGGGATGGATGGAGGGGACGGGGACAGAGGGGGGACATGGGGATGGGGGAAGGCCATGGGGACGGAGGGGGGGGCACGGGGACGGAGGGGGGGGACACGGGGACGGAGGGGGGGACACGGGGACGGAAGGGGGACACGGGGGACGGAAGGGGGACACGGGGGACGGAGGGGGGACACGGGGACGGGGTGGCATCACCTGGATTTTGACGCCTTGCCGCCCTCCTCCCGCAGAGGCCTGGTGATCGCCATGCTGGCCAGTTTAATCTTCATCATCCTGCTCCGGTTCCTGGCCGGGGTCATGGTCTGGGTGATGATCGTGATGGTGATCCTGGTGCTGGGCTACGGTGAGCGAGCGCTCGGGGCTTCTCCTCAGCTCTCCCTGTGGCCCTTGCCCCTATTGCCAGTGGGATTTGCACCAAGGTCGTTCACTCAGCGCCCTTCTGGGTGTCTCAACCTGAACGTGGGCACCGGTGGGGTTGAGCAGAGCCTGCTGGCATCTCCCTCTCCACTTCTCAGGGCAAATGTGACCATTCCCTGCTTTTCCCTGCAGGAATCTTCCACTGTTACATGGAATACGCGAAGCTAAAAGGGGAAGCAGGTTCTGACGTCTCCCTGGCGGACCTGGGGTTCCAGACCGACCTCCGTGTCTACCTCCACCTGCGGCAGACGTGGTTGGCCTTCAGTGAGTCTCTGTCCTCCTCTGGGTATCTGGGATGGGACACGGTGGCTGTGTCCTTTGAGGGGGAGAGCACAGAGGTTTGGGGTTCTTCTCAAGTCTCTTGGTGACCCTTTGCAAAGGGTTGAGCTAAGGAGGGTGGATTTGGTTGATGCCACCTCTGCCAGGGGATTGAGCTTAGGGCCGGGGTGATCGGCCACGAGGCAAACGCTGCTTTTCCACCTGGACATCCCCTGGGGAGTGTTGGGTGCTGTGGTGAGCTTGGTTGGGAAGGCAAAAGGTGGATGGTGGCCATTGGGTGCTGCCCCTGCCCATTGGGTGCTGCCCCTGGACATCCCCAGGGGAGTGTTGGGTGCTGTGATGAGCTTGGTTGGGAAGGCAAAAGGTGGATGGTGCCCATTGGGTGCTGCCCCTGGCCCATTGGGTGCTGCCGCCCCTGCCCATTGGGTGCTGCCGCCCCTGCCCATTGGGTGCTGCCGTCCCTGCCCATTGGGTGCTGCCGTCCCTGCCCGTTGGGTGCTGCTGTCCCTGCCCGTTGGGTGCTGTCCCTGCCCGTTGGGTGCTGTCCCTGCCCATTGGGTGCTGCCGCCCCTGCCCGTTGGGTGCTGCCCCTGGCCCATTGGGTGCTGCTGCCCCTGGCCCACCGGGTGCTGCCCCTGCCCATCGGGTGCTGCTGTCCCTGCCCGTTGGGTGCTGTCCCTGCCCCATTGGGTGCTGTCCCTGCCCATTGGGTGCTGCCCCTGCCCATCGGGTGCCCTCTGTGCCCTGGCACTACCCAGGGCTCCCCTTCTCCTCGCAGTGATCATCCTGTGCATCGTGGAGGTGGTGATCATACTGCTGCTCATCTTCCTCCGCAAGAGGATCCTCATCGCCATCGCCCTCATCAAGGAGGCCAGCAGGTCTGGGTGTCCCCCTGCCCCCGTCCCCAGGCAGAGGTGGCCGTTGTCACCCCTCACGGTGGGAGGGACGGGCTCCCCCGCTGAGGTCCTCCCATCGCTGCGAGGGTTTTAACCGCGTCCGAACCATCTTCTCCTCAGGGCTGTTGGTCACATCATGTCCTCGCTGCTCTTCCCGCTGTGCACCTTCTTCCTCCTCTGCCTCTGCATCGCCTACTGGGCCAGCACCGCCGTGTATCCTTTTCTCCTCCCTCCTCCCTGTTCCTCAGCTCCTCAGGAAGCTGCTCCAAAATCAAAAGCTCTTCCAGGGCCTTTAGGAACATCTGACAGGATCAGCGACGCGCTCACTCGCAACCCTGCCGGCCCCAAAACCTCTCAATTTCACTTAAACCCCCCGTGGCCCAGCGCTGTGGGGAGGAGGGTGAGGACAGAACCGAGGCAGGGTCTGGGTCTGGGGTTTGCCGCGCGGCGTCTCCTTAACCGCGGCCCCGCAGCTTCCTCTCCACCTCCAACGAGGCCGTCTATAAGGTGTTCAACGAGAGCGCGTGCCAGTTCTCCGGGCAGACCTGCAAACCTGAGGTGAGGACCTTGGGGGACTCATCCAAATGCTTCATCTCTCAGCTACAAGATGATTTCTTAGGTGGAAAAACATCCTGGGGGCTCTTGGAGCCCGCGAGCTCCTCCCAGGCGCAATCCCCACCCTTCTCAAGGCGTTTCCGTCGCGTCGTTATTTGCCTTCGAGCCCGTTGAGGGCGCAGAGCTGAGGTTTTTGGGTCTGAGCGAGTGCTACTGGGGGGACAAATTAACCAGGGTGATGTCTCCTGAGGTGGGGATGGCTTTGGGTCGAGCGAAGGACGTGGTGGGTCCCCCTGGCAGGGTGTGAGCGTCTCTTCTCCTCTCTAGACCTTCAACACCAGCAACGTCACCAAGCTGTGCCCCGACGCCCAGTGCCTCTTCGCGTTCTACGGGGGCGAGACGGCGTACCACAAGTATCTCATCGCCCTCCAGTTCTTCAACATCTTCATGTTCTTCTGGTTGGCCAACTTTGTCATCGCTCTGGGCCAGGTGACGTTGGCGGGAGCCTTCGCCTCCTACTACTGGGCCTTCAAGAAACCCGACGACCTGCCCGCCTTCCCCCTCTTCTCCGCCTTCGCCCGCGCGCTCCGGTACGTTCCCTCTCCACGAGGGACTTGGGGGAGCTTCTTGAAGTTGTCCCTGTCTAAGCAGAGGGATCTTGCCCAGGTACCACACCGGCTCGCTCGCCTTTGGCTCTCTGATCCTTGCCATCGTCCAAGTCATCAGGGTGACGCTGGAGTACCTGGATCACAGGTTGAAAGGTAGCGACGCTGGAAATGAGCAGGCACACGGGGGTGGCTCTGCTGTGTGTGTGGGTGCCTGTGTGGGTGCTGGGCTCCAGCCCTGGGTGCCTGTGTGGGTGCTGGGCTCCAGCCCTGGGTGCCTGTGTGGGGGTGCCTGTGTGGGTGCTGGGCTCCAGCCCTGGGTGCCTGTGTGGGGGTGCCTGTGTGTGGGTGCCTGTGTGTGGGTGCCTGTGTAGGTGCCCGTGTGTGGGTGCTGGGCTCCAGCCCTGGGTGCCTGTGTGGGTGCTGGGCTCCAGCCTTGGGTGCCTGTGTGTGGGTGCCCGTGTGGGGGTGCCCGTGTGGGGGTGCCCGTGTGGGTGCCTGTGTGTGGGTGCCTGTGTGTGGGTGCCCGTGTGGGTGCCCGTGTGGGTGCCTGTGTGGGTGCTGGGCTCCAGCCCTGGGTGCCTGTGTGGGGGTGCCTGTGTGGGGGTGCCTGTGTGGGGGTGCCTGGGTGTGGGTGTCTGGGTGTGGGTGTCTGGGTGTGGGTGCCCGTGTGGGTGCCTTGTGTGTGGGTGCCTTGTGTGTGGGTGCCTGTGTGGGTGCCTGTGTGGGTGCTGGGCTCCAGCCCTGGGTGCCTGTGTGTGGGTGCCTGTGTGTGGGTGCCTGTGTGGGTGCCTGTGTGGGTGCTGGGCTCCAGCCCTGGGTGCCCGTGTGGGGGTGCCTGTGTGTGGGTGCCTGTGTGTGGGTGCCTGTGTGGGTGCTGGGCTCCAGCCCTGGGTGCCTGTGTGTGGGTGCCTGTGTGTGGGTGCCTGTGTGTGGGTGCCTGTGTGTGGGTGTCTGTGTGTGGGTGCCTGTGTGGGTGCTGGGCTCCAGCCCTGGGTGCCCGTGTGGGTGCCTGTGTGTGGGTGCCCGTGTGGGTGCCTGTGTGTGGGTGCCCGTGTGGGTGCCCGTGTGGGTGCCTGTGTGTGGGTGCCCGTATGTTGGTGCCAGTGTGTGGGTGCCTGTGTAGGTGCTGGGCTCCAGCCCTGGGTGCCCGTGTGGGTGCCCATGTGGGTGCCCGTGTGGGTGCCAGGGATCTGCCTCTGGCCTCACAACTCTGCTCTGAAATGCAAACAGCAAGCAGAAGTGTGGGAAGAGCCCGTGAGGCTCATCCTGGTGCCTGCAGCAGCATCAACCTCCCAGGGGGGGCTGCAAACAGGGCGTAGAGGGTCAGGCTGTGACGGGGACAGCGGGGACAGCTCGTTGGGGATCTTGAAGTTGGTTCTGTAAGAGAAGATGCCACGTGCTTTAGCTGCTCACCCTCTCTCGTGGTGTTCCTCTAGCTGCAGAAAATAAGTTTGCCAAGTTCCTCCTGGGCTGCCTCAAATGTTGCTTCTGGTGCCTGGAAAAATTCATCAAATTCCTCAACAGAAACGCCTACATCATGGTAAGAGGCTCCTGGCATCGGCACCCAAAGGGTGGTGACACCCAAAGGGTGGTGACACCCAAAGGGTGGTGACTACGGTGGGGTGGGGTACTGGGGGGTCTCCACACTCTTGGACATGTCTTTGGGTGGCTGCTGAGAACCAGAGTGATGGGGAAAATGAAGCTTTTGGGGCATTTCCCAGGTGTTTTGCTGGGAAGTCTTGACCTCATCCCTGTCACTTTGATTTGGGGAGGAACCAGAGAAAACGGGAGGTGGGGGGGGATTCAGCTCGCGGTGTCCACCATGCCGGACCCATCAGTGGATGGAGAAACACTTCCAGAGTGGGATTTATCTGAGTTTTACTCCAGGATGGGGTTCCCTGCACCTTCCTCTTAGTGGTGAATTCAGGGGGGCTCCATTTCTCTCTTTTCTGCCCCTTTTTTCCTGCTCCCCTCGCTCCTTAGATCGCCGTTTACGGCACCAACTTCTGCGCCTCGGCCCGGAACGCCTTCTTCCTTCTGATGAGGAACATCATCAGGTGAGGTCCTGGTGGGTGTGAGGGCTCTGCTCTGCTTGGTTATTCCCAAGTCCTTCTTGCTGATGAAGATCCACCCTGATCCCCCCACCTCGCTTCGAGGCTTTCACGGCGGCGTTGGCCGCCTCCGCCCGCGCTTCCTTCTGCCCTCGGGGCGGGGAGCGGAGGCCCTCGGGGCGGGGAGCGGATGCCGGGGCTCATCTTTCTCTTGTTTCCAGAGTGGCTGTTTTAGATAAAGTCACGGATTTCCTCTTCTTCCTGGGTAAACTCCTCATCGTGGGAAGCGTTGGTAAGTGCCAGGGGGGTTGGAAGTTTCTCCTCAGGGTGTTTGGTGGCTGTAGGCTGGGTTGTGCTTTCCCAAAACCTTGGTGCTCTTCACCCCTCCCAGGGGAACCCCGTTCCTTCCAGTCCCATTTCACATCTCCTTCCCCTCCTCCAACCTGTTTGCTGCCCCTCATCCCCCAGCCCTGCCCCTCATCCCCCAGCCGTGCCCCTCATCCCCCAGCCGTGCCCCTCGTCCCCCAGCCGTGCCCCTCGTCCCCCAGCCGTGCCCCTCATCCCCCAGCCGTGCCCCTCGTCCCCCAGCCGTGCCCCTCGTCCCCCAGCCGTGCCCCTCATCCCCCAGCCGTGCCCCTCATCCCCCAGCCGTGCCCCTCATCCCCCAGCCGTGCCCCTCATCCCCCAGCCGTGCCCCTCATCCCCCAGCCGTGCCCCTCATCCCCCAGCCCTGCCCCTCATCCCCCAGCCCTGCCCCTCATCCCCCAGCCCTGCCCCTCATCCCCCAGCCCTGCCCCTCATCCCCCAGCCCTGCCCCTCATCCCCCAGCCATGCCCCTCATCCCCCAGCCATGCCCACCCCCAGCCATGCCCACCCTTTCCTTTCCCAGGAATCCTTGCCTTCTTTTTCTTCACCCACCGGATCAAGCTGGTCCAAGACACGGCACCATCCCTCAATTACTACTGGGTCCCTATTCTGGTGAGCTGCTTCCTCCTTTATTTTTGGTGGGGGGTGAATTTAGAAGCGATAGAAATAAATCCTTAGAACCACAGAATCGTTTTTGTTGGAAAAGACCTTCAAGATGCTCAAGTCCAACCAAAAACTCCACACTGCCAAGCCCAAATGCCTTTACAAGCAGCCCTCTGCTGGCTGCTTCTGAAGGACCTGCTTTGTTGGAGGTGTCCCTCAAAACGAGCCCTTTGTTTTTGCCCGTGGCGTCTCGCCCTTCCCCTGCTGCCCAGCTTGGCCTTCAGCCACCATCATCCCTGAGGCCTTTTGTCCTGAGTCAGGCTGGTCCCAACAGTCCTGCCCTGTTCCCTTCTCCTCCTCATTTTTATCCCCTGGGGAATTTGGGATTGATTCAGCAAGTTTTCCTCCTCCCAGCGGAGGGACCGGGGCTTGGCGCTCTCGGCGGGCGCCAGCTTTGCGGTGTGACCCCACAATTGGCTCTTGCAGACGGTGATCGTGGGCTCCTACCTCATCGCCCACGGGTTCCTCAGCGTGTACGGCATGTGTGTGGACACCCTCTTCCTCTGCTTCTGTGAGTACCTGCCTCCCAGGGTCCATCTTGAGTTCCTGGGAGCAAAACTTCCCTCCAGTCAGGGCTGAACCCCCAGATTTGTCCATATTTGGGGTTTGCTCCAAATTCCCCTGGTTTCTCTGTGTGGTTTTCTCCCACTTTTTCCTTTACCAACACCTACTTGAGTTCTCACCAGCATCTGCTTTCCCCTGCCTGCTAGCAATGGAAACCCACAGCCTGTCCTTGGGTCTCCCCGTGTCTCTCTTGACCCTTCTGGTTTGGTGCTTTGGGCTTGGTGGAACCTAACTGCAACTAACTTCAATTTTCCTTTTTTTTCTCTCTTTTCTTTTTTTTTCTCTTATTTTTTTTCCCCTCTTTCCCCTCTCCCTCTCTTCACATGTTCTCCATCTCTGCCCTGCCTCTCCCTGGCTCTTCCCCTGTTTATTTTTCACTCCTTTCCATCACCATTTCTTCTCTGGGGGTTGTGAAAAGGTGAAGATCTGGAGAGGAACGATGGATCTCCCGAGAGGCCTTACTACATGTCCCTTGAGCTGAGTGAGATCCTGCTGAAGGGGAACCTAGAACCTTCCAAAAGCACCGATAGCCAAGGCTAGGGGGCTGGCCCTGGGGTGTGGGGGGCCACAGGACTCTCTCAGCCCCCAGCCCAAGCAGCGTTCTCCTAAGCCCACCGGCGCAGCAGCCACGGTGCAAACCTTGAACCCCAAAATATCCTTGGAAGCCTTGAGGGTTGAGGGGGTGCCCCATGCTGTACCAAATCCACCTTCCTGCCCAATAATGAGTATTCTTAGAGCAAGAGAACGACCCAGAGTGTCACCTAGAGTGTCACCTCGAGTGTCACCTGGGGTCCCACGTGTCCGAGGAGCGCTCCGCTCCGGCCGGCGCCTGGGAACCATCCGGACGCGCACGGTTGCTCAGATAGAATCGTGGTTTTTTGCCTTGAAACGCAGATTTTTGTTCCTGTTTTGATCCTGTGGAAAGGAGGGAAGAGCTGCTCCGCTCCCAGGGCGATACCTCGCGTTGTGGGATGAGCTGAGTGGGTTCAGCACCCCAAAAACTGGGTCTCTCTGTGCTCTTTGCTTTGTTCTGCCCCAGTCCCCGGCCAGGAGCGAGCAGCCTCTTTTCTCACCCACTTTTTCTATGCAAAACCAGGGTGAATGCGCTTAAAAAAGATTTCCTGGTGAGATTGCAGATCCTTTGCTTGCCACTCTGTTGCCTCAGCGGTGCCTTGGGCACAGAGTTTGCCCTTTTCACAGCCAACAGCTCCCTTTCCTCGCGGCGCCGGTTGAGGGGAGCCGAAAAGAGCCGGCGGCGCCGGTCCTGGTCGTGTCGTTAAAACTCGGGAGGGTTTTTACTCCCGGGAGCTGCTTGATGGGCTCTGCTGGTTCTTTCTCCTCCCAACTCGAGGTGGTTGAGTTGATGGTTTGGTTAATGAGCCGTTAATTACTTCCCACGCTAAGGCAGACCGTGGGGGGGGGTGTACAGACCTGCAGGCTGGGGTGGTGGTGGGAAGGAGGACAGAGCTGGTGTGGAAGGAGAGAGAAGCTGGTTCTGGTGACTCTGGATCACCGAGGGTCCGTGACAGTGAGGTGACATCCACGGTGTGAGTGTCCCCGAGGGGCTGGCAGGCCATGGGGAAGGAGTGTGTTGTGCTGGTGGAGAGAAATCAGACCCCAAAGAATGCAGGAGTTTGACTGCTGAGGGTGACAGAGAGATGGAGGCGAGCCCAGGCTGGATCCTCACCTCATTTCCTCCTCTGATAGCCCAGAAATCATCAAGTTGTTAAAAAAAAAGCCATTGTGGCTACAGGGGAGTTGTGGCCAGGTCTCCTGTGACAAATCCTCCTGCAGAGCCGTGCCCTTTTAGGACAAAGCTGTAGTGTTCCCACTCTTCAAGATTAAAATCCTTCTCCAAATCCCCCACGGTGCTTTCGCTCCCCTCTGAAGCTGCTGCCTTGTGGCTTTGTTTAGTTTGGGTTTGGTTTAGGTTTTTTTGGTTTGGTTTAGGGTTTTTTGGGTTTGGTTTAGGTTTTTTTTGGTTTGGTTTAGGGTTTTTTTGGTTTGGTTTAGGGTTTTTTGGTTTGGTTTAGGGTTTTTTGGGTTTGGTTTAGGGTTTTTTTGGTTTGGTTTAGGGTTTTTTGGTTTGGTTTAGGGTTTTTTGGGTTTGGTTTAGGGTTTTTTGGTTTGGTTTAGGGTTTTTTGGGTTTGGTTTAGGGTTTTTTGGGTTTGGTTTAGGTTTTTTTGGGTTTGGTTTAGGTTTTTTGGTTTGGTTTAGGGTTTTTTTGGTTTGGTTTAGGGTTTTTGGGTTTGGTTTAGGGTTTTTTGGTTGTTTTTTTTTAGTAGCCTGTGATTTTCCTCCTGCTTCTTGTTGTCACAGTTGCTTTGCTGGGGAGGGTGAGAGGCTGAGCAGCGTGTGGGGTGCTGGGAACACAGGGGAGGGTTGTGTTTGTGGGGTGTGGTGAGCAGGGTGGCAGAGAACATCTGGAGAAATCACTTCCCTGCTTTCTTCTAAATAACAGCAGCCTGGGATCTAGGAGATTCCCCCCACCCTGCCCACCATGAGCCAGAAAAACTTCTAATTTCTATGGATTTCCCTACAAGGACAGGGAGAGAGTTGGGGCTGTTCAGCCTGGAGAAGAGAAGGCTCCAGGGAGACCTTCCAGTGGCCTCCCAGTGCCTGAAGGGGCTCCAGGAAGGTGGGGAGGGACTTTGGCCAAGGGCAGGGAGTGACAGAACAAGGGGTGATGGCTTGAAAGTGGCAGAGAGGAGATGGAGCTGAGATGTGAGGAAGAAATTCTTTGGTGTGAGGGTGGTGAGACCCTGGCCCAGGTTGCCCAGAGAAGCTGTGGCTGCTCCTCCCTGGAAGTGTTCTGGGCCAGGTTGGATGAGGCTTTGAGCAACCTGGTCTAGTGGAAGGTGTCCCTGCTGCTGGCAGGGGGGGTGGGACTGGATGAGCTTTCAGGTCCTTTCCAACCCAAAACCATTCCATGATTCTATGGATAATAATAATTCTATGGATAATAATGATTATTTAGATAATTAATGATTATCTCCATAGATAATCATTATTATTAGATGAGCATTATTAGATGAGCAGGACAACTGCTGCTCTGGCATCTCTCTGCCTTTAGGCTCCTGCTTTAGGTGACTCCTGCCACCCCAACCCCCTGTGTCTGTCCCCTGCCACCGCCGCGCGGCGGGGACGCTTCTTTTTGCAGTGGAAGACCTGGAACGTAACGACGGCTCGGCTGAAAAACCTTATTTTATGTCACCCGACCTGAAAAAGCTCCTCAAGAAGAGGAACAAAGGTCAAGTGGACACCTAAGAGCCCGCCCTGGTCCTTGCCACGCCCCGGGAGATCGGCACCACCGCTCGGCATCGTCTGGCCCCGCCTGGATTCCCGTTAACGAACCTGAACTGTTGTCTCCTTTTACCCCAAAAAGAGAGGGATTTGGCTCAAGAGAGGAAAGGGGTTTGGGAATGATTTGACCTTAAATCCTGCTTCAGTGATGAGCACTCGAGCTCTGCTGCCGCAGAGCCCGGCACAGCCGCCGTCCCCCTGGGCCCCGGCCAGTCCAGCTCTGCCAACGCAGCTGCTGAGAAAAGTCTCTGAGATTGGGGCACATTTCTTGTCTTCCAGGGTGTTGACTGACACCAAAACCTGTTGAATTTGACTTAATTTGGATTTTTTTTAATTGGATTTTTTTTAATTGGATTTTTTTTAATTGGATTTTTTTAATTTTTTTTTTAATTGGATTTTTTTTAGTTTGGATTTTTTTTAACTTGGATTTTTTTAAATTTGGATGGTTTTAATTTGGATTTTTTTTAATTTGGATTTTTTAAATTTGGATTTTTAAAATTGGATTTTTTTAAAATTGGATTTTTTTAAAATTGGATTTTTTTAAAATTGGATTTTTTTAAATTGGATTTTTTTAAATTGGATTTTTTTAAATTTGGATTTTTTAATTTGGATTTTTTTTAAATTGGATTTTTTTAATTTGGATTTTTTAAAATTATTTGGATTTTTTTAAATTGGATTTTTTTTAATTTGGATTTTTTTTAATTTGGATTTTTTTTAATTTGGATTTTGTTTAATTTGGATTTTGTTTAATTTGGATTGTTTAATTTGGATTTTTTTTAATTTGGATTTTTTTAATTTGGATTTTTTTAAATTTATTTTTTTTAATTTGGATTTTTAAAATTTGTTTTAAATTGGATTTTTTTTAATTTGGATTTTTTTTAATTTGGATTTTTTTTAATTTGGATTTTTTTTAATTTGGATTTTTTTTAATTGGATTTTTTTTAAATTGGATTTTTTTAAATTGGATTTTTAAATTGGATTTTTAAATTGGATTTTTTTAACTTGGATTTTTTTTAACTTGGATTTTTTTTAATTTGGATTTTTAATTTGGATTTTTAAATTGGATTTTTAAATTGGATTTTTCAATAGGATTTTAAGGCCAGGTTGGATGAGGCTTTGAGCAACCTGGTCTAGTGGAAGGTGTCCCTGCTTGATGGCAGCGGGGGAGGTTGGCACTGGATGAGCTTTAAGGTCCTTTCCAACCCAAAACCTTTCCATAATTCCATGATTTATTACTTTTATACCAGTAAAAAAGATGATATCACCTTTGGTTCAGCGGTGTTTGGTCATCCCTTAGCACTTGGCTAAATCCAGGTGCTGATGGGTTTGAGCAGCTCCTCGATTTGGCTTTTATTTTGCATCCCCCACCCCCAAAAAAATACTTAATTACAGTTGTTGATTGTTAATTGCTCTCTGGTTCTCCTACCCAGAGAGCTGAAACACACCCAAATCACTTTGATTCTCTTGCCACCCTTTGGAGACGCCTCAAGGCCCGGCTTTGGGGTTGTGCTGAGCATGTTTAGACACATAATTAATTTAGGCAAATGTTAATTAACATTCTTAAAGCCACGTGGGAAGGGTGAAGGTGGAGGGAAATGAGGGGTTAATGAGCAGGGGTCCCACTTGAGGCAAGGGTTTGTGTTTGGATCCAACCCAGGATGGACAGATGGACACAGTGGACAATTATTTCTAGGACTCACAGCTTCTACTGATTCCTCCTCAAAAAAAAAGGGAAAATCCTGCATTATATAATTAAAAAATAATAATTAATAATAATAATAATAATCAGTTCCAGCCAAACCTTCCCTCAATGTCAACCAAAACACTTTGCCTGTGTGGAGAAGTGAGGAAGCCCCCATCTGTGGGTGTGGTGAAGGAGGAATGTGTGTATATATATATTATATATATATATATATATATATATATATATATAATATTTTTTAGGTTAACTTTAGGTCATTTCAAGCAAACCAAATGCCAAACAACAGGTTGCCTTACCTCCTCGAGGTGCCACCGTGTCACCTGGACTTGGAGCCGACTGCTGGGTCAGTCCAGACCTTTGGCAGCTCCTGTGGGGAGGAAAAAGGGAGTTGGTTTTTTTGAGAAGGATTAAATATCATTAAATTACCAAGGTGAAAGGTAAAAAAACACAAATTGAACCAAAATTCAGACACCTCCTGTGATATGTGCAGCTGCTGCAGTGTCCTCTGAGTGACAGGCACAGCCACCACCAGAAAATGTACTTTGTGGTGATTTAATTTGGTTAAAATGGAATATCCTGAGGCTCTGGGCAGGGGGAGGGCGGTGGCACCTCCCTGCCACAAACCACAACCCCTCCTTGGCACAAACATCTGCTTGGCCAGGTCTGGTGTGTGCTGGAGGATCTGCTTTGCTGCTTTTATACCTATTTCTTAGTCCTCTTTAGCTCCCTGTCGTGTTTTCTGTAAGATACAAGGAATGTTTTCTATCTGAATCATTAAATGGTTTGGGGCTTTTGTATATTTTGCTTTTCCTAGTTTATTTTATTTCTGTAGCTGTTATTTCAAGCTCTTTTTCCACTCCTATTTTTGGTGAGAGAGTTTGAAATATCTACCTGGAGATGGAACCACCCTGGCCTGGGGCAGCACAGCACCACGTGGGGCTTTCCCTGAGGCTGGGGCAGGTGGGGAGCTCCGCTTGCTGGAATAAAACACCATCGTTTCTCCCTAAAGTTCCCTTTTTCCTCCTGTTTCAGTGTCACTGATCCAGTTCTTGGTGAGGAGAGCTAAAAAGGGAAGGGGGAAGGTAAAGCTCAAAAGGTGATGGTAAGGCTGGAAGGGTAAATTGAAAAGGAAAAGGTAAAACTGAAAAGAAAAAACTGAAAAGAAAAGGTAAAAACTGAAGAGAAAGGGGAAAAACTAAAGAGGAAAGGGGAAAAACTGGAGAGAAAGGGGAAAAACTAAGGAGGAAAGGGGAAAAACTGAAGAGGAAAGGGGAAAACTGAAGAGAAAGGGGAAAAACTGAAGAGAAAGGGGAAAAACTGAAGAGAAAGGGGGAAAAACTAAAGAGGAAAAGGGGAAAAACTAAAGAGGAAAGGGGAAAACTGAAGAGGAAAGGGGAAAACTGAAGAGGAAAGGGGAAAAACTGAAGAGGAAAGGGGAAAAACTGAAGAGGAAAGGGGAAAACTGAAGAGGAAAGGGGAAAAACTGAAGAGGAAAGGGGAAAACTGAAGAGGAAAGGGGAAAAACTGAAGAGGAAAGGGGAAAAACTGGAGAGGAAAGGGGAAAAACTAAAGAGGAAAAGGGGAAAAACTAAAGAGGAAAGGGGAAAACTGAAGAGGAAAGGGGAAAACTGAAGAGGAAAGGGGAAAAACTGAAGAGGAAAGGGGAAAAACTGAAGAGGAAAGGGGAAAACTGAAGAGGAAAGGGGAAAAACTGAAGAGGAAAGGGGAAAACTGAAGAGGAAAGGGGAAAAACTGAAGAGGAAAGGGGAAAAACTGGAGAGGAAAGGGGAAAAACTGGAGAGAAAGGGGAAAAACTGGAGAGAAAGGGGAAAAACTGGAGAGAAAAGGGGAAAAACTGGAGAGAAAAGGGGAAAAACTGAAGAGAAAGGGGGACAAACTGAAGAGGAAAGGGGAAAAACTGAAGAGGAAAGGGGAAAAACTGAAGAGGAAAGGGGAAAAACTGAAGAGGAAAGGGGAAACTAAGGAGGAAAGGGGAAAACTAAGGAGGAAAGGGGAAAACTAAGGAGGAAAGGGGAAAACTGAAGAGCAAAGGCGAAAAACTGAAGAGAAAGGGGGAAAACTGAAGAGAAAGGGGGAAAAGTGAAGAGAAAAGGGGAAAAACTGAAGAGAAAAGGGGAAAAACTGGAGAGAAAGGGGAAAAACTAGAGAGAAAAGGGGAAAACTAAGGAGGAAAGGGGAAAACTAAAGAGAAAAGGGGAAAACTGAAGAGAAAAGGGAGAAAACTAAAGAGAAAAGGGGAAAACTGAAGAGAAAAGGGGAAAAACTAGAGAGAAAAGGGGAAAAACTAGAGAGAAAAGGGGAAAAACTAAGGGGAAAGGGTAAAAACTAAAGGGAAAAGGTAAATTAACAAGAGTTCAGCTGTTCTGTTTTCAATCAAGACACTTTGGTTGTGGAGCCGCCGCCAGAAGCGCCAGAGCCCCATCCCTGACTCGATTTATTTGTATAAACAGTGGAGAGAGAGAGAGGAGAGGTTTTTAGACCTGGAAATAACCAATGTTGAAATAGAGACTAAATGGAGCAAAACACCTCCTGTGGGGCTGGGGCTGCGTCCTGTCACCGCGGTGTGGGAGGAGCAGAGCTGGGGATTCCCATTTCCCACGTGGCAAAGGGGGGAAAAAACCTAAAAATCTTTTAAAAAAGCACTAAAACCTGCAGGATCCGTGTTCTAAAAATGAAATACTTCATTTTTAATTGCTTTTTTAAATGTATTTCTGAGGTATTAACCATTCCTACCATGCCACGGGGCTCCAACGTTGCAACCTGTTTGGAGCTGGCTGCTGGCGCGCGCTTCCCTCTGACGTCACGGGGCTCTGACGTCATCACGGGGCTCTGACGTCACGGCAAAGCCTTCACCCAGTTCTCTGTGGGGCTGGGGAGCGGGGCTGGGGCTGGAGGGGAGTAAAAACTAAAGGGAAAAGGTAAAAACTAAAGAGAAAAGGTAAAAAACTAAAGAGAAAAGGTAAAAAACTAAAGGGAAAAGGTAAAAACTAAAGGGAAAAGGTAAAAAACTAAAGGGAAAAGGTAAAAAACTAAAGGGAAAAGGTAAAAAACTAAAGGGAAAAGGTAAAAAACTAAAGGGAAAAGGTAAAAAACTAAAGAGAAAAGGTAAAAAACTAAAGGGAAAAGGTAAAAAACTAAAGGGAAAAGGTAAAAAACTAAAGGGAAAAGGTAAAAAACTAAAGGGAAAAGGTAAAAAACTAAAGGGAAAAGGTAAAAAACTAAAGGGAAAAGGTAAAAAACTAAAGGGAAAAGGTAAAAAACTAAAGGGAAAAGGTAAAAAACTAAAGGGAAAAGGTAAAAAACTAAAGAGAGAGAAAAGGTAAAAACTAAAGAGAGAGAAAAGGGGGGAACCACGCTCGTTCGTTCCTCCTCGTTTGGTGGCCTCTGCTCGTCCCCGCGGTGATTTTCTGGCCCGGCATCCAAAGAAAGAGCAGAGTGTGACCAATCTCACCAGTTTTTGCCCCAAAAACGGGTTGTCACAGCTCGTTTCGACACGTCCCTTCTGATGTTCAGAGTTTGGGGCTCCACCGACTTGTTTTTTAGGGGTTTGTTTTTGTTTGACTGAAGTACAAACACCCCTTGGCCCGCAGCAGAGAGCGATCTCCAGCAAAAGTTTCATCATTTGGGGTTTTTTTTTTTAACGAGCGCCCGTTCCCTCCCTTGGAGATCGCTCCCACGGAGGGACCACGGGCTCATCCTGCCCCCCACAGCTCTGGGAGCGTGCTGCCAGGTTAATTAGTACGTTAACGAGGCGGTTCATCTCTTTCCCCATCCAAGACCGTTTGCTCTCTAATGAGTGACGCTCTTAACGAGTTACTCCGGGAGACACGGCTGGGTGGCACCCTCTGCTGCCACACCGGCACAGCACAGGGGTTCTCTGCAGGCCACCGGTCCCCACAGGCCACTGGCCACTTCAGGCCACCAGCCCCCACTGGCCACTAGTCCCCTCAAGTCAGTGGTCCCTCAGAATACTGACCCCCTAAGGCCACTCTGCTCAGGCTAGCTGTCCCCTCAGGCCACTGGCCCACACAGGCCATGGGGTCCCCTCAGACTATGGGGCTCCACAGGCCACTGGCCCCTTCAGGTCGGTCCCCTCAGGACTCGGATCCCCTCAGGTCGGTCCCCCCAGGTGGATCCCTCTCAGGACTCGGGTCCCCTCGGATCGGACCCCTCAGGTCGGTCCCCTCAGGACTCGGGTCCCCTCAGGTCGGTCCCCTCAGATCGGGCCCCTCAGATCGGACCCCTCAGGTCGGTCCCTTCAGATCGCTCCCCTCAGGCCCGAGCTCCCCTCAGCCGCCCCCCGCGCGCTGCCACCGCTCCGCCCCTATTAGGCCCCGCCCCTTTTCCCACTTCCCCTTCCCGCGCCTGCGCAGCCCCACCCCTCCCTCCTACGTCACCCTCCCACCGCATTCTCCCATTGGCTGTGACCGCCGCGCTCCCCACGTGACTCGCCGTGTGTCTCTGTGTGTGTGTGTGTGTGTGTGTGTGTGTGTGTGTGCGCGCGCGGTTTCCCCCCCCTTCCCCTCCCCTCCCCTCTCCCCGCGCGCGCCCCCCGCCGGCGGCGGCCCCGCCCCCCGCGCTGCAGTCTCGCGCCCGCCGCACCCCGCACCGCTCCCCGCACACCGCGGGCAGGCCTCGGCCTCGGCCTATAGGCCCCGGCCCGGGCCCCGCCGCCGCCGCCACCGCTGAGGGACCAGCACGACCCGTCATCCCGTTCCCCGGGTAGCGCCGCCGGTAAGAACCGCGTGAATTCGTCCCTCACAGAACCGCGGCGAAAAGAGGGAGGGAGAGAGGGAGGGAGCGGGGCCCGGCCCGGCGCTGAGGCGGGCCGGGGGGCGGTGCCGTGGAAGGCGGGTAGGTAGGCCCGTAGTGGCGGCGGGACGCGCCGGTGGTGACCCGGCCCCTTCTCTCCTTCCCCTCCGCCGGCCCATTGTGCTGTGGAGACAAAATGGCGGCGGGCGGCCGTTGGGCCGGGGGTAAGTGAGGGAGGGGAGGAGAAAAGGGGGGGCTCAGGGTTTAGGGGAGGGGGTTATACCGCGAAACCCCCTCCCCCCATTACCCACACTCCCCCCCCCCCCCGCACCCCCGTCTTGTGCCGTGGGTGGGGGGGGAGGGTAGTGGCTTTTCACCGGGGGGGGGGTCGCGCTGTGTTCCTCCCCCCCCCATTTCCCGCCGCGGCCGCTTTGTTCTCGCCGCGTTTGCAAATGGCGGCGCCGTGTGTGTGTGACCCCCCCACCCCTTACACACACACCCCCCCGCGATCGGTTCCACGCGTGGGGACGGGCGATGCTGCCCGTGTGGGAGTGGGGGGGTGGGGGAGGGAAGGTCTATCCTGGGTGGAGGGGGGCTCAGTCCCCTTCCCGGACCCCCCCCAACTTCCCCTTCCCCCCCAACTCTTATCCCCCCCACACGTGACGATTAGTTCCACGCGTGGGGACGGCCAATGCTGCCTGAGTGGGGAGGGGAAAGGTCCATCCTGGGTGGGGGGGCTTGGTCCCCCTTCCCGACCCCACACGCACCCCCTTTCCCGACCCACACTCCCCCCCCCCCCCCCATACACACCCCCCGTGGTGATCAATTCCACGCGTGGGGACGGATGATGCTGCCCGTGTGGGAGTGGGAAACGAGGGGGGGGGGGGCTTAATCCCCTTCCCAACCCCCATTCCATGGGGTCTGTAGATTTCTGGTGGGGGGTGGGTGGGGTGGGGGGACACAGGAGAGGTGGGAACATCCCCCCTTGGGGACAGCACCCCGCTCCACGTGTCACCTTCACTCCACAGGGATTTATCCCGGCTCTCCTGGAAACTCCTCCTCTTAATTAAATTCCTCCTCTTAATTAAATTCCTCACCCATCCCGTTACTGTAACCACTCAATTTGGGCTGAAAACCCCCCAAAACCCCTCCCAATGTGTGGCTGATGCTTTACAAGCCCCGGTGGCTTTTGTTTGCCATCACCTCCAGGTATCCCCGTGACGCTGGCGGTGTCCTCAGGGCTGGAAATACTCAGGGAGCAGCCAACCCCCCCCCCCTCCTTACAGACAAATCCAAACCGTTGAGGTTTTGTGCTCCAAACACCCTGTCCAGGTCCATCAGGCTCAAAACACAAATCAAAAATGACCAATTCCTGCTAAAAAACCTAAAAGCTGGGTAAAACCAAACAAGTTTCTCCTTTTTCTCCAGTTTTAACCTTTTTTTTCTCCAGTTTTAACCTTTTTTTTCTCCAGTTTTAACCATTTTTTTCTCCAGTTTTCACCATTTTTTGTCTCCAGTTTTCACCATTCTGTTAAGAATTGAGCCTGTTTGTGGTTTTTAACTTATTTTGGGTTTTTTTTCCCCCTGAGAGGTGTCAATTTTGGGATGCTTCAGCTCCAGGGTTGAAACTTGAGTGATTTCAAGCCAAGTGATAACATCCAGCCTTAGAAATCACCAGGAATGAGGCTCTGGGGGGGTTTTTTTGAGCTGTTGTGGGATTTTCTGACTGGATTTCAACTCAAATTTTTTATCTTACTTGGAGGAAATGAAGGGAACTCAAATTAAAAAATAACTGTGTTCAGAGTGGGGGTGATTTGGGACGCTGGTGCCCCCCAAAACACGGGGAGATGCCTTGGGATTAATTCTCCTGCTCAGTGAGCAACATCTGAGCTTAATTACCAATCAATCCAGATTCCTGCCCAGAACCTTTGCATTTGGAGAGTTATAATGACATTACTCTGGTATTTGAGCAGTTAATTATTGAGGTTTTTATGATTATTCCATTATTTTGGACCAATTTTGATCCAGATCAGCCAGGTTTAACCACTCAGTTTGTGAATTATAAGAAATAAAACGTTGGGTTTGCGAGCTGGACGTCGCCGTCACCGGTGAGGTGAGAAAGATTCTGGTGGTGGGAGGGGAAAAAAAAGGCAAAAAAAGCAAAAAAAAACCCCAAAAAACAACTTTAATCTGGTTTAGTTTGGAGTGAAACTCGTTTGGAGTGGAAGGAGTTGTGGAGAAGCAGGATTTGGTTGGTGAGTTTTGGAATAATTGAGGTGTGGGTGACTTTCTCCAGCAGTTTTGGTTGTAAAATGAAGTCCTAATGGTGGAGGATGATGATGGTGACCTTCATCACCTTCAGGTGTTGAGGCTCTTCCTTTGCCTCCCTTGTGCTCATGTTTTTAAACATCATTTTCACCCTTTTTGGAGTCACCCCGGGACAGGCGGCGCTGGCAGGGCTGGGGTTGCCTCTGCCCTTTCTCTTGGAGGGAAATCCAGGGTTTTATTGAAGAGATTTGGTCAAATTAATGCCCATGAATGGAGAAATCACTGATTTTTTCTGCTGGTCACTTGGAAATGACGTTGTTGATGCCAAAAAGTCGATCCTGGTGGCTTCTGGGTGGATTTGGGAAGTTCTCAAGGTGATTTTTGGCGACGCCGTCTTCTCCCACGGAACCAAAATCAGCCCTGTGGGACACAGAGGCCTCTCTGCTCCAAAGCTCCTGGGTTAAAACCAGAGAAACAAAGTGCTGGAATGTTAAAAAAATAATAATAAATAAGTGAACTACCAGAGTGGGATCATTTCCTTGGAAACCAGGTTCTTGTTTGGGGAAGAAGCTGCTGGATTTGAGCTGAAGTTGCTGGATTTCAGGAGCAGCCAGGGTTTGCTTTTCTTCATCATCAAGAAGTGAAGAGATTCGAGTTCAAACCTCTCCCCCCTGAGAAGAGACTCAATGCAGCTCCCTCCTATGAATCCTCATTCAAAGCAGGCTCAGAAAGCAAAGCCCTGGGGTTGAATTTGGGGTAAAAAACAGAGATATTCACACAGAATTCCTTCAGAGCAGCGTGGATGGGAGCGTGGCCTCGCTTGGCAGCCAGGTGATGGCAACCTGGGTCTTTAATACCTCCTGGAATGAAGGTGTAGAGATGATTTCCAGAGATCACTTCCAACCCCTGCTGCTTGTCATCAAGATAAATAATCAATTAGCTGATGTTAATCACCTTCAGCGCTCCTGGCTGTAGAAATACTGAGCAGGAACTTTGGAAAAATCCACTTTAATGGCAAAAAACTCTTGGGAATGAGGAGCCAAAATCACAGATTTGTGGCCAGGATGGAGAAATAAAAGAGAAAATCAAAGCAGCCCATGGGGTTGGGTCACCTTGGGGTGACAAACCTGGCTGGCAGCGTGACTGTGGGTGCTGTTTGAGTTTTGGGAGCAGAAAATGGGGCTTTTGCTAACGAGTTTGTGCTCTTCTGATATTCTCTTATTCCAATTATCAATAGCAGTTATTAATAACCAATAATAACTAATATAATATATAATTATATAATATTAATAACTAATTACCAATAGCATTTATCTCTGGGGGGGAGGGAGCTGCCTGCCAACCTCACTGACTGCTCTTCTCTTGCTTTCAGGTCATAGAAAAGTGTGGTACCAGTCCAACCTTTTTGGTGCAAGACACTAAATAAAGACATTTTGAACACTTGGGATAAACATTGAGAACCAAAAATGGTAAGGAACCTCATAAATTAAATATCTTGGGTTTCATCTCTCCCTAAAATTGGGGTTTTTTTTAAAAAGAAAATAAATAAATAAAAACAAAACTCCCTTTTCCAGCGACCAATGAGGATTTTTGTCAACGACGACCGCCACGTCATGGCCAAGCACTCGGCTGTTTACCCCACCCAGGAGGAGCTGGAGGCTGTTCAGAACATGGTGTCCCACACAGAAAGGGCTCTCAAAGCTGTGTCTGACTGGATTGATGAGCAGGAGAAAGTCAGCGGGGAGCAACCAGAGCCAGAGTCCATGGAGACAGCAGCCGACGAGGAGAATAAGGAGGGAGGGTAAGGAGCACCACTGAACACCGTGGTGGAAATAATAACACTGCCTTGCTTAAATTAGTACAAATTAATTAAAAAAAAAAGGTGGAAAAGTTGTTTTTTTGTGGCTGTGGAATGAGGAGGAATTAACAAAGCGGGAGCTGGAGCGACTTTGCCCGCGCGGGTGCGGTTAAATCCTCCGGTGGATTTACAGAGTCACAGGGTGTCAGGGACTGGAAGGGACCTCACAAGCTCACCCAGTCCAACCCCCCTGCTGGAGCAGGAACACCTGGGTGAGGTCACACAGGAAGGTGTCCAGGAGGGTCTGGGATGTCTCCAGAGAAGGAGACTCCACACCCTCCCTGGGCAGCCTGGCCCAGGGCTCTGGCACCCTCACAGGAAGGAAGTTCCTCCTCAAATCGAAGCAGAACCTCCTGTGTTCCAGCTCACACCCACTGCCCCTTGTCCTACCACTGGACACCACTGAGCAGAGCCTGGCCCCATCCTCCTGACACTCACCCTTCAGATATTGATCAACACTAATGAGCTCCCCCCTCAGCCTCCTCCTCTCCGAGCTCCAGAGCCCCAGCTCCCTCAGCCTCTCCTCACCAGGGAGCTGCTCCACTCCCTCCATCACCTTGGTGGCTCTGTGCTGGGCTCTCTCCAGCAGTTCCCTGTCCTTCTTGAACTGGGGGGCCCAGAACTGGACACAAGATTCCAGCTGTGGCCTCACCAGGGCAGAGCAGAGGGGAAAATTTAACCTTTACAGATCTCCCCCTGAGCTTGCAGTGAGCTTTTGGGCCACCCCAGCTGCTCTCAGTGCTTTTGGTTTCGGAGCTCTTTGTTCATTTCCTCCCCTGTGTTTCTCTGCAGGGATCAAAAGGCCACGGAGCAGCTGACCAGGACCCTCCGTGGCGTGATGCGTGTGGGGCTGGTGGCCAAGGGCTTGTTGCTGAAGGGAGATTTGGATCTGGAGTTGGTGCTTTTGTGTAAAGACAAACCCACCACAGATCTCCTGGAGAAGGTGGCTGACAACCTCGGGGTGCAGCTGGCTGTGAGTGGAACCCGGCGCCGTTTGCGCGGCCCCGTGACAAAACAAACAACACAGAGTTGTGAATCTTTTTCTGCTAAGACACTGTTGATGCTTTAATCCCCTTTTTCTTGGAAAAGCCATGTGTAGGGTGTGGGGTGTGGGATGTAGGGTGTAGGGTGTGGATGTAGGGTGGTGTAGGATGTAGGTGTGGATGTAGGGTGGTGTAGGTGTGGATGTAGGGTGTAGGTGTAGGTGTAGGGTGTAGATGTAGGGTGTAGGATGTAAGTGTGGATGTAGGGTGTAGATACAGGTGTAGGGTGTAGGTGTAGGATGTAGGGTGTAGATATAGGTGTAGGGTGCAGGTGTAGGATGTAGGGTGTAGGTGTAGGATGTAGGGTGTGGATGTAGGGTGTGGATGTAGGGTGTGGATGTAGGGTGTGGATGTAGGGTGTAGGTGTAGGGTGTAGGTGTAGGGTGTAGGTGTAGGGTGTAGGTATAGGTGTAGGGTGTAGGTGTAGGGTGTAGATATAGGTGTAGGGTGTAGGTGTAGGGTGTAGATATAGGTGTAGGGTGTAGGTATAGGATGTAGGGTGTAGATACAGGTGTAGGGTGTAGGTGTAGGATGTAGGGTGTAGGTGTAGGATGTAGGGTGTAGGATGTAGGGTGTAGGTGTAGGATGTAGGGTGTGGATGTAGGGTGTGGATGTAGGGTGTAGATGTAGGGTGTAGATATAGGTGTAGGGTGTAGGTATAGGTGTAGGGTGTAGGTGTAGGGTGTAGGTGTAGGGTGTAGATGTAGGGTGTAGCTGTAGGGTGTAGGTGTAGGGTGTAGATACAGGTGTAGGTGTGGGATGTGGGGTGTAGGATGTAGGGTGTAGATGTAGGGTGTAGATACAGGTGTAGGGTGCAGGTGTAGGGTGCAGGTGTAGATACAGGTGTAGGGTGCAGGTGTAGGGTGCAGATACAGGTGTAGGGTGCAGGTGTAGGGTGCAGGTGTAGATACAGGTGTAGGGTGCAGGTGTAGGGTGCAGATACAGGTGTAGGGTGCAGGTGTAGCGTTATTCCTGCCTCATTCCATGAACTCTTCATTAGCTGAACTTTGTTCCTGGCCCTCGTGTTTTGGGTTGGTTTTGTTGGAAGAGGACGTTGCAAATCGCTCGGGGGCACAAATTCAGACGGTGGCTGAAGGGGGTTGACCATGGCTGAAGGGGGTTGACCATGGCTGAAGGGGGTTGACCATGGCTGAAGGGGGTTGACCATGGCTGAAGGGGGTGCCCATGGCTGAAGGGGGTGCCCATGGCTGGAGGGGGGTGCCCATGGCTGGAGGGGGGTGCCCATGGCTGAAGGAAGGGGGGTGACCGTGGCTGAAGGGGGGTGACCGTGGCTGAAGGGGGGTGACGATGGCTGAAGGGGGGTGACGATGGCTGAAGGGGGGTGCCCATGGCTGAAGGGGGTGACCATGGCTGAAGGGGGGTGACCATGGCTGAAGGGGGGTGACCATGGCTGAAGGGGGTGACCATGGCTGAAGGGGGTGACCATGGCTGAAGGGGGGTGACATTTCCTTCCAGGCCATTACGGAGGACAAATACGAGATCATCCAGTCGGTCGGCGACGCCGCCATCGTCATTAAGAACACGAAGGAGCCGCCCTTGACGCTGACCATCCACCTGACATCGCCTGTGGTCAGAGAAGAGATGGAGAAGCAGTTAGCTGGAGGTATGGGGCACTGCACACAGGCACTGGTCTGTTGGGAACCCGTCATTCCCGTTGGGAATTCACCGGCAAAGCGTGCTCTTCAGTTTCAGACCAAGCAGAAATGAGGAATTTTTGGTTGTTTTTTTGTTGTTGTTGACATTCAAAAACCCCCCTAAGACGGTGACTTGATCAGATCCTGGTTTGATTTTTGAGCTTGTGAAACTGAGCAGCACCTTTCAGATGAGTTTTGCTCTTTTTTTCTTTTATTTTTATTTATTTTTGTTTGGTTTTGGTTGTTTCTTTCTTTTCACTTGAGCCTTTCGTTCACTAATTCATCATCTTGTATTTATCTCACAGAATCACTGTGATTCTGTGATGATTCTGTGATGATTCTGTGATGATGATTCTGTGATGATTCTGTGATGATTCTGTGATGAATCTCCTTTCATACCTGGCCGTGGCCGTGGCCTGCACAGTGACGTAAAAGAAACCAAATACTTTAAAAACATTAAAAAAAAAGAAGAAAAAAAAAAAACACACCCAAAAAAAACCCAAATCCACAAGGAAAACCTCGAAGGCTTCTTGTTCAATGACTTGCATGTACATGAAATTGGATGTTCCACCCAGTTTGTGTTGCAGCAAGAATGAGAGCTGGTGCTCTGGGTCACCTCGATGGGCTGTTTGAGCAGCTCCAGTCCAGAATGCCCAGGAGTGATGCAGAGTTTTGGATAAAGTTAGCTTCTCCTTTCTCTCTCCAATTCCCTTTGGAATCAGGATTCACAGGCGGGTTTTGGGTTGGTTTTGGTTTATTTTTTGGTGGCACTGGCCTTTGTGATGAGTTTGGGTCCGCCCCTCCCCGCTCTGTGCACTAGCCTTATCTAAAACCCTGGTCTGGAGAAACTTCTCAGCTTTTAAGTTTTGGGTTTGTTTTTTTTTATCCCCCTTTCTAAACCTTATCTTCAATTTTGCTGCAGCACAGACTGGAAAATATCTTTGTGCTCTATTGACTGTTGATGGTTTGAATATCTGACCTCGTCTACCAAGCCTTCTAGTTTGTCCATTTTTAGGGACGCTGGACCTTTGACCAACAGGACGCTCTCTGTCACGGGTTGGGGCCAGGGCAGTCAAACCTTCTGGGCCGAGGGGGTTCCCTTGATCCTCTCAAACCTTCTCCTCCCACCTCCTCCTCTCCTCCACTAAAGCCAAAAGCAGAGCGAGGGGGTTTGGTTTAAATTTTGAAACATGACCGGCCTCACACGCTCCAACTTCATTCCAGTCCTAAAGGATTTCTGTCCTCTGCCATCAACTTTCACACCCTGTTGCTGCCTCCTCCTCCTCCTCCACTTCCTCCTCCACTTCCACTTTCACCACCACCTCCTCCTCTTCCTCTTCCTCCTCCTCCTCCTCCTCGAGCAGATTCCACTTCATCCCCATCCTGCAGTTGCCATTTCTAAGCGAGGCCGAGCCAGCGCACTGCAGAACCCATCCTTTCCAGTTCCAGGATTATTTAGATCAGGATCTTTTTGGGGAGCCTCAACTGCCCCGTTAGGAAGCTGCCTCATCCCCTTTCTGCCTGACAGAACCCCCTTGGTCAAACTGTGCCTTGTCTTCTTATTCCATCCACGACTAGAAACGCTATCAGTCACCGACTCCCCGGACGTTCTGGACAGGCAGAAATGCCTTGCTGCCTTGGCGTCACTGCGACACGCCAAGTGGTTCCAGGTTTGCATTTTGTTCTTATATTTGTCTTTTTAAGTAGAAAAATAAATAAATTTATAAAACTCTTTAAGGGGTTATCTTGTTTTGGTTGGTTTTTTTTTTGTTGTTGTTGTTGTTGTTGGTTTTATTTTTTAATGTAAAATATTTAATGTTAGATGTGCTGAATTTAGTGTCTGTCTGTGGTACAGGTGCTAAAGAAGCACTTAAAGGAAAAGAAACATTCAGCAGGAAACTCTTTTTTATGCTGTTTTAAGACAATTAAATGTGTAGCTGCTGCTTTGTGTTAAGGGTAACGTTGCCTTCCTCACACCAGGGTTACTGTTGTCACTTCGCAGACGGTAACACCAAATCCTGTTTACCCTTGGCAAAGTAGCACTGCAAAAAAAAATAACCCCAAAATGCCTTAATGTCTGCAAATGAGCAGTTTGGGGGTTTTTACTGAACCCCTCTTTGCTTTTCATTCCTCTCCTAGGCCAGGGCCAACGGGCTGAAGTCGTGTGTCATAGTGATACGAGTGCTGCGGGATCTCTGTACTCGGGTTCCGACTTGGGCACCGCTGAGAGGATGGGTAATTACCTTTTGTTGTTGGTTTTGTTTCATTTTGGGGGATTTTAGCCCTGCTTCTCCCAGCTCTTTTCAGTCTGGGCACGTTGTGTTTCCATAAGATTTATCAAATATGGAGTTTCTGGCCTTAAAAGCTGCGTCTCAAACATGTGCAGCACAAATCCTTGCCTCGATGAACGCTCCCTACGGCGTCAAGAGTTGGAGCATTTGCAAATTGGAAGCCATTCACAGAATCACAGCATGGTGGGGGTTGGAAAGATGATCCAGTCTGAGCCCCTTCCCTTTGCTTCTCTCACTTTTTCCCCCCAAAAAACCTTGTTTTCTTCAGCCTCTCGAGCTGCTGTGTGAGAAATCGATCGGGACCGCGAACAGACCCATGGGCGCTGGCGAGGCTCTGAGGAGAGTCCTGGAGTGCCTGGCTTCAGGGATTGTCATGCCAGGTTAGGTGGTTCTCTGCATTCCCATTGCCAAGCCAAGCTGAGATGGAACCAGGGGGTTAAAGCTTCGAGGGGGGCTTTTGTTCCCTTGGGACCTGGGGGAGCTCGGAGAATCCCCGGCGTACACGGGTACCACAGTACCTCGCTGTGACTTGGGGGGGGCCACGTGTGTTCAAACTGTGGACCCACCACGTGAAACCTCACCCCCTACAGAGAGCTGCCAAGTGTAAAAGTGTAAAAAAAAAAACCAAACAACATTTTTACACTTTTTTACACTTTTTACACAGTGTAAAAATTGATTTATTTCCTCCCACTCCCACCTCCCCTCCCCGAGCGATCGTGACCGGCTTTGTCCTTGTTTCAAGTAGTCCAGGAGAGTTACAGAGTGTTGGACATTGGATGGATCATGTCAGTGTTCTTCGAGAGAGTGTTGATTGATGCCAAAGGGAAATACTTAGTTTAGTTGCTTTAGAAAACACCAGGATAATTCTCTGCATATCTTCCTTGTTTCCTGCCTTCAGATGGTTCTGGTATTTATGATCCTTGTGAAAAAGAAGCCACTGATGCTATTGGGCATCTAGACAGACAACAAAGGGAAGATATCACACAGAGTGCTCAGGTATAGTTTTACCTACAGATGTTCAAAACTTAAACCAAAATAAAGCAGTCAACTGACTCTGAACTTCCATCTTGGTTACCAGTAGCACAGTCACCTCCCAGAGGTTGGTGTGAACTGGTTTAATCATATCTAGTCCAGTAAAAGCAAATCCACCTGGGTCCCACACTGCTAAGGAAATGTGTAGCTTGGCCAACCAGAAGCAAAAAAGTGATCAGGTTTTAAATAGTGACTTTGTTAATGTCACCCCTATTTTTGGGTGGAAAAAGTAAAAAAAAAATAATAATAATAAATTAAAAAAAAAACTTTAAAAAATTAAATAAATCCAAGAGTCCTATTTAAACCGATGCAGATTTCTGTGTAGGGGTGGGTAGAATGTTCCTGTCTGAAACTGTGCAGGGAAACAGAGATCTGTGGAGCTGCTTATCCTTCCCAATAACACACATTTCATCTTTCTAGCACGCTCTGAGACTTGCTGCTTTTGGCCAGCTTCACAAAGTGTTGGGGATGGATCCCCTGCCTTCCAAAATGCCCAAGAAACCAAAGAATGAAAACCCTGTTGACTATACTGGTAAGTACTTAATAAAAAACCAAACCAAAACAGCCCAAATCAAACCCAAATTACATTTCCAAAGCTTTTTATTGCTGGAAAGTGGAATATTTAAAGATTTATTATTAATTATGATTACAGTTCAAATTCCTCCCAGTACGACGTACGCTGTCACCCCAATGAAGCGTCCGATGGAGGAGGATGGAGAGGAGAAATCTCCCAGCAAAAAGAAAAAGAAGATTCAGAAAAAAGGTATTGAGTTAACAAGAGGTAGGTACCCACAGCTCCCCAAGAGCTGTTTTGGGGCTGAGATGGGGGGCAAGAGGTGGAAGAACTCGTGCCAGGCTTTGCTCTTGGGTGATGCCATCAGTGGGAGTGTGAATTTAGGGGTGTGTGGGGTGGGGGGATGAACCAACCTGAATGCTGTTAAGCTTTTTACTTGGTATAATTAAAAATATAAAAGAAAATATCATTTCTTCCTCACAAAGAGGAAAAAGAACAGTTCAGAACTCATCTGAAATCAGTGAATGCTGTTTTAAAAGAGACAACAAACACCCACAAACTTTGTGTGTTTTGGTTTTGTTTTTTTTTCTTTTTGGTTTTCTTTCTTTTTTTCCCCCCCCCCCAGAGGAAAAACTTGAACCTCCCCAGGCCATGAATGCTCTGATGAAACTAAACCAGCTTAAACCTGGGCTCCAGTATAAACTGGTCTCTCAAACTGGTCCCGTTCACGCTCCCATCTTCACAATGTCTGTAGAAATCGATGGCAGCACCTTCGAGGCCTCGGGGCCTTCCAAGAAGACGGCCAAGCTGCACGTGGCTGTCAAGGTAAGACCTGGCCATGGGACCTCCTGCCCATGGGCTCTCTGCAGCTCTGGAAGTCACCTTGCCTTGCCCACCCTGTGGAGACCAGGAGAGAAAAAAGGAGCTTAGCAACTTGGAGAAATGAAAGACTTTGCTGTCCCCTTCTCATGTCCTTCCTTGATGGCTTCCCCTTCTGATCTGTACAATTCTCCTTTATTCCTTATTGCTGAGGCTCCTTCCCTTCACTGCCTTTCTTCCCCAGCTGTTCCCCTTTCTCCTTAATTATCAAAAACCTTTTTTCTTTTAATTATCTTTTAATTCTTTTAGGTCTCCTTAATTCTCCAGACTTTCTCCTTTATTCTCCAGACTTTCTCCTTAATAATTCTCCAGACTTTCTCCTTAATAATTCTCCAGACTTTCTCCTTAAATTCTCCAGACTTTCTCCTTAATTCTCAAGACCTTATTGCTGAGGCTCCTTCCCTTCACTGCCTTTCTTCCCCAACTGTTCCCCTTTCTCCTTAATTCTCAAAAAACCTTTTTTCTTTTAATTCTCTTTTAATTCTTTTAGGTCTCCTTAATTCTGCAGACTTTCTCCTTAATTCTCAAGACTTTCCCCTTAAATTCTCAAGACTTTCTCCTTAAATTAAGCCTTTCTCCTTAATAATTCTCAAGCCTTTCTCCTTAATAATTCTCAAGCCTTTCTCCTTAATAATTCTCAAGCCTTTCTCCTTAATAATTCTCAAGCCTTTCTCCTTAATAATTCTCCAGACTTTCTCCTTAATTCTCAAGGCTTTCTCCTTAATTCTCAAGGCTTTCTCCTCATAAAAACCCATTTGCCACAAACTGCTGCAGTCAGTGGAGAACAAATATCTATATTTCAGGAGCGTGGCCAACTGTCAAAATAATCCTATAAAATAAACATTATTCATAAAAAACACAGTAAAAATGCACTTTCCCCACCTCAATAAATACATTTTAATGCTGTTTCCAGTTGGTATTTTAAGCCACTGGAGAGCTTTTAAGGAAGAAGCTGGGAAAGGAGGGAAAAATGATGAATATTTGGTAGTCACAGACCACATTTTGGGACAGGGAGGGGTGATTTTAAAGACAAGGGGGGGTCTGGTGTGTGTGAAGTGATGGGGTGCAGGGATTCTTGAGCAGCTCTCTGGAGTTTTTACCCCAAAATGAGCGAGCTGGAGGTTCTTTGAGGTCCAAGCTGTTGAGTGATCTCTTTTCCTGCTCTCCTCACCCCTTTAGGTGTTGCAAGACATGGGTTTACCCACAGGAGTGGAAGGCAAAGAGTCTGGGAAAGGAGACGAGTCGGCGGAGGAGACGGAGCAGAAGCCGGTGGTTGTTTCTCCTCCGCCTGTGGTGGAAACGGTCGCGACGCCCGCGGCCGCGTCTCCTCCCGCGGATCAGACCCCGGAGGTGAGCGTGGTCACAGGGGGAATGGGGCCTGTAGGGCATCAGGAGAAGCCCCTTGTAGCAGCAGGTTGCTGTGAGGGTTTGTGGTACCATCCAGTCCCTGTCACCACCCAACACACGGGGTCCAAAACATCAGGCAGAGTCGTTCCACGCTTGTCTGCTTCGAGATATTGACCCAAAAGTCCTACTTTGGGAGCAACTTCAGGTCCATTAGGGGTTTAAATTGGTTTAATCCTCAAAGTTTCCTCACTTTTCTGCTCTTTTATTTCCAGAATGTGAAACAACAGGGACCAATTCTGACGAAACACGGGAAGAATCCCGTGATGGAGCTGAACGAGAAGCGGCGCGGGCTGAAATACGAACTGATCTCGGAAACGGGCGGCAGCCACGACAAACGCTTCGTCATGGAGGTGAGGTGGCTTCTGCTCCTCTCTCTTCATCCCACCCTGGCATAGCTGGGACTTTGTACCTTTAATAAGAATTAAAAAAATATATAAATCATTAAATCAGAGAGAAGGGGTTGGGTTGGGAGGGACTTTTTAAAGCTCATCTCGTGGGTGAGGATGTTTTCATCAGGTTGAGTTCCTCAAAGCCTGACCTCAAATGCTTCCAACTCTGGGAATTATCTACAGGCACCCTAAAAAAAAATGATTTATTTTACCAAACAGCAGCTTCTGCTCCTGCCCTGTCCCCCTGATGTGCCATGATTGAATCCCTTTCCCAGGTGGAGGTTGATGGGCAGAAATTCCAAGGAGCTGGTTCAAATAAAAAGGTGGCAAAAGCCTACGCTGCTCTGGCTGCGCTGGAGAAGTTGTTCCCAGATGCTCCTGTGGCCATTGAGCAGAACAAGAAGAAGAGAGCTCCTGTGCCAGCCAGGGGAGGGCCCAAATTTGCTGTAAAAGTGAGTAAATTCACAATTCCACCGCTCTGTGCTGTGGCTGACGGGGGCTGGAGCGCCCTTGGCTCCTGCTCTCATGGGTTTTAATCCTGTTTTTGGGAGGGGGAATAATTAAAAGTGTGGAGAAAGCAGGATGTGCTTGGGTTGGGCAGGCAGAAATTGGGTTGGAAGCAGAAATACCATCGAGTTTTGTAACAAAACCCTGTTTTTTGGTGATTCTCCTGGTTTTCACCCGTTGCCCTTGCTTTTGCCTTAAGTTCTTTTTTTTGGGGGGCAGATGGGTGCCTGAAAGTTTTCCTTCCCTCCTCCCCTCCCTCCTAACACCTCGCTCTTTGTCTCTGTTGTTGTTTCCCTTCAGCAGCACAACCCAGGCTTCGGCATGGGGGGCCCCATGCACAACGAGGCGCCGCCGCCCCCCAACATGCGCGGCCGCGGGAGAGGCGGCAACATCCGGGGCCGGGGGCGAGGCCGGGGCGGCTTCGGCGGCAACCACGGCGGCTACATGAACGCAGGTGAGAGGTGGCCTCGGCCCCGCGCTTCCCACACTGGGGGGGGATCTGTTGGGTGGGATCTATTGTGTGGGATCTATTGTGTGGGATCTGCTCAGTGGGATCTCCTGAATGGAAACTATTGAATGGAATCTACTCAGTGGAATCTACTGAATGGAATCTGCTCGGTGGAATCTATTGAATCCATTGAATGGAATCTGCTCAGTGGAATCTATTGAATGGAATCTATTGAATGGAATCTATTGAATGGAATCTGCTCAGTGGGATCTGTTGAGTGGGATCTGTTGAATGGAATCTACTCAGTGGGATCTGTTGAGTGGGATCTATTGAATGGAATCTGCTCAGTGGGATCTGTTGAGTGGGATCTGTTGAATGGAATCTACTCAGTGGGATCTGTTGACTGGGATCTGTTGACTGGAATGTGCTCAGTGGGATCTATTGAGTGGGATCTATTGAATGGAATCTGCTCAGTGGGATCTATTGATTGGGATCTGCTCAGTGGGATCTGCTCAGTGGAATCTATTGAATGGAATCTGCTCAGTGGAATCTGTTGAGTGGGATCTATTGAATGGAATCTGCTCGGTGGAATCTGTTGAATGGAATCTGCTCAGTGGAATCTATGGAATGGGATCTGCTCAGTGGGATCTGCTCAGTGGGATCCATTGAATGGGATCTGCTCAGTGGAATCTATTGAATGGGATCTGCTCAATGGGATCTATTGAATGGGATCTGCTCAGTGGGATCTGCTCAGTGGGATCTATTGAATGGAATCTGCTCAGTGGAATCCGCTCAGTGGAATCTATTGAGTGGAATCTACTGAATGGAATCTACTCAGTGGGATCTGAGTGGAATCTATTGAATGGGATCTGCTCGGTGGAATCTGCTCGGTGGGATCTATTGAGTGGAATCTATTGAGTGGGATCTGTTGAGTGGAATCTATTGAATGGAATCTGCTCAGTGGGATCTACTGAGTGGAATCTGCTCAGTGGGATCTGCTGAATGGGATCTGCTGAGTGGAATCTGCTCAGTGGAATCTATTGAGTGGAATCTGCTCAGTGGGATCTGCTCAGTGGGATCTATTGAGTGGGATCTGCTCAGTGGGATCTATTGAATGGAATCTGCTCAGTGGAATCCGCTCAGTTGAATCTATTGAGTGGAATCTACTGAGTGGAATCTATTGAATGGAATCTACTCAGTGGAATCCGCTCAGTTGAATCTATTGAGTGGAATCTACTGAGTGGAATCTATTGAATGGAATCTACTCAGTGGGATCTGAGTGGAATCTATTGAATGGGATCTGCTCGGTGGAATCTGCTCAGTGGGATCTATTGAGTGGAATCTATTGAGTGGGATCTGTTGAGTGGAATCTATTGAATGGAATCTGCTCAGTGGGATCTACTGAGTGGAATCTGCTCAGTGGGATCTGCTGAATGGGATCTGCTGAGTGGAATCTGCTCAGTGGAATCTGTTGAGTGGGATCTGCTGAGTGGAATCTATTGAATGGAATCTACTCAGTAGAATCCTGACCAGCCAACTGATCCTCGCTCACGTTCCGCCGCGTCTCGTAGCGCGACGGCAAACCCGAGTCCTTGGCGCGCTTCGATCTCCTTTGATTTGAGCTCTGACTGTTTGTGTCTCCTTCAGGTGCTGGGTACGGGAGTTACGGTTACGGGGGCAGTTCGGCCACAGCAGGCTACAGTAAGTGCTTTTTTGGGGTTTAATCTGAATTTTTGATCTATTTATTACTCTTTTTGGAACCCGTGGATCTGCCGGGGGCGCGAAACTCCGCCCGGGGCCGCGCCCGCGGGAAAAGGGGGTTCTCTGTGGTGAAAGTTGCCTGGTGTGGTTGTTAAAAAGGATTCAAAAATGAACCTGGGTGACTTGAGGTTTCCTCTGAAAAAAGGGGGAATTTAAGAATATTTAAAATTTCTCTGCTTTGAGCCATGTGAAGCCACCGGCCACGCTCCCCAGTGCGGTTCGTCCCCAAAGCAGGCAGAGAGGAGAAACCTTCATTGGGGGGGGGTGACAGGAGCAGAGAAATCTAAAAAATGACTTTCAAAATGTGGCACCTTTTGCCATCTTCAAAAGAATTCTAATTTTTTGTTTTTTTTGTGTTTTTTTTGTTTTCTCTGCTCTGTCTCCCCCTTTTGTAGGTGACTTTTTCACAGACTGCTACGGCTCTCATGATTTTGGCTCTTCCTAGATCATCTATTGGCACCAAAAAAAAAACTTAACAAAAAAAAACAACCCCAAAACAAACTCAAAACCACACCAAAAAAAAAAAAAAATCAACTTTTGACTCCAATTTTCTCCAACTCCAAAAAACCCCAAAGTGTTCGTGGCGTGTCCCTCTGCTTCACTGGGTTTCTCAACAGTGGCTTTTCACCGTGGCTTGTCTGAAACTCTCTTAAACCTCCACAATTTAAAGACATTGACACTTTTTTATTGTCATTTACCTTTGAACTCGATGGTATTGATGTCCCAGAAGGACAGAATCAGTGGTGGGGTTGGAAGGGACCTCAGGAGATCACCCAACCCCCAACACCACATTTCCAAGCTGACTCCGTTTCACCGTAAAGGCAACAAAAAAACCAACCAAAAAACCAAAAAACCACCAAACCCATCTTTGTTTTTGATGGAAAAAGCATTACTTGATTATTTTTTATCAATTTTTTTTTCCAGGAACTGGAGTTTTTTAATCTTTGTCTTAATTTACAGCAGGTTTTGTACAAAAACTGAACCTTTTAATAAACTTCTCCAAACCTTGGGAAGACTTTGGTGGGTTACAAACCTCTCCAAATCTTGGGAAGACTTTTTGGAACATCTAATCCAGCCCAGCTTTTTTTTTTTTAAGCATGTGTAATGTTGATTTGGATGTGAAATTGTCCAAATTTAATGTGTTCAAACCAAACCCAACATCTCTTTTGGGTTTTTTTTGTCACACATTGGTGGGTTCAGACCCTGGGGGAGATGTGATTTCTCGTGGCTGGTAGGTGGTGTGCTTCCAAAAAGGGATTTTGTGCTTGTGTTTCCCATCTTGATCATCTAATAAATATCCAGGTGTTAAGGATGAGTGTTAAATATGGTAAAAACTCTAAAAAACACACAACAAAACTCTGCTGGCTGCTAAAAAACCTCCTAAAAATGCTTTATCACCAATTAAATCCCACCAGAATCAGGAATCACAGCAAAAATGTCCCCACTGAGTCTCTGAACTCCTTTATTTTTGCCATTTACTTGAGGGGCTTGCTTTTAAATCTCTATTTTTATTTGTGATTTGGGGTTTTTTTTAGCTGTAAAAAAACCTTGGTGTTCTTTTTCCCCAATATTTGAGTTAATTTGGTAATTAAATCAGTTCCCCAAAAAGAGAGAGAAACAAAAAACTTCTGACCTAAAAAAAAACCCCATAAAAAAAAGTCCAAGGGTTTTAGTAGGTCCTTAATAATGATGATAATCCACACCCTGTTTTTTTGATTATATTATTATTATTATTATTATTATTATTATTATTATTATTATTATTATTATTATTATTATTATTATTATTATTATTATTATTATTATTATTATTATTATTATTATTAAATATTGTTGGTTATTATATATTTTAATTATATTTTATTTTTATATAATAATAATAATAATAGTAATAATAATAATCCACACCCTATTTTTTTGGTGGATCTTTAATATTAATGATGATAATCCACACCCTATTTTTTGGTGGATCCTTAATATTAATAATAAATAATAATAATGCACACCCTATTTTTTGATGGATCCTTAATAATAATAATACCTTATATTTTTGGTGGATCCTTAGTAATAATAATAATAATAATACATGCCCTATTTTTTTTGAGAGCTGTTGTTTGAATTAATTACTTTTTATACAAAGAAATGGATCCTATCCCAAAATGAGGTAAGAAAACTGATTTTTTTAATTATTATTATTTTTTTTAAGCAACTTTGGGGGGAAAATCAGAAAGAATCCTGTGTCCAGCAGTATTAAAACTTGATAATTAAATATATTTTAATAGAAAATGGAAAAAATTCCAGCTTTATTGACTTGGGAAGAGACCCAGATGGAATTTCCATGGTGCTGGTGGTACCCAGAGATGGGGGATTTGGATGTGAAATGTCTCTGGTTCAGCTGAGAAATGTTTTATCTTCTCAGTTGGAGATGAAGTGATGAGAGAACCTCGTTTTCTGCACAAATAAATCATCATTTTCTGCAGAAAAAGCAAAAAAACCCCAAATTAATAAGAAATCTTTGATGCAGGGAGCGTAGCCAAGAGCCAGTGACCGAGCAGCGAGGTGCCTTGAGGAGCTGAGCTGGGATTCACCTTCCCAGGAGCTTCCCATGGGAATGTGGAAACAAAAAGCACAAAATGTTCTTTTTTTTACCCAAATCCTCTCCCATTCTCCTCCCTATCAAAGAATTTAGCTAAAAAGAAGCAAATTTCCCTTTCTTTCCCTTTTTTAGCGGCGTAGCTCCCTTCCCCCCCCCACTGTGTGCACACCCCATGGTGGAGACTGGGGCAGGGTTTTTAATAATTAGATTTTTAGTGGCTTTTATTCTTTGGGGGAAAAAAAAAAAAACAAATTATAAGTTGAATTCTGAGCGTGGCGACGTCACCTCGGGCCGAGCCCGACGCCTCGGAACTCAACCGGGGCGGGAGCCAAGAGCTTGGATGTAGAGAATTTTGGTGGTTTTTTTGATAAATAAAATTAAACCTAATCTTAACTCTCACCTGTGTCCCATCCTGTTGTGTCCTCTGGAGAGTTTTGACCCTCTCAGAGGTTTATTTTTCACTTTCCACCCCAAATTTGGATGGAAATAGGGGCGAGGCGCGCGCGCGCTCAACGTCTTCGTTGGCGTTGGGTCGTTGCTGCTCGCTGGGTAAATCCAGCTGGAGAGGGGTTGGGGTTTTGGTGTGGATCTTGATGTGATTCCACGTTACAGGAGTGAGGTTCTTCCTCGTTAGCACCTCTGGGATGTGGAGATCTGGGTCTTGGCTGCCCTTGGTGGTTGATTTGTCTCCATGGTTGAGTTTTGAGCGGTGGATTTGGAAGATTTGTAGAGATTTGGGGTCGTCACGTGGATTCCGAGGGCCTGTGGGGTCCTTGAGCTTCATTCTAAACCTCAGGGGTGGTGCTGGAATTAAAGCTGTGGGAGGAACCCAGTGTCCCTCACTGAGTTTTTGGGGTGGGATGATGCTGGTTTGGTGTCTCTCCACGTTTCCACGTCTCCTTCGACGCTTCTCGGCCTCGCGTGCGGTTTCTTCAACCTTTCAACCCAAAATGAACCACGGGGTAAAAAAAATAATCATTGTCTGAGGAGTTTTCATCCTAAAATCATGGCTTTTCCTCCTCAAAACATTGCTGACCCTTTTCTCTCTCTCTTTTTAGGCCAATTCTACAGCAATGGTGGCCACTCCAACTCGGGGAGCGGCGGCGGTGGCTCCGGTTACGGCTCTTACTACCAAGGCGGCGGCGGCGGCGGCGGTGACAACTACAACTCCCCAGTTCCACCCAAGCATGGTGGCAAGAAACAACAACATGGGGGGCAACAAAAACCTTCTTATGGGTCAGGGTACCAATCCCACCAGGGGCAACAACAACAATCCTACAACCAAAACCAGTACAGTAACTATGGCCCACCCCAGGGCAAGCAGAAAGGCTACAACCATGGCCAAGGCAACTACTCCTCCTACTCCAACTCCTACAACTCACCCGGTGGTGGAGGCTCTGATTACAACTATGAGAGTAAATTTAGTGAGTGCTGCCCTTTTTTTGGGTGGGAAAAGTGGAATTTTAGATCATGTTTATATGGTTTTTACACAAAGGAAAAGCTTTGAGTAGGAGCTTGGAGCGATGGGGAAATGGGTTCAAACTGGAAGAGGTGGAAATTGAGGGTGGGGAGATGAGGGTGGTGGGTGCCCCCATCCCCAAAAACCTTCACACTCTGCTTAGATGGGGCTGGGAGTGACCTGATGGAGGGGGAAAAAAGGTTGGGATGAGGTGGGGAGATGAGGGTGGTGGGTGCCCCCATCCCCAAAAACCTTCACACTCTGCTTAGATGGGGCTGGGAGTGACCTGATGGAGGGGGAAAAAGGTTGGGATGAGGTGGGGAGATGAGGGTGGTGGGTGCCCCCATCCCCAAAAACCTTCACACTCTGCTCAGATGGGGCTGGGAGTGACCTGATGGAGAGGAAAAAAGGTTGGGATGAGGTGGGGAGGTCAAAATCTTCTCCCAAGAGATGGGATGAGAGGAAACTGCCTCAAAAGTTGTGCTGGGGGGGAGGTTTGGATCAGATCCAAGGGGAAATTCCTGCAGGAAAGGGTTGTTGGGTGCTGGAAGAGGCACCCAGGGGTGCAAGGGAGTCCCTGACCCTGGGGGGATTGAAAAGCTGTGTTGGTGGGGTGTCAGGGACACGATTTGGGGGTGGAATTGGTGGGTTTAGGTTGGTTTGGGGTGGAATTGGTGGGTTTAGGTTGGTTTGGGGGTGGAATTGTTGGGTTTAGGTTGGTTTGGGGTGGAATTGGTGGGTTTAGGTTGGTTTGGGGGTGGAATTGTTGGGTTTAGGTTGGTTTGGGGTGGAATTGGTGGGTTTAGGTCAGTTTAGGGGGAGATTTGGTAGGTTTGGGTTGGTTTAGGGGTGGAATTTGGTAGGTTTAGGTCAGTTTAGGGGTGGAATTTGGTGGGTTTAGGTTGGTTTGGGGGTGGAATTTGGTAGGTTAAGTTGGTTTAGAGGTGGAATTTGGTAGGTTTAGGGGTGGAATTCATAGGTTTAGGTCAGTTTAGGGGTGGAATTTGGTAGGTTTAGGTTAGTTTGGGGGTGGAATTTGGTAGGTTTGGGTCAGTTTGGGGGTGGAATTGGTGGGTTTAGGTCAGTTTAGGGGGGAATTGGTGGGTTTGGGGCAGTTTAGGGGGGAATTGGTGGGTTTGGGTCAGTTTAGGGGGGAATTGGTGGGTTTGGGGCAGTTTGGGGGTGGAATTGGTGGGTTTGGGTCAGTTTAGGGGGGAATTGGTGGGTTTAGGTCAGTTTGGGGGTGGAATTGGTGGGTTTAGGTTAGTTTAGGGGAGATTTGGTAGGTTTGGGTTGGTTTAGGGGTGGAATTTGGTAGGTTTAGGTCAGTTTGGGGGTGGAATTGGTGGGTTTAGGTCAGTTTAGGGGGAAATTTCGTAGGTTTAGGTTGGTTTGGGGGTGGAATTGGTGGGTTTAGGTTGGTTTGGGGGTGGAATTGGTGGGTTTAGGTTGGTTTGGGGGTGGAATTGGTAAGTTTAGGTCTGTTTAGGGGAGATTTGGTAGGTTTAGGTTGGCTTGGGGGTGGAATTTGGTAGATTTAGATTAATGATGGGACTAAAATCATCTTTAAAGGTCTTTTCCAACCCAAATGGTTCCAAGATATCCCCGCTCATGGCCGGGGGATTGGACCAGATAAAAGTCCCTTCAACCCAAAGTTCATGATTCCATGAACCTCAAAGCTTCCTGATTTAATTGATTTAATTAGATGAGCTCAACAACTGGCCAGGAAACCAGCTGGGCTCTGGTCTCCTGCTCCTCCCGTGGGTTGGAGGACGAGGGTGGAGTTACCCGCCCTGCTCCCAGCGATTCTACCACGCTCCAAGTCTTTGCTTTCCTGTTTGCTCACCTCATCTTGATTTAATTGTCCCTTTTGCTGCTGGTGACAGATGAAAACCCCCTTCCCCAGGTGCTTGTGATGGCACTGACCCACCCTCACCACGTTTTTCCCTTCCAGGTTACGGCGGCAACAGCGGCCGCGGAGGCAACAACTACTCGGGAGGGGCCTCCTACAACACCGGCTCGCACGGGGGCTACGGGGGAGGATCTGGGGGTGGAGGGTCCTCATACCAAGGTAAGCAAGGTCAGTATAAACACCTCCCACCTCTCTTTACATCTCCATGTGCTTGTGCCTGGTAACACCTCCCAAATCAGGGGTAAAACCTCTGATTTGGTGTGAAAACACCTTTTTTTTGGGGGTGTTTTTGGTGGTAATCAAGCTCTTTCTCTCTCTTCCTCCTCCCTCCCCCCAGGTGGATATTCCTCTCAATCCAACTACAACTCTCCTGGTTCAGGCCAAAATTACAGTGGCCCCCCAAGTTCTTATCAAACCTCCCAAGGTGGTTACAGCAGAAACGACCACAGCATGAATTACCAGTACAGATAAAGCCCCCCCTGTCCCCCCCACCACAATAAAACCCTTCCCCAGCCCCTTCCCCAGCCCCCTCCCCATGTTGCAGTGCTCTGTGATCCCGGTCACTAATGGTTGAGTATCTGTTAATTCCATATTTAGCTGTATTTTGGGCATCTCTGTATTTAATGGTTTGTTAGTTGCCATTATGACTTTGTCTAAATAGGATTATTATTATTTTTGGGGGTTTTTTTTGGGGTTGGGGGGTGGGGGAGGGGAATTAATCCAATTTCAATATCCTTTTTCTATTTAAAAAAAAGAAGAAAATTGATGTGGAAGTGTTTGGGCTTTAAATAGAGAAGGGATATTTCACCTGGTAACGCTTTTGTGAAGTGAGTTCAAGGAGCTTTTTCTGTATTTTAATGCTTTAGTGTTTCAGTTTTATAAGTGAAGATTTTATTTTAAAAAAAAGGAGAAAAAACAAGAAAAAAAAAGAAAAAAAAAAAGAAAATAAACCCAAACAAACAAACAAACAAACAAACAAAAAATCAAAAGCCAGTGGGGCAGAGTTGGGTTTTGTATGCCTGGATCCCTCAGGCAGCACCTCGGAGTCAGCTGAATGTAGATGAATAAACACAAAAACTCTTGAGGTCTCCGGCTCCAGACGCTTCGTTTCCTGCTGCCACAACCTCCCCCCGCCCTGAAAAACCCCCAAAGTTGTTTTTTTTTTTCACCCCCCACCCTTTTTTTCTGTTATTTGAATGAATTTCAGCTCTCAGGTTTGAGGCTGAGGGACCTTTTGGCCAGGAGGAGGTGAGGGACTCCCCGAGAGCACGGCAGCGTGAGCGGACTGGAGGGACGAGCAGGGCTGGCTGGAGCTGTGGGTGGAACCAGACTGCTGCCTTGGCTGGTGACTAGCCCACCACACCAGTGACTAGCCCACCACACCAGTGACTAGCCCACCAGGCTGGTGATTAGCCCACCACACCAGTGACTAGCCCACCACACCAGTAATTAGCCCACCACACCGGTGATTAGCCCACCAGGCAGGTGATTAGCCCACCACACCAGTGACTAGCCCACCAGGCAGGTGATTAGCCCACCACACCAGTGACTAGCCCACCAGGCAGGTGATTAGCCCACCACAGTGGTGATTAGCCCACTATGCTGGTGATTAGCCCACCACACGGGTGACTAGCCCACCACAGTGGTGATTAGCCCACTATGCTGGTGATTAGCCCACCACACGGGTGACTAGCCCACCACAGTGGTGATTAGCCCACTATGCTGGTGATTAGCCCAACACCACAGTGGTGACTAGCCCAACACCACTGTACTGGTGATGAGCCCACCATGATGTTGATTAGCCCACCACACCAGTGACTAGCCCACCACACCAGTGACTAGTCCACCACCACAGTGGTGACTAGCCCACCACACCAGTGACTAGCCCACCACGCTGGTGACTAGCCCACCACACCAGTGATTAGCCCACCACGCTGGTGACTAGCCCACCACACCAGTGACTAGCCCACCACGCTGGTGACTAGCCCACCACACCAGTGACTAGCCCACCAGGCTGGTGATTAGCCCACCACACCAGTGATTAGCCCACCACCACAGTGGTGATTAGCCCACTATGCTGGTGATTAACCCACCACCACACCGGTGACTAGCCCACCATGCTGGTGAGTAGCCCACCACCACCCTGGTGATTAGCCCACCACAGTGGTGACTAACCCACCACACCGGTGATTAGCCCACCACAGTGGTGATTAGCCCACTATGCTGGTGATTAGCCCACCACACCAGTGACTAGCCCACCACCCTGGTAATTAGCCCACCACCCCGGTTCTGAGCCCACCACCCTGGTAATTAGCCCACCACCCCGGTTCTGAGCCCACCACCACGCCGGTGCTGCCGGTGGCCCCCGCCTGCCTTTGCCGCGGTTACGGGGCAGAGGTGCCGGATCCTCGGCGCAGGGGTGGGGTGAGGAGGAGGAGGAGGAGGAGGAGGAGGAGACCCTTGAACCCGGCGAGAGGCTTTTGTGGGTGACGGTTGACGCTGTGGACTTCCTGGTGCAGATAACGCGGCGGGTTCTGAGGTGCCCCTGACCCGGTAACCGCGGCACTCCCCGAAACCGCCGGCCCGGGACCGCGCCGGCAGCGCCCGCAGCGCCCGCAGCGCCCGCAGCGCCCGCGCCTCGCTCGCCTTTAGGAGCGGGCGGAGCTGAGGTTGCCGAGCCGGGAACGGGGAAGTGCCGAGGAACCGGCGCTTCCCGGATGCGGGAGCTGCCCGCTGCCACCTCCAGCCACGGGTTCAGTTATAAAATCGCCACTTTTCCACCCAAATCATCACCGGCGCCGCCGCTCAGCACCGGGAGGAGCCGGAGCCGCCTCCTCCGCACCAGCAGGAGCCGGAGCCGCCTCTCAGCACCAGGAGGAGCCGGAGCCGCCTCCTCCGCACCAGCAGGAGCCGGAGCCGCCCCGCCCGGCCCCGGTGCTTTGCCCACGTGGGCGCGTTTAATCCGAATCGACTTTGCCCCGGGCGCCGCCGCCGCTCTCGCGGTGCTGTTGACAGAACCAGACCCCGGCCTGACCCGGTAACGCCCCGACGGTGCCGGTTCCCGGTGACAGCCCAACCCCGAGGGCTGCTCCCTGGCTGCAGCACAGCCCCCACCGTGCCGGCACCGGGAGGGAGGAGGCGGTTGAGCCCGCTTTGATCTGGCTGATTCCAGCCCTTTTTATTATAAATTATAACTTAATTCCAACCCTTTTAATGACGATAACTTAAGGTGGGGGTGGTTTTACTGCTGGGGGGGGGGGGGGGGGTCTTTGATCCCCCGAGCCCAGTGGGATGGGTGAAAAACCCCAATAAAAATAATAATTAATAATAATAATAATAATAATAATAATAATAATTAAAAAGAGCAGTAACAGAGTCGCTGGTTCAGCAACCAGAGCCCTCGGCACCGGCTGGGGGGGGGTAAAAGTGTCCCCAACGGAGCCACGGGTGGCAAGAGGGTGGGGGGAGGGGGGAGAAGGGGGGGGGTTCCCCCAAAAAAACCCTGAGGTTTGGCACTGGCTTGAGAGCCAGAGACTGGCCAAGAAAGTCAACGGAGGGAGCCCATCGCGGCGGGACCCGGTGGCGGCTCCCGGTGTGACCCGGTGGCGGCTCCCGGCGTGACCCGGTGGCGGCTCCCAGCGCCGTTAACGGTGACAAAACACTTTGGCCTCTTGGAAATGGGGCCAGATCTGGAGCAGCTCCTGGGGTTGGTAGTGATGAACCATCACCAGGCGGGAGAACCGGCACTTCTCATACCGGATCCGGTACATGTTGAAGACGCCCCAAGGGCTCCCGGTGACGCCGACGCCCAAGGCATGCAGGCAAATACCCACGAAGGAATCCTCCATGTTGATCACGGGTAAAATTTGGGCAATCCCATAAATTTTCGGAGCTAAATCAGCAGAGAGGACGTAAGCGGGGCCGCCGCAGTAGGGCGGGTAGGTGTCGTTGGGGTAAACCTCCCTGGGGACGAACCACTTGTGGGCTTTGTTCCGTAACGGCCCCGTGCCGCGGTAGACGTAACCCGTCACGAAGTTCTTCTTGGGTTTGGCCAAGAACCTCCGGACCAAGTAGCCCAGGTTGAGGAAGACGTCGCGATCGGCCTTCATCACGTAGCTGGCGTTGGGGCAGTGCTTGCTCACCCACTCCAGCCCCATCAACGTCTTCAAGGTCAGGTTGTTGTAGGTGTCTAGGAAGTCTTGTTGGATCAGGTCATGGTGGAGGAGACTTTCCTCTTCCAACACCAACTGCAACGCTGACCCGAACACCGGGTGGACCCCCACCAGGAAGAGCCGCAGGATGGAGACCCCCGGCACCGAGCTCTCGTTGCCCCACGTTTGCCGGATGATGTCTCTGCCCCCCGTGTCCCCCGGTTCCGTCACCACCAGCAGCACCAGGAAGGGCGCCCGGTCCCGGCACTTGTGGGGCTCGTTGAGGAGGAAGCGGTAGGGGTGGGGGTAGGGGGGCTGCAGCGGGTGCCGCCTGGGTGCCGGCCTGGCCGTGGCGTTGCCCCCGGGTGGATCTGGCACCTGGTGCCACTGGAACCCCCCCCCGGGTGGGCGCTGCTGGGGCTCGGTGTCGCCGTCGGGCTCCTCGGCCGAGCGCTGGCCCCGCAGCCCCAGCAGCGCCAGCAGCGCCAGCGCCGGCAGCAGCAGCAGCCGCGGGCTCCACTGGGGCTTCATGGCCTAGGGGGGGACACCCGGGGACACCCAGCGATGGTGGGACCACCCCACCCCCTGCCTGGCACCAAAACCCCCCCCCAAAACCCACCCAAAACCCACCCAACCCCTCACCTGGCACCAAAATCCACCCAGAACCCACCCAAAACCCACCCAAAACCCACCCAAAACCCACCCTGTGCCCACCCAACCCCTTGCCTGGCACCAAAACCCACCCAAACCCCCCCCAAAACCCCACCAAAACCCACCCAAAACCCACCCAACTCCTCGCTTGGCACCAAAACCCCCCCAAAACCCCCCCAAAACCCACCCCAAAACCCACCCAAAACCCACCCAACTCCTCGCTTGGCACCAAAACCCACCCAAAACCCACCCAAAACCCACCCCAAAACCCACCCAAACCCCCCCCAAAACCCCACCAAAACCCACCCAAACCCCCCCCAAAACCCACCCCAAAACCCACCCAAAACCCCCCCCAAACCCACCCAACCCCTCACCTGGCACCAAAACCCCCCCAAAACCCCCCCAAAACCCCACCTTGTGCCCACCCAATCCCTCACTCAGCACCCAAATCCCCCCCCCGTCTCCCCTCACACCCCTCCCCGGGCGGGGCCGGGCGCTGATAAGGGGGGACGGTGCCAGGGGGGAGGGGGGTGAGGAGGGTGACACCGTGGGACCCCCCCCCCCCCGGGGGGCCGGTGTGAACCCCACGAGGGTGAGGAGACCCCGGGGGGGGTCCAGACCTGTCCCCCAGTGGGGGGACCCCCCCAGAAAGGGGTCAGGGGTCACCGGTGGATTTGGTATTGGGGGGGGTCCCGGGGGGGCAGGGGGGGGTCGGGGAAGCCTCCGGGAGGGACAGGGAGGGGCTGGGGGCTCCCCGGGGCGGGGCAGAGAGGGTTTGGGGGGGTCCTGCTTTGTGGGGTCCCAATGTCCAGCTCCCAGTTCTCCCAGTTCCCCCCAGTTCTCCCAGTTCTCCCAGTTCCCCCCAGGGTCCAGCTCCCAGTTCTCCCAGTTCCCCCCAGGGTCCCGCTCCCAGTTCTCCCAGTTCCCCCCAGGGTCCAGCTCCCAGTTCTCCCAGTTCCCCCCAGGGTCCAGCTCCCAGTTCTCCCAGTTCCCCCAGGGTCTCGCTCCCAGTTCTCCCAGTTCCCCCCAGGGTTCAGCTCCCAGTTCTCCCAGTTCACCTGCAGGTGCAGCTCCTGCCTCTGCCCAGTTCCTCCCAGTTCCCTCGAGGCTGCAGCTCCCAGTTCTGCCTGAGGCTTCCCAGTTCGCCCGGGGTGCAGAGCCCCGCCCTGCCCAGTTCATCCCAGTTCACCTCTGGGATTGCAACACCCAACACTTCCCAGTTCCTCCCAGTTCAACCCCAGGATTACAACACTCGGCCATTCCCAGTTCATCCCAGTTCCCCCAGAGTACAGCTCCCAGTCCTTCCCAATTGCTCCCAGTGACTCCCAGTTACTCCCAGTTGCTCCCAGGAGCCACTCACATCTCTTCCCAGTTGCTCCCAGTGACTCCCAGTGACTCCCAGTTGCTCCCAGGAGCCACTCACATCTCTTCCCAGTTGCTCCCAGTTGTCCCCAGTTGCTTCCAGTGGCTCCCAGTTGTTCCCAGTGGCTCCCAGTTCACCCCAGGAGCTACATGGCTGAGACCCCAGACCCATTTCACCCCCCCCAGATCCATTTTAGGGCCCTTCCAGACCAATTTGAGCCCCCCCAGACCCACTTGGAGCCCCCAGACCCATTTCAGGCCACCCCCAAACCCACTGAGCCCCCCCCCAGACCCATTTAGAGCCCCCCCAGACCCATTTAGACCCCCCCAGACCCATTTAGAGCCCCCCCAGACCCATTTAGTGCCCCCCCAACCCCTCCCAGAAACATTTATTGCCCCCCCAGCCCCATTTCAGCCCCCCCAGCCCCATTTCAGCCCCCCCCCAGCCCCATTTTTCACCCCCTCAGACCCATTTGGGACCCCCAGACCCATTTAGTGCTGCCCCCAGCCCCCCCCCCCAGCCCCCCCCAAAGTCACACCAATCACTTTTCCCACCATGAAACTTTATTTGGGTGCCCCCCCCGCCCCCCCCCTCCTCCCCCCCCTTAAAAAAACCCCCAAATTCGTTAAAAACTCCAGAAAAAAAAGTATAAAAATAAAAATACGGGAATGATAAAAGCACCCGGGGGGGGGAGGGGGTGCAGGGCTGGTGGGGGGGGTGGGGGGCTCAGTCCAGGGTGATGTTGACAGAGCTGAGGGCGTCCAGCACCCACCCAGGGACCCCCCCCCGGGACCCATAAAGGGTCCCCAGGAAGCCCCGGACGAACTCTGGGAAGCGCCGGGCCAGGAGGCTCTGCCGGATGGAGCCCATCAGGGTCAGCTGGGGGGGGAACAATGGGTGGGGAGGGGGGTTAATGGCAGCCCCCCACCCATGGGACCACTCTCACCCACCCATGGGACCCCCCCCACTCATGGGACCCCCCCCCCTCACCCACCCATGGGACCCCTCCACCCCCATCCATGGGACCACCCTCACCCACCCATGGGACCCCCCCCCACCCACCTTTGGGACCCCCCCACTCATGGGACCCCCCCCACTCACCCAAGGGACCCCCCCCACCCATGGGACCACCCTCACCCACCCACGGGACTCCCCCCATCCATGGGACCCCTCCACCCCCATCCATGGGACCCCCCCACCCATGAGACCACCCCCTCACCCACCCATGGGACCCCCCCATCCATGGGACCCCTCCACCCATGGGACCCCCCCTCACCCACCCATGGGACCCCCCCCATCCATCCATGGGACCCCCCCATCCATGGGACCCCCCCCACCCCCATCTACAGGACCACCCCCCACCCATGGGACCCCTCCACCCCCACCCATGGGACCCCCCCCATCCATGGGACCCCCTCCCACCCCCATCTACAGGACCCCCCCCCACCCATGGGACACCTCCACCCCACCCATGGGACCCCCCCCTCCCCACCTACAGAACCACCCCCCACCCATGGGACCACCCTCACCCACCCATGGGACCCCCCCACTCATGGGACCCCCCCCCACCCATGGGACCACCCTCACCCACCCACGGGACTCCCCCCACCCATGGGACCCCCCCCATACCCACAGGACCCCCCCCACCCACGGGACCCCCCCCCATCCATGGGACCCCCCCACCCATGGGAACCCCCCCTCACCCACCCATGGGACCCCCCTCCCCACCTACAGGACCACCCCCCACCCATGGGACCCCTCCACCCCCACCCATGGGATCCTCCCCCACCCACGGGACCCCCCCTCACCCACGGGACCCCCCCCCACCTGGTAGTGGAGGTTGTGCAGAGTCAGGTGGGTTAATGTCACCCCCCCACCCCCACCCACGGGACCCCCCCCCAGGACCCCCCCGCACCCACGGGACCCCCCCCCACCCACGGGACCCCCCCACCCCCCCACCCACGTGACCCCCCCCACCCACGGGACCCCCCCTCACCTGGTAGTGGAGGTTGTGCAGGGTCAGGTGCTGCAGCGCGGCCGTGTCGCTGCGGAGCAGAGCGTGGAGGAAGGCGCGGCTGTGCCTGGGGGGGGGACAGGGGTGTGGGGAGGGGGCTCAGTGGGGCCGGGGGGGGCTCAGTGGGGCTGGGGAGGGGGCTCAGTGGGGCTGGGGGGGGCTCAGTGGGGCTGGGGAGGGGGCTCAGTGGGGCTGGGGGGGGGGCTCAGTGGGGCTGGGGGGGGTCTCAATGGGGCCGGGGAGGGGGCTCAGTGGGGCTGGGGAGGGGGCTCAATAGGGCTGGGGGGGGGGCTCAGTGGGGCTGGGGAGGGGGCTCAATGGGGCTGGGGAGGGGGACAGGGGTGTGGGGAGGGGGCTCAATGGGGCTGGGGAGGGGGCTCAGTGGGGCTGGGGAGGGGGCTCAATGGGGCTGGGGGGCACTAAAGGGGTCTGGGGGGGTCTAAATGGGTCTGGGGGACATTAATTGGGTGTAGGGGAGCCCTAAATGGGTCTGGGGCGTCCAAAATGGGTCTGGGGGGGCTCTGAATGGGTCTGGGGGGGTTTAAATGGGTCTGGGGGACATTAATTTGGTCTAGGGGAGCCCTAAATGGGTCTGGGGGTGTCTCAAATGGGTCTGGGGGGGGTCTAAATGGGGCTGGGGGGGGGCTAAATGGGGCTGGGGGGGTCCTTAAATGGGTCTGGGGGACATTAATTGGGTCTGGAGGGAAACTAAAGGGGTCTGGGGGGGTCTAAATGGGGCTGGGGGGGGTCTAAATGGGGCTGGGGGGGGCACTAAAGGGGTCTGGGGGAGGGGTCCCTAAATGGCTCTGGAGGTTCCCTAATGGATCTGGGGGTTCCCCCCCTCCCCCCTCCTCCACCTCGGGGGTCCCCAATGGGTCTGGGGTCCCCCCCCAGAGCCCCCCCACCTTGGGGGTCCCCAATGGGTCTGGGGTCCCCCCCCCGAGCCCCCCCCCACCTCGGGGGTCCCCACTGGATCTGGGGGTTCCCCCCCTGATCGCCCCCCACCCCGGGGGTCACCAATGGGTCTGAGGTCCCCCCCCAGAGCCCCCCCACCTCGGGGGTCCCCATTGGGTCTGGGGTCCCCCCCCCACCTCGGGGGTCCCCACTGGGTCTGGGGTCCCCCCCCCCACCTCGGGGGTCCCTACTGGGTCTGGGGGTTCCCCCCCAGAGCCCCCCCCCCACCTCAGGGGTCCCCAATGGGTCTGGGGTCCCCCCCCCCACCTCAGGGGTCCCCAATGGGTCTGGGGTCCCCCCCTGATTGCCCCCCACCCTGGGGGTCCCCAATGGGTCTGGGGTCCCCCCCAGCCCCCCACCCACCGCTGGCACGTGGGGCAGGCGCAGTCGGGGTCGATGGGGCGGAAATCGGTGGCGAATCGGCGATTTTTGAGCTGCAGGGACCCCCAGGGGACCAGGGCGGAGCCAAAGCGCTGGGGGGAGGGGGGGGCAGGGTCAGGGGGGCGTGGGGGGGACCCCCCAGACCCCCAAGTGGGGGGTGGGGAGGGGGTTTAACCCCCCCACCCCCTCCTCAACTCACCGCTGTCCGCGTGGGGAAGACGCAGTCGAACATGTCACAGCCCAGGGCCACGCAGACCACCAGGTCCGTGGGGTAACTGGGGGGGAAACGGGGGGCTCAGCCCCACATCCCAGCCCCCAGGCTCACCCCACACTTGTGGGGCAGCAGAGGGACCCCCCACCCCACGGATTTACCCCACACTTGTGGGGCAGAGGGACCCCCATGAGGTATTTGGGCTTGTGGTGGGTCTGTGGGGTAACTGAGGGGGGGAGCGGGGGGCTCAGCCCCACATCCCAGCCCCCACCCCACACTTGTGGGGCAGCAGAGGGACCCCCCACCCCATGGATTTACCCCACACTTGTGGGGCAGGGGGACCCCCATGAGGTATTGGGGCTTGTGGCAGGTCCATGGGGTAACTGAGGGGGGGAGCGGGGGGCTCAGCCCCACATCCCAGCCCCCACCCCACACTTGTGGGGCAGGGGAACCCCCCACCCCATGGATTTACCCCACACCCATGAGGTACTGGGGCTTGTGGTGGGTCCATGGGGTAACTGAGGGGGGGAGCGGGGGGCTCAGCCCCACATCCCAGCCCCCACCCCACACTTGTGGGGCAGAGGGACCCCCCACCCCATGGATTTACCCCACACTTGTGGGGCAGGGGAACCCCCCACCCCAATTTACCCCACACTTGTGGGGCAGCAGAGGGACCCCCTGCCCCCCAATTTACCCCATGCCCATGAGGTAGTGGGGCTTGTTGGGGGGCAGCAGGTCCATGGGGTAACTGAGGGGGGGAGCGGGGGGCTCAGCCCCACATCCCCCCCCCCCCAGGCTCACCCCACACTTGTGGGGCAGAGGGACCCCCCCACCCCATGGATTTACCCCACACTTGTGGGGCAGAGGGACCCCCATGAGGTATTGGGGCTTGTGGCAGGTCCATGGGGTAACTGAGGGGGGCCCAGCCCCACATCCCAGCCCCCACCCCACACTTGTGGGGCAGAGGGACCCCCCACCCCAATTTACCCCACACCCACGAGGTATTGGGGCTTGTGGTGGGTCCATGGGGTAACTGAGGGGGGGAGCGGGGGGCTCAGCCCCACATCCCACCCCCCCCAGGCTCACCCCACACTTGTGGGGCAGGGGGACCCCCCACCCCATGGATTTACCCCACACTTGTGGGGCAGAGGGACCCCCATGAGGTATTGGGGCTTGTTGGGGGGCAGCAGGTCCATGGGGTAACTGAGGGGGGGAGTGGGGGGCTCAGCCCCACATCCCAGCCCCCACCCCACACTTGTGGGGCAGCAGAGGGACCCCCCACCCCAATTTACCCCACGCCCATGAGGTAGCGGGGCTTGTTGGGGGGCAGCAGGTCCGTGCTGAGCTTCACCATCCTCCAGAAGCTGCTCTTGTCCTCGCCCCCGCTCAGGCCCCCGATGGCGAAGCCGGGGACGTCCCTCTGGGTCATCTCTGGGGGGGACAGGGGGGACAGGGGGGAAATGGGGGGAAATGGGGGGTGAGCACCCCAGGGAGACCCACACCAGCACCCCCAGAGCGGGGGAGGATGAGGAGGGGGAGGAAGAGGGGAAGAAGGTGGGAAGTCAGAGGAGGAGGAGGAGCAGGGGGAGGATGAAGATGAGGAGCAGGGGGAGGATGAGGAGGAAGAGGATGAAGAGCAGGGGGAGGATGAAGAGCAGGGGGAGGAGGAGGAGGATGAAGAGCAGGAGGAGGATGAGGAGCAGGGGGAGGATGAAGAGGAGGAGGAAGGCTGGGGGGGGGGGATGAGGAGGATGAGGAAGGCCGGGGGGGGGGGGATGAGGAGGAGGATGAGGAGCAGGGGGAGGATGAAGATGAAGAGCAGGGGGAGGAGGAGGATGAGGAAGGCCTGGGGGGGGGGAGGAGGAGGAGGAGGAAGGCCGGGGGGGTCCCACCTTGGAGGCAGCGGGTGCGCAGGGCGGGGTCCAGCCCCCCCTGGATGATCCCGAAGAGCCGCTGGGGCCGGGGGGTGGCGGCGAGGCAGCGATCGAGCCAGCGCACAGACCTGGGGGGGCATGGGGGGGGGGGGGTGCTGGGGGGGGCACGGGGGGGCTGGGGGGGTGTGGGGGGAACCTGGGGGGGTGTTGGGTGGGTGCTGGGGGGGTTTGGGAGGTCTCTGGGGGGTGCTGGGGGGTCCTGGGGGGGTGCTGGGGGGTGGTGAGGGGGTGCTGGGGGGGACCTGGGGGTCCTAGGGGAGTGCTGAAGGGGTTTGGGGGGTCTCTGGGGGGTGCTGGGGGGGCCCTGGGGGGGCACTGGGGGGTGTGGGGGGTGCTGGGGGGTCCCGGTGGGGTGCAGGGGGGTGCCGGGGGGGTGCTAGGGGGGCACTGGGGGGGCGCTGGGGGGTCCCAGGAGGGCGCTGAGGGGGAACCTGGGGGGTCCCGGAGGGGTTTGGGGGGTCCTGGGGGGATCCTGGGGGGTCCCAGGGGGTTTTGGGGGGTCCCAGGGGGGTGTTGGGGAGTGTTGGGGAGGGGGGGTCCTGGGAGGATCCTGGGGGATCCTGTGGGGGTTTAGGGGATCCCAGGGGGGTGTTGGGTGGGAGGGGTCCTGGGAGGATCCTGAGGGGGTTTGGGGGATCCCAGGGAGTTTTGGGGGGTCCTGGGGGGTTCCCAGGGGGTTTTGGGGGGTCCCAGGGGGGTGTTGGGGAGGAGGGGTCCCGAGGGGGTCCTGTGGGGGTGTTGGGGGTCCCGGGGTGTTTTGGGGGTCCCGGGGGGGGTCCCACACCTCAGCATGGCCTCCTCCACGCGGGGCCCGGTCGTGGTGCTGCTGACGACGTCGTCCAGCTGCATCGCGATGTCGGCGCCTGGTGGGGGGGGGGGAGGGGGTCAGAGCCCCTCCCAGGACCCCCCTCATTTTTTGGGGGGACCCCCCAGGACTCACCCAGGGCGTTCTGGATCTCCATGGACCTCTCGGGGGTCAGCAGGATCTCCCCCCCGCCGTAGGGGGAGCGGAACCGGACCCCCTCCTCGGCCACCTCGGCCAGGGACACCAGGGACACCATCTGGAACCCCCCGCTGTCCTGGGGGGGGACACACGGGGGGGTCACACACACGGGGGGGGTCACACACGTGGGAGGGTCACACCCCGATATTGGGGTGAGGAGTAGGGTGGGGGCGGGGGTGGGGCATGGGGAGGCCTGGGGGTCCCTGGGGGGGGGCTGGGGGTGTCACCCCCCCATAGATGAGGGTCCGGGGGTGTCACCTCCCCTGTAGGTGGGGGTTCAGGGGGTGTCACCCCCCCACAGATGGGGGTCTGGGGGTGTCACCCCCTGTAGATGGGGGTCTGGGGGTGTCACCCCCCCATAGATGGGGGTCTGGGGGTGTCACCCCCTGTAGATGGGGGTCTGGGGGTGTCACCCCCCGGGTGGGTGGGGGTCTGGGGGTGTCACCCCCCCGGTGGGTGGGGGTCCCGCCCCCCCTCACCGTCAGCAGGTTGTGGGGCCAGTCCATGAAGCCGTGGAGCCCCCCGGCGCGTTCCACCAGCTCCGGGCCCTGGGGGGAGGGAAGGGGGGGGAAGGGGGGGTCAGATTGAGGGGTCCAGGGGGGCTGAGGGTGGGGGGGGGGCGCTCCCTCCCCTGACCCCTCCCTGCCCAGGGACCCCCAGGGGGCGGGGCTACAGCGCTGGGGGGCGTGACCTCCCTGCGATGGGGGCGTGGCCTTCAAGGGACCCCCCCCCCCAATAGAGGTGTGGTCTGTCCGGGGCGTGACCACACCGTGATGGGGCGTGGCCTACCAGGGGGGCGTGGCCACGCTGTGACAGGACGCGGCTTCCCGAGGGGCGTGGCCTTCCCGCGATGGGGGCGTGGCCTACCAGGGGCGTGGCCACGCTGTGCTAGAGGCGTGGCCTAGCAGGGGGCGTGGCCACACTATGATATGACGCGGCTTCCCAGGGGGCGTGGCCATTCCGCTATGGGGGCGTGGTCTACCCGGGACCAGGCCCGATAGAGGCGTGGCCTACCCGGGGGCGTGGCCACGCTGTGATAGAACGCGGCTTCCCGGGGGCGTGGCCATCCCGCGATGGAGGCGTGGCCAACCCGGCCCCGGGGCCCTCCCGCCGCTCCCCCCTGGCTGCGGCCGTCTCCTCCCCCGGCCCCGGCGGCCCGTCCCGGTCCCTCCCCCCTCTCCCCGCCGCGGCGGCGGCGCTCACCGGCCGCGTTCCAAGGTGGTAGGTGTTGCCGAGGCAGATGCGGCAGCCGAGCGCGGCGAGCTGAGCCGCTGTGATGCCTTTAGCGGTCCCGCGGGTACCCACGGGCATAAAGACGGGGCTGGGGACGGGGCCGTGCGGTAACAGCAGCTCCCCGGCCCTCGCCCGGCTCTTCCCGCACTCCGCCACCACCCGCAACAACGGCGCCGGGCCCGGGCCCGGTCCCGCCACGCTGGGCGCCGCCATCTTCCTCCTTCTCCACGTGACCAGAGCTTCCGGTCTCCGTCGCTCATCGCCGGGAGTGATTGTAACCAAGGGCAACGCGGCCGCCATGTTGAGGCTTCGGCCTCCACGCTTGGCCTCGGCGGGAGGAGGGACCCTCCCCGGGACCCCCCCCCCCGCTCTCCCATGTCCCCCGGGGAGAGCCCCCTCCCTCCCACTCCTCGGGGCCCCCGGGAGAGCCTCCTCCTCACCCCTGTGACCCCCCCCGGGCAGAGCCCCTTCCTCACCCTGTGACCCCTGAGCAGAGTCCCCTCCTCACCCTGTGACCCCCCTGGGCAGAGCCCCCTCCTCTACCCCCTTGGCCTGGGGGGGAGAGCCCCCATCCCCTGCTCCCTGAGCCCCCCAGGAGAACCCCCCTCCTCCACCCCCTGCCTCAGTTTCCCCCCTTCCCTCGAAGCCCCGAGCAGGGCCAGACCCCCCCACACTTTTTTTACTCTCCTTTCCAGTAGGGACACTGGAAAGGAGGGTGGGGGGTCCCCTGGGAAAGGGGTGGCTGCCCCTCCCCACCCCAGTCCTGCCACGACACCGGGGCAGCCCCCACCCTCCCTCCCCGGTACCGGAGAGCGGCTGGGGAGGCACGGGACGGTAACCACAGCCCCCCCCACCGTGGGGTGAGGGTGTGGAATAAAGACCCCCCGCCCCCGAGGTGACCGCTGTGGCTGGGCTGTTGGTGCTGGGGGTCCCCTGGGGGGGTCCCTGGGTGGGTCCCCCGTTGGGCACCATTGTGGGTGCGCGTCTACATCAGGTTATACGGTCACGGGGGGGGTGGATGGGGGGTGACCCCCGTTGGGCGGCATTCGGGGTGCGCATCTACATCAGGTTATACGGTCAAGGGGGAGGGAGTGCCTGGGAAGGCGCGTAAAGAACCAAAGCAGCCAATCAGCTCCCAGGGATTGTTGATTGATAGCCAAGTAGCCAATCGCTAGAGGGGTTTTTCCTCCCACCCCGCCCAATTCCTCGCTCGCTCTGGGTTGGTTAATCTGTTGGAGTGGCAGGTGCGCTGTCCAATGAGCGGATGGGGGGAGGTGGGTGAACGCCTCAGTCGTTTTCGCGCAGTGATTCGCTAGCTTTTTGGAGTGGCAGTGTTCTCCGCCAATGAAATGGCAGGGGACCAGCTACAGCCTCACCGCCTCAGCTGACCGGCCAACTCCACCTCCCATTGGCTGTTAGCGGTGAGTGACGCGACTGGAGACCAATGGAAGGGTAGGAAAGGGGCACGGCTTCCCCACCCCGCCTTCCCAGCTGATTGACAGCTCTCTCCTCCACTCCACTCGCCTGCTTCTTCAGCTGAAAGACCGAACCGACCAATAGCCGTGCGCGTTGAGCAGAACGTGGGCGGGCCCAGCAGAGCGGCGCCCCGGGGGTGTCGCCAGTACCGGATGAAGAGACTCTGAGGGGAAGTTTGGCCGCCGCCGCCGCGGGCCCCTGTGAGGAGGAACCGCCGCCTCCGGGAGCGCGGTGCGTTCCCCCCGCCCCACCTCACCGCGATGGGGAACCGGGGCATGGAGGAGCTGATCCCGCTGGTTAACAAGCTACAAGACGCCTTCAGCTCCATCGGCCAGAGCTGCCACCTCGACCTGCCGCAGATCGCCGTGGTGGGCGGGCAGAGCGCGGGGAAGAGCTCGGTGCTGGAGAACTTCGTCGGTCGGTGAGTGGGGGAACGGCGGGGAGGAGTGGAGGGTGACGGCGGCGCTGCGCTATTGGCGTAGCAGCGCTGCGCTGTTGGCGTAACGGCGCTTCGTGAATCCCGCTTGCGTAGGGCGCGGCCGGGGACCCTTATATTGCGCGTTACGCTAACGCTACGCAAATTGCGGAGCGCCCCGGAGGCTCGCTCCTCTCACTCCGCCGTGCGTTACGCACTTGGCGTAAATTACGCCCCCCCGCAAGGCGAGCGGGGCACCGGCGGTGCTTTACGCTGACGGCGTAAGCGCGGGCTCGCGACATGGCTGGCGTGTACGGCGCTGGCGTAAGGGGGTTCTGTGAATACCGAAGGGGGGGGGTATCCCGGGATGAGTGCGTTCCCGCCGCACCGGGACCCCCACACCGGTCACCGATCATCCCGTGGGAGCTGCTGCTGTGCAGGTGAGAGTCCTGCTCGCCATGGAGCTTCATCCCGGGGTGGGGGGGTGTGTGTGTGTGTCAGCGTCGCCGGATCCTCCTGGAAGGGTCTGGGAGTCACCGGGACGCCAAAGCGAGAGCACCGGCACCGCGGCCTCCCCGGCACCGGGTTAACGCCATGGAGACGGTTCTGTCCCCAGGCGATAGCTGCCGTCCTGCCCGGCCTCCTGCCGGCGTCTGGGCCATGGAGATAGCGCCCGGCTCTCGGTCAGAGGTGTTGGGGATGGATAAGGTGAGGCCACGGGCTTGACACCCAGCCCAGGGTGTGAAGAGAAGGTGTCCACCCTGATAATGTTGGGGGGCAGAGCTGATGTCACCCCTCAGTGACACTGTGGGGGTTAAAAATCTTACCAGGTGCTTTCAAAATGATCAAATCATGGAATGGTTTTGGGTTGGAAAGGACCTTAAAGCTCATCCAGTGCCAACCCCCCCCTGCCAGCAGCAGGGACACCTTCCCCTAGACCAGGTTGCTCACAGCCTCATCCAACCTGGCCTTGAGAAGCTCACATTGAGCTTCTCATCCCCCAGCACCCCAAGTCCTTGTCCCCAGAGCTGCTCTCCATCCATTCTCCACCCAGCCTGTCTTTGTGCTTGAGGTTGCCCTAACCCAGGTGCAGGACCTTGCACTTGGCCTCCTTGAACTTCATGAGGTTGGCACAGGCTCTTCAACCAGTCAAGGTCCCCCTGGATGGGATCCCTTCCCTCCAGGGTGTCAGTCAACAGCTCGGTGTCATCACAGACTCGGTGCCCTCAACCCCACTGTCCATGTCACCAAAGAACCCCTGAGGGGTTCCACTCAGCACCAGTTTCCACTGGGCCATCGAGCTGTTAATTGCTAAAAACTTCTGTTTCTGCACCAAAATGCCTCTGGCAGAGTCACCTCTCCCACCTTCTCCACCATTTCTCTCTCCCCACCACCACCAGCACCAGCACTGGGTGGGCTCCAGCCGTGGGGTGAGGAGCTGTGGCCGGCGCTGGCTCCTCCTGCTTGATCCGGAGCTGCTCCTTGCTCCGTTTACACCACACACCGGGATTCCAGTCCTGGCTGGGACATGAACAATGGGGACCTTCCTGTGACCTGGTTCCATCCTGAACCCCGGGACAGAGCCACAGCAGCTCCTTCCTGCTCCTCCACAGCCCTGGCAGGAGCCAGAGCACCCCCAGGGCACCCCCAGGGCACCCCCAGGGCACCCCCAGGGCACCCCCAGGGCACCCCCCAGGCCGTTTGCCCGGAATTTGGGCTGGTTTGGTGTCACTTGAAGGTGCCACCAAAGTTTTCCTTCACTATTGTGGTTCCTGCCTTTGGAATTTGTCACTTTTAAATGATTTTCCAACATTTCAGGGTGTCTTTGGTGTCATTTGAAGGTGCCACTGGAGTTTTCCTCACTGTTTTGCTTCCTGCCCTTGGAATTTGTCACTTGTGTAACAATTTTCTGATGTTTCAGGGTGTTTTTGGTGCCATTTGAAGTTGCCACTGGAGTTTTCCTCACTGTTGTGCCTCCTGCCCTGGGAATTTGTCACTTTTAAACGATTTCCCAACATTTCAGGGTGTTTTTGGTGCCATTTCAAGGCACCACCAAAGTTTTCCTCCCCATTGTGCTTCCTGCCCTGGGAATTTCTCACTTTTAAATGATTTTCCAACATTTTGGGCTGGTTTTGGTGTCATTTGAAGGCACCACCAAAGTTTCCTTCACTGTTGTGCTTCCTGCCTTTGGAATTAGTCACTTTTAAACGATTTTCTGACATTTCAGGGTGTTTTTGGTGTCACTTGAAGGTGCCACCAAAGTTTTCCTCCCCATTGTGCTTCCTGCCCTGGGAATTTCTCACTTTTAAACGATTTTCTGACATTTCAGGGTGTTTTTGGTGCCATTTGAAGGTGCCACTGGAGTTTTCCTCACTGTTGTGCTTCCTGCCCTTGGAATTTGTCACTTTTAAACGATTTCCCAACATTTCAGGGTGTTTTTGGTGTCATTTGAAGGTGCCACCAAAGTTTTCCTCCCCATTGTGCTTCCTGCCCTGGGAATTTTTCACTTTTAAACGATTTTCCAATGTTTTGGGCTGGTTTTGGTGTCATTTGAAGGTGTCTCTGGAGTTTTCCTCACTGTTTTGCTTCCTGCCCTGGGAATTTGTCACTTGTGTAAAGATTTTCTGACATTTCAGGGTGTTTTTGGTGTCATTTGAAGGTGCCACCAAAGTTTTCCTCCCCATTGTGCTTCCTGCCCTGGGAATTTGTCACTTTTAAACGATTTCCCAACATTTCAGGGTGTTTTTGGTGCCATTTCAAGGCACCACCAAAGTTTTCCTCATCATTATGCTTTCTGCCCTTGGAATTTTTCACTTTTAAACGATTTTCCAACGTTTTGGGCTGGTTTTGGTGTCATTTCAAGGCACCACCAAAGTTTCCTTCACTGTTGTGCTTCCTGCCCTGGGAATTTGTCACTTTTAAACGATTTCCCAACATTTCAGGGTGTTTTTGGTGTCACTTGAAGGCACCACCAAAGTTTTCCTCACTGTTTTGCTTCCTGCCTTTGGAATTTTTCACTTTTAAACGATTTTCCAACATTTCAGGCTGGTTTTGGTGTCATTTGGAGGCACCACCAAAGTTTTCCTCACTGTTGTGCTTCCTGCCTTTGGAATTTGTCACTTTTAAATGATTTTCCAACATTTCAGGGTGTTTTTGGTGCCATTTGAAGGTGTCTCTGGAGTTTTCCTCACTGTTGTGCTTCCTGCCTTTGGAATTTGTCACTTTTAAATGATTTTCCAACATTTCAGGGTGTTTTTGGTGCCATTTCAAGGCACCACCAAAGTTTTCCTCCCCATTGTGCTTCCTGCCCTTGGAATTTGTCACTTTTAAACGATTTTCCAACATTTCAGGGTATTTTTGGTGCCATTTGAAGGTGTCTCTGGAGTTTTCCTCACTGTTGTGCTTCCTGCCCTGGGAATTTTTCACTTTTAAACGATTTTCCAACGTTTTGGGCTGGTTTTGGTGTCATTTGAAGGTGCCACCAAAGTTTTCCTTCACTATTGTGGTTCCTGGCTTTGGAATTTGTCACTTTTAAATGATTTTCTGACATTTCAGGCTGGTTTTGGTGTCACTTGAAGGTGCCACCAAAGTTTTCCTCCCCATTGTGCTTCCTGCCCTGGGGATTTCTCACTTGTGTAAAGATTTTCTGACGTTTCAGGGTGTTTTTGGTGCCATTTGAAGGTGCCACTGGAGTTTTCCTCACTGTTGTGCTTCCTGCCCTGGGAATTTTTCACTTTTAAACGATTTTCCAACGTTTTGGGCTGGTTTTGGTGTCATTTCAAGGCACCACCAAAGTTTTCCTCCCCTTTGTGCTTCCTCCCCTGGGGATTTCTCACTTGTTTTTCCAAGCACCGGGCTCAGGATCCGGCGCTCGCTGTCCCATCCATCCCCTCACACCATTTCCTTTGGCTTTTATCCTCACACAGGTGGGATTTTGGGGGTGGATTTTGCTTTTTTTTTTGCTTTTTCAGGCCCAGTGCTGTTGGTGTAAGAGAGAGAGGAATCAGCTGGACCGAGGGAGCTTGAAATCCCCCTCCCAGACTCACCTCACATCTGGGCTTTTCCAACCCATTGGGATTGGGATGAGTTTTTCCCCCTCCTGAATCACTGCTGGGGGGATATTTAGGCAAAGTCTAATTAATTGCTGCTGGAAAACCATCCCTGATAATTAAGAAATCTTGATTTCAGAGCATTGATGTCCCTGTCACCCTGCTCCAGCCCTCAGCTCGCCGTTGGGTGCTGGTGGCACCAGCGTGGCGGCGTCTCCCACTCTTTAGAGCTTTCCTTTCTCTCCACACCTATGGAATGAGTTGGGAATTGATCTTGAGGAACAGAGATGATTGGAACTTGCTCTTTAACAACTCCACACCCTCATTTGAGGGTTAACAGCTCCCAAAATAGCTTGTTTGTGACCCAAAATTAAGTGAGGATCACCTGCTTGGGGTTGGAGCTGCGGCCCATCGGGTTTTATCCCGTGCTGGTGGCACCAAGTGGGTTTCCAGGGTGGATACTGGGATGTCCTCTGGCTGAGGACAAGAGCTGCTGCCTCCAGGCTGTCCCAGCTGTCACCACGTGCGTGACCATGGAGCTGGCTCTCGATTTCCCCCCGAACTCATCGAGCTGAGAGCGCTGGAGTCGCTTTTTATCCCTCAGAGCTTTTTCTTCCTGGAGCCAAACAACCTCTCTGGAGCCAAACAACCTCTCTGGAGCTTGGACATGGATGGATGTGCTGGTGGGAAGGGGAAACTGGGATTTAAACCCCCAAAAAAACCCAGGAGGTGATCTCCAGCTGAGGAACCACCAGGTGTTGGGTGTGGAGTTGAGATTTTAACCTGCAAAATGGGGTGGGAATGGGAAAAATTCCCAGGCAGAGTGGTTTTCCTGACAGGAGGTGTCTGCAAGGGGCAGCTGCCCGGTGGGATGTTGGCAGCTGAAGGGTGGGAGACCCCTTGGTGAAGCCCCTGCTTGATTGGAGTTGGAAACCAATAAATCATGTGGAAAAAACCCAATTTAGGGGCTGGTTCCCATCGCTCCAGCAGATCCCGCCGTCCCCAGGTGCTACCCAAGGCTCTCCCAAGGGATGGGGGAGGTTTTCCACACCAGCTCAGCACCTTTCCTACCAAAACCAGCCCAGTGGGGTCATTTTTACCCATTGCAGCTTGTTTGAGCTTTTAATCTTGATTTTCTGACCCATGAGGGAGGCAGGGGATGGCTCTGGAGGCAGCCTGGCTTCAAACCCAGCGTCATAACGAGCCACACTGGCTTCTTCAGTGACATATCCCGGTCCCCTGCGTGCCACCAAGGCTTGGCTGGGGAGGAGGAGACGGGGCAGGGTGTGGATGAGGCATTTTGGGGCTCATCCCTCGGCTTTGTCGCGCTTCCCTGTCACCAGGAGCCGCAGGGAGACGACGTCGCTCCCGCTCTGGAGTGGGTGATTCAGGGTGATGCGTTCAGGGTGGACGTTGGGATGAGGAGGAGGTGGTGGCAGTGGGAGGTTTGGGTCCATGCTTTGCTGATCTCCCCATTTTGGGGTGTTTTCTTCTTGTTTGGGTGGTTTTGGAACTGTTTGGAGAAGCTTGAAGACGCGTAGCGATGCGGTTTGGTCTGGGGACGAGGCAGCCACGTGTCACCGTGGTCGCTCCCGTGGCCTAAACACGTCCTGAGTCCCCTTGAGATGAGCCAATGGATGGCACAAAAAACCTGTGGAGGAGCCAGGGATTGGGAACAGATTGGAATCCTCCAAAATCTGTGAATTAGAAGCTGGATTTCAATGGATCTGAGGGGGAAGGAACCCACCTGGCTGCTGCATCTACATCAACCGGCGTCGAGTAGGACCCTGGTGCACGAGGGGGGCTGAAGCCACTCAACTCTTGAATTGAGTAGAGAAAAAAACACTGAGAAATTGAAAATACTGCCTTGAAATGGAGGTGACTGGATGAAAAAGTGTCCCCAGGACACTTGCATTGACCAGCCCCTCTTTGGAGCCCTTTGTCACCAGGGTCCCTAAAGGCGCCGAACCTCCGACGGCAGCGACGCTGCGACCAACTGATGATGTGAGAGGAAAAAAAGGCATTTTCAGGGGGAAAAAAAGGCATTTTCAGGAGAAAAAAGGCATTTTCAGGAGAAAAAAGGCATTTTCAGGAGAAAAAAGGCATTTTCAGGGGAAAAAAAGGATTTTCAGAGCAGTATGAAACCCAGGCATTGAACACAGCGACCGCTCGGACCGGGCTGACAATGGAGCCCTTGTGATCCGGGCTGTGGGGAGGTTCTGAGGAACCAAACCTCAATGGGGTATTATAAACCCTTTGGGGTTCAGCTGGATGGGTTTGGGGGATGGAGGTGGCTGGACCTCACTCAGAGATCCTTTCCAAGGCCTCTTCTCCCTGAATACACCCCATAAAACGCTTTGGAGACCCCAAAATGGCAGTGAAACCCAGATGGGGATCAGTGGATTTGGCTCCAAGTGGCTCACTGAGGATTTTAAACCAAGGCTAATGCTGAGTTTTAACCTCTTGGAGGGAGAATTGATCCCCAGGGGAGGATGGAGATGAGATTGACCTCTTCTTAGGGCTTTTCCACCAATATCCCCCAGCCTGGAACCGGCGGCGTCGCGTCGCGCCGGCGGCACCGCGGGTGTCGATCCCGGCCTGGGCTAAAGGGGTTGGGGAGGATTTTATGGCAGTGATTGTTAGAGGAACAGATATTTAATTGCAAAGGGTTCCTTTAGGGAAGGGGAAAAGTGTTTTCTCAGCAGGTAGAGCTGGTTGGAAGGGCAGGAATGGTTGGGAATGGAGTTGGGAAAGGAGTTTGGAAATGAGGGAGGTGCTTGTTAGTGAAAAAGATGTCTTGGAAGGACACCGGGGGCTTGGAGGGACACTGGGGATGTAGAAGGACCTTGAGGATGGGGAAGGGACTCTTCCCAGGGGATTTGGGTTGGTTTTTTTCCCCTGGATTTTGGGGAAGAGGCACTGTGGTGAGGAATCTGTTGGGATAAACGGGAGCTTGAGACCGGAGAGGGCCAGGCAGGGAGGAGGCAGCGCTGGGCGGAGATTTTATTGGGGATGGGATCTATGAAATCCACTTCCTCCAGCAGTGACCTTTGTCTCTGTGCTCTTTGGGTGAAGCAGAGTTTCCTGGTAGTGCCAACAGCACCTGGAGAGGGAGGATTGTTGGGAATTCACCTGGGTGGGGGGGTGGGACAATCCGGGTTGAACGTTGTCGTTGAGCTCCCTCCGCGGCGGTGACGTCTCCGGAGCGCGTCAGCCCCATCGAGGTCTCGCTTTGTGCCGCCTGTCCCACGTCTCTGAGTCACTTTAATGTTTCAAAACCCTCTGAAGGGACCTTCTGGAAGGTTCTCTTTTCCCCTCTGATGTTTGCAGTCGGTGTTTTCTGGTGAAATCGATGGTTTTTACCAACCCTGGGTGTCAAATAGATGCGTGCGAGCGCGGTGACACCCTGGGGTTGTCAAAACTCCCACTGGCTGCTGATCCTCTGGGTGCCACAGGAGGGGTGAACCCCACTGGGTGGCCACACCAGGTTCTGCTGCTGCTGCTGGGGTGGGAGCCTCATCATCCTCCCCCATGAATGGAGTTCTTGTTTGGCATCGAAAGGGCAGGTCGCCGGCGCCTGACCCCGCAGCGGAGCGGCCGGGGACTTGGGGCTCTGCCACGCGGCTCCGGTGAGGTTTGCAGCCTCGAGGGGCTGGGATCTGGGGGGGGGGTTTATCATTAACACCCCCCCAGGAATCATTAACACTGCAGTAGAGCCAGGCAGGTGCATTCCATCACCTTCAGGAGATCCCAGAATTGTCTAGATGGGGAAAAAAAACCCTTTAAGATCATTGAGTCCGAAGGTGAAGCGCTGGATCCCACGTGGTGAAGCCACAGGGAGCATTTCCACATCTCCCAGAGTTGATTTCAACAGGAGGAAGCTGCTGCTGCCACTTCCCAAAGAGCTTCACAGGGCCAAGTCATCACAAAACCACAGAGCTGTGACTGTGTCCCTGCTGCCACCACCGGGATCAAACGCTTCCCTTTCCTGTCCCCATCCCACCTCCCGCGGCCGCTGCTGCCGGACCCGTCCTCCCAGTTGGGCAGGAAGTGGTGATAAAAAACCCCCCACGTTTCTATTTTGGAGAAACCCAGTTCTTGAGGCTCTGGACAGGGCTCAGAGGTGGTGGTTGGCACCCAACATCCCCTCAGTGATGTCAGGAGGGTGACGGTGACGTTGCCAGCGCGCGATATCGCGGCTGCAAATCACCCCCGCGGTGAGAGGCTGACGTGTGGGGTTAAATCCAGCCTGGATTCCTGGTGGAGCCTCTCCCCTGTGACCTGGGTGCCTTTGGGTGCCTTTGGGCACTGTGCCCATCTCATTTCCATGTGCCCAGCTGATAAACTCTCGTTAACAGAAGCAATTAAGTCCCCTCAGCACCGCGCTGGCCTCTCCCAGGGACCTCTCATCGCTCCCATTTCCAAGCCAGCAAAGCCACCAGCACGGATCTGCTGGGCAAAGCCTCTTTCCCATCCCATTCCCATCACCCTCAGCCATGGGAAAAGGTGATGACAACCCCAAAACCCAGCTGCTTGGTGGAGCAGCACCACTTCCAGGCAGGAAAAACCCCCTGAGGAGGCTCCGTGAGCTGGAGCTGACGCCCGGAGCCAGGGGGGCAGGAGAAGGTGGCGCCGGTTCTGCGCCTCGTTGGGCTCCTCCTGGGGAAGGGGGTGAAGCTGTGGGGGATGGGTGTTTGCAGAGAATCAAGAGAAAATGGTGATTTTGTCCTTTTTGTGGTGTCTGAATTCACTGGGTATTCAAATCCAATAGACACTTCATTTCTTAAGGGGAAAAAACCTCTTTCCACCAGGTTTCTGCATCCCAGCCTCGGGAGCAGCTGCTGGGATGCGGTTTGGGGTGAAGGATGTGGGAGCTGCTCTCCTCTCTGTTAGTGCCTCTTCTCCTGCCTGTTTTTGGGCTCTCCTGCCCTCCCAGGGTGTCCTTGTAGCTGGGACCCCCATCTCCCCACTCCTCCTCAGGGTGGGATGACCTGGAGAGCGGGGCAGGCACTGGGAGAACACATTCCCCTGTCCTGCTCTGGGTCTCTGTGGTCCTGGGAGCATTTTTTACCCTCTCCCAGCTCCCAGTGCAGAGCAGGAACCAATTATTTATGGGATCTGGGTGTTTTTGAGTCACTGCACACTGGTGCTGCTGGTGGGAGATGAACCTGATCACCCCATGGATGATGTGAACTGATTTAACCACCTCAGTGAATATTCCTCTTTAATTCCTTGCAGAGACTTCCTTCCCCGAGGCTCTGGAATTGTCACTCGACGTCCTCTCATCCTGCAGCTCATTTTCTCCAAGACAGGTATGATCTGGGCAGGAGAAACTTTGGTTTTCCCAGGAAAAAGAGGGAGAAGGTTGTGTGGAAACCCCCTGGGCTGGCAAAGGCGGCTCCGTCCCGCCGGCGTCGGGCCGCTCGCCGGCGTCGGGCCGCTCGCAGTTTCACCGTTGAATGAGCCTCTGGCTATTTCAGGAAGGGTTTTGGTTTGTTTTGAGTGTTCCTCTGACAGGATTTTGGGGGATCACACCTCCTCTTGGGGATGAAAACCACCCTGGAAGTGGTGAAGGAGAGAGAGGAGGTTTCTGTTGTTGGCGCCGACGCCGGCGTTGCGGCGCTCGGGCTCGGTTTTGAGCACGCGCCGCCCTCGGCACTGAAAATTCAGGGGCTGTTGTGCAGGAGGCTTCTGTGGAAGCTCACAAGGACCCTTCCTTCCCCAGAATCTGTTAAATCCTGAGCCAGACAGCAGAACATTTATAAACCACTGAGTCAGCTCTTTGCAGATGCCTTGTGCCGGCGCAGGGGAGGGCAGGGCTATCGCTCAGGCTGCTGGGGGAAGAGGAGCAGAGCAGGGGTGACACATTTGGGTCCATTTTGCTCCATCCTCCTGCTCCCCCCACAGCAGAAAAATTCCTATTTCCCTTCAGGTGTCACTAACCTGATGGTGAGAGGGACTTTATCTGCACACAAGCGTGTGCAGTGGCTCATAAAAGCGTGCCCGGCTGCTTCCCCATCGCCCCGTGACTCAGTTCCGCTTCGTACCCTGGCACAGAGGGGTTGTGAAATCAGCCTCTGCCTGGTTCACCTGCCCCAGGGCACGGGGCACAGGGCCAGGAGCAGGGCAGGGGGCCAGGAGCAGGGCAGGGGGCCAGGAGCAGGGCAGGGGGCTGGGCAGGGGGTGAGGAGCTGGGCAGGGGGGCGAGGAGCTGGGCAGGGGGCCAGGAGCTGGGCAGGGGGCCAGGAGCAGGGCAGGGGGTGAGGAGCAGGGCAGGGGGTGAGGAGCAGGGCAGGGGGCCAGGAGCTGGGCAGGGGGCGAGGAGCAGGGCAGGGGGCGAGGAGCAGGGCAGGGGGGCGAGGAGCCAGGCACAGGGGCTGATCCATGGGGAGATTCCTCCAGGACACCCCACGATTCTCCTCCCAAACCCCATGGTTTTGGGTCAATCCAACCATCCATGGAGCCACACTCCTCAGCCTCCTCTGGCCATTATTGGGGTGAGCTGGGTATCGAGTCAGCAGTCGTTCCTGGTACCCAAAACACGTCCAGGAGGTTGCAAAACATCAGCTGTGGCCTTGAGATGATCAAGTGTCACCAGGCACCGGAACCGGTAGGAGTGGAAGGGCGAGGGCAGGGCTGGTATTTCCCCTCACCACCTCACCCCTGGGTTGCTGGAGGCAGGGAGGGAGGGAGGGAGGGAGGAAGTTTGTTGCACCATCCCTCTCCCCAGGGCGTGTCATGGCCCCAAATTTATTCAAAGAGGCAGCTGTGGAGCTGTTGGGAGGTGCCAGGGCATCATTATCCCCGGGACTGGAGGGAAGGACCCTCTGTCTTCCCATTCTCCTCACCTTCCCCACTCCCCTCCACAACCTTTTGCACTAACAAGTTGCAAAACCCTTTTAGAACATCTCAAGATCTCCAAAGGCAACTGGGCAGAGACCTGGAAAGCAGCTGCTCTTTGATTCCCAAGGGTTTTCCCACCTGAGGAGCAGAAGCAGCAGCTGCTCCTTGATTCCCAGATGTTTTCCCACTGAGGAGCAGGAGAAGCAGCTGCTCCTTGATTCCCAGATCCCCCTGAGGAGCAGAAGAAGCAGCTGCTCCTTGATTCCCAGATCCCACTGAGGAGCAGGAGAAGCAGCTGCTCCTTGATTCCCAGATGTTTTCCCCCCTGAGGAGCAGGAGAAGCAGCTGCTCCTTGATTCCCAGATCCCCCTGAGGAGCAGAAGAAGCAGCTGCTCCTTGATTCCCAGATGTTTTCCCCACTGAGGAGCAGAAGAAGCAGCTGCTCCTTGATTCCCAGATCACACTGAGGAGCAGGAGAAGCAGCTGCTCCTTGATTCCCAGATGTTTTCCTCACTGAGGAGCAGAAGCAGCAGCTGCTCCTTGATTCCCAGATGTTTTCCTCACTGAGGAGCAGGAGAAGCAGCTGCTCTTTGATTCCCAGATGTTTTCCCACTGAGGAGCAGAAGCAGCAGCTGCTCTTTGCTTCCCAGGTGTTTTCCCCCCTGAGGAGCAGGAGAAGCAGCTGCTCTTTGATTCCCAGATGTTTTCCTCACTGAGGAGCAGGAGAAGCAGCTGCTCTTTGATTCCCAGATGTTTTCCCACTGAGGAGCAGAAGCAGCAGCTGCTCTTTGCTTCCCAGGTGTTTTCCTCACTGAGGAACCAGGGCTGGGTTAATATTTGCCTCCTGTCCCAAGTCCCTTGGGCTTGGAGAGGGAGAGGCAGAGTTGCTGGGGTCAGAGTCAGGCTCCTTTGCCAGGTTGCAGCTCGACTGGGATTGTCACCTGCCAGGACATAAATGTGGAGGGGGAGTGAGGAAATCTGGGGGTGCAGGTGGAGGGAAGCTGTGGTTCCTTCTTGGCCAGAGGCTGCTGGAGCTGAGCCACCAGGAACTGCCACTGCTCCTTCCTCACTGGGTGCTGTGAAGGTGACACCCCAGCTCTCCTGTGGCTCCCCTCAGCCCTTTGGCCACGAGGGGTTTTGCTCCTCTGCCTCCCAGAGCATCTTGGCAGCTGAAAACATGAAAACATGGATTTTTTTTTGGTGTTTTCCTTTAGCATTTGGAGTTTCTGAGCTATAAAAGCTTGAAAAGCAATTAAAGGAGGGGGGGGGGACTGAAAGGCAAACAGGGCAGGGTGAAAACAAACAGAGTCCTGCTGCTGGTGGAGCTGCCAGCACCTCACCCAAGGGCAGTTTCATTTTAACTCCCAAATCCACATCCAAGCAGCTGCTGCCAGCACAGAGGCAGCAGGGACAGCAGCACCCACAGCCCCAGCCAGCTGCCTGCCACCCTCCTGAGGTTTTTTTCCCCTCCCCAGCCAGAGGAGATGTCTAAACCAAGATGATTTGGGGCTGCTGCCAGTCAAGGAGGTTGAAGACAGAGTCACAGGGTGTCAGGGATTGGAAGGGACCTCACAAGCTCACCCAGTCCAACCCCCCTGCTGGAGCAGGAACACCTGGGTGAGGTCACACAGGAAGGTGTCCAGGAGGGTCTGGGATGTCTCCAGAGAAGGAGACTCCACACCCTTCCTGGGCAGCCTGGCCCAGGGCTCTGGCACCCTCACAGGAAGGAAGTTCCTCCTCAAATCCAAGCAGAACCTCCTGTGTTCCAGCTCACACCCACTGCCCCTTGTCCTACCACTGGACACCACTGAGAAGAGCCTGGCCCCATCCTCCTCACACTCACCCTGCAGATATTGATCAACATTCATGAGGTCCCCCCTCAGCCTCCTCCTCTCCAAGCTCCAGAGCCCCAGCTCCCTCAGCCTCTCCTCACCAGGGAGCTGCTCCACTCCCTCCATCACCTTGGTGGCTCTGTGCTGGGCTCTCTCCAGCAGCTCCCTGTCCTTCTGGAACTGGGGGGGCCAGAACTGGACACAAGATTCCAGCTGTGGCCTCACCAGGGCAGAGCAGAGGGGAACCAGGCTGATCCCTTGGCAGGATCCTTGGTGCTTCTCCCAGGCTCTGGTCCTGCCCTGGCATCACACCAGAGTGTGTGCCTGGTTCTGCTTGGCCATGCAGAGAGGTCTCTAAACCAGTTCAATCCCAGCAGGTGTCCTGCCCTGGGCAACTGGGCAACTGGGGGGAGGGAGTGAGTTGTGCCCTCCCTCTCCCTGGGGCAAATCATGGTCCTAAAGTTATGAAAATCCCTTTTCAGGGGGCAGGTTGGGAGGAGCCAGGGTGACTGTAGGGAAGATCTCTCTCCCCCTCCCTCTCTCCCCTTCTCTTCCCCCCTCTCTCCCCCACCTCTTCCCCCCCTCGCCTCCCCCCCCCCCCCCCTCCCCCCCCCCCCCCCCCCCCCCTCCTCACCCCCCCCCCCCCCCCCCCCCCCCTCCTCCACCTCCTCTCCCTCCCCCCTCCTCTCTCTCTCCCCCACTTCTCCCCCCCTCTCCCCCCTCTCTCTCCCTCTCTCCCTCCCTCTCCCTCCTCCTCTTCCCCCTCTCCCTCCCTCCCTCCCTCCCTCCCTCCCTCCCTCCCTCCCTCCCTCCCTCCCTCCCTCCCTCTCCCCCCCCCCGCCTCTCTCTCTTCCCCTCCCTCCTCCCCCTCCTCTCTTTTCCTTCAAATCTCTTATTTTTTGTACTCTTTTCCAGAATATGCCGAGTTTTTTGCACTGCAAATCCAAAAAGTTCACGGATTTCGACGAGGTGAGGCAGGAAATCGAAGCAGAAACCGACAGGGTGACGGGAACCAACAAAGGGATCTCCCCTGTCCCCATCAACCTCCGTGTCTACTCCCCCCACGGTGAGAGAGCCCTTCCCTGCCCCCTGCCCCCTGCCCCACACCTCCCAGGGGTCAAACACCCCCAGAGAGTGAGTCTGGAGAAAGCAGCTGCTCCTTGATTCCCAGATCCCACTGAGGAGCAGAAGAAGCAGCTGCTCCTTGATTCCCAGATGTTTTCCCCCCTGAGGAGCAGAAGAAGCAGCTGCTCCTTGATTCCCAGGTGTTTTCCCCACTGAGGAGCAGAAGGAGCTGCTCCTTGATTCCCAGATGTTTCCTCACTGAGGAGCAGGACAAGCAGCTGCTCCTTGATTCCCAGATGTTTTCCCCCCTGAGGAGCAGAAGCAGCAGCTGCTCCTTGATTCCCAAGGGTTTTCCCCCCTGAGGAGCAGGAGAAGCAGCTGCTCCTTGATTCCCAGATGTTTTCCCCACTGAGGAGCAGAAGCAGCAGCTGCTCCTTGATTCCCAGATGTTTTCCCCACTGAGGAGCAGGAGAAGCAGCTGCTCCTTGATTCCCAGATGTTTTCCCCACCGAGGAGCAGGAGAAGCAGCTGCTCCTTGATTCCCAGATGTTTTCCCCCCTGAGGAGCAGAAGAAGCAGCTGCTCCTTGATTCCCAGATGTTTTCCCCCCTGAGGAGCAGAAGAAGCAGCTGCTCCTTGATTCCCAGATGTTTTCCCCCCTGAGGAGCAGAAGAAGCAGCTGCTCCTTGATTCCCAGATGTTTTTCCCCACTGAGGAGCAGAAGCAGCAGCTGCTCCTTGATTCCCAAGGGTTTTCCCCCCTGAGGAGCAGGAGAAGCAGCTGCTCCTTGATTCCCAGATGTTTTCCCCCCTGAGGAGCAGAAGCAGCAGCTGCTCCTTGATTCCCAGATGTTTTCCCCACTGAGGAGCAGGAGAAGCAGCTGCTCCTTGATTCCCAGATGTTTTCCCCACCAAGGAGCAGAAGAAGCAGCTGCTCCTTGATTCCCAAGGGTTTTCCCCACTGAGGAGCAGAAGAAGCAGCTGCTCTTTGATTCCCAAGGGTTTTCCTCACTGAGGAACCAGGGCTGGGTTAATATTTGTCTCCTGTCACAAGTCCCTTGTCTCCTGTCACAAGTGTGGTGTGGTGGCAGCGGGGTTTGGCTCAACCCCTGTCCTAAAAGCAAATCCTGGTTGTGAGGTGTGACCTGGCTGATCTCAGAGCAGGCTGGAGGGGTCGGTGGGGCCATAAATTCCTCCTGCAGGGGGATGCTGTGGCTGGTGGAGGGGTTGATGGGGCATCAATGGGGCAGGAATTCCTCCTGCAGGGGGATGCTGTGGCTGGTGGAGGGGTTGATGGGGCCATAAATTCCTCCTTCAGGGGGATGCTGTGGCTGGTGGAGGGGTCAGTGGGGCATCAATAGGGCAGGAGTTCTTCCTTCAGGGGGATGCTGTGGCTGGTGGAGGGGTTGATGGGGCCACAAATTCCTCCTGCAGGGGGATGCTGTGGCTGGTGGAGGGGTGGATGGGGCATCAATAGGGCAGGAATTCCTCCTTCAGGGGGATGCTGTGGCTGGTGGAGGGGTTGATGGGGCCACAAATTCTTCCTTCAGGGGGATGCTGTGGCTGGTGGAGGGGTTGGTGGGGCATCAATAGGGCAGGAATTCCTCCTGCAGGGGGATGCTGTGGCTGGTGGAGGGGTTGATGGGGCATCAGTAGGGCAGGAATTCCTCCTGCAGGGGGATGCTGTGGCTGGTGGAGGGGTGGATCTCTCAGCAGATCCATCAGCAAGGCTCCCAGCTCCCATCACCGGGTCCTTGACTCCTCCTCTTGTCCTCTCAGTGTTGAACCTGACCCTGATCGACCTCCCGGGCATCACCAAGGTGCCGGTGGGGGATCAGCCGCAGGATATCGAGTACCAGATCAAGGACATGATCCTGCAGTTCATCAGCAGGGAGAGCAGCCTCATCCTGGCCGTCACGCCCGCCAACATGGACCTGGCCAACTCGGACGCGCTCAAGATGGCGAAGGAGGTCGATCCCCAAGGTGAGGGGGGGCCTGGTGGCCCCCTGCTGGGGGGTGGGCGGGGGCGGGTGTTGGTCAGGAGAGTGATCAATACCTTGTTTGTGAGAGTGATCAATTCCTTGTTCCTGAGACTGATCAATACCTTGTTTGTGAGAGTGATCAATACCTTCTTCGTGGGATTGATCAATTCCTTGTTTGTGGGATTGATTGATTCCTTGTTTGTGAGACTGATCAATTCCTTGTTCCTGAGACTGATCAATTCCTTGTTTGTGAGACTGATCAATTCCTTTTTCCTGAGACTGATCAATTCCTTGTTTGTGAGATTGATTGATTGATCAATTCCTTGTTTGTGGGATTGATTGATTCCTTGTTCCTGAGACTGATCAATTCCTTGTTCATGAGAGTGATCAATACCTTGTTTGTGGGATTGATTGATTCCTTGTTTGTGAGAGTGATCAATTCCTTGTTTGTGAGATTGATTGATTGATCAATTCCTTGTTTGTGAGATTGATTGATTGATCAATTCCTTGTTTGTGAGAGTGATCAATTCCTTGTTTGTGAGATTGATTGATTGATCAATTCCTTGTTTGTGAGGCTGATCAATTCCTTGTTTGTGGGATTTATTGATTGATTGATTCCTTGTTCCTGAGACTGATCAATTCCTTGTTTGTGAGATTGATTGATCGATTCCTTGTTTGTGAGATTGATTGATTGATTGATTCCTTGTTTGTGAGGTTGATTGATTGATTCCTTGTTTGTGGGATTGATTGATTCCTTGTTTGTGGGATTGATTGATTGATTCCTTGTTTGTGGGATTGATTGATTGATTCCTTGTTGATGAGAGTGATCAATTCCTTGTTTGTGAGATTGATTGATTGATCAATTCCTTGTTTGTGAGATTGATTGATTGATTCCTTGTTTGTGAGAGTGATCAATTCCTTGTTTGTGAGATTGATTGATTGATCAATTCCTTGTTTGTGAGATTGATTGATTGATTCCTTGTTTGTGAGAGTGATCAATTCCTTGTTTGTGGGATTGATTGATTCCTTGTTTGTGGGATTGATTGATTGATTCCTTGTTGGTGAGATTGATTGATTGATTCCTTGTTGGTGAGATTGATTGATTGATTCCTTGTTGGTGAGATTGATTGGTTGATTCCTTGTTTGTGGGATTGATTGATTGATTCCTTGTTTGTGAGGTTGATTGATTGATTCCTTGTTTGTGGGATTGATTGATTGATTCCTTGTTTGTGGGATTGATTGATCGATTCCTCATTTGTGGGATCGATTGATCGATTGATCGATTGATCGATTGATTGATTGATTGATTGATCGATTCCTCGTTTGTGAGATTGATTGATTGATTGATTGATTGATCGGTTCCTTGTCCCCGTGGCCGCCCCAGGCTTGCGGACGATCGGGGTCATCACCAAGCTGGACCTGATGGACGAGGGCACGGACGCCCGGGACGTGCTGGAGAACAAGCTGCTCCCTCTGCGCCGAGGTACAGCGACCCCCGGGGGTCTCCTGTCCCCCCCTGCCCCCCCCTGCCCCCCCTGCCCCCCCCGTCCCCCCACGCCCTCCCCCGTGCCGAGCCAGCGGCGTTCGGGACTGGGGCAGCTCCGGTGGCCGCTGGGGGGGGGGTCCAGGCCCTTCCTGCTCCGGGAGAACAGGCAGGAACAGCCCCAGGTTCCAGTGGAGGTTGGGAGATGATCTCCTAGAGAGCAGGGTAGGGAACAGGGAGCTGGGGGTCCTGGTGGGCAGCAGGGTGGCCATGAGCCAGCGCTGTGCCCTGGTGCCCCCTGCACCCCAATGGCACCTGGGGGGCATTAGAAGGGGGGTGGTCAGTAGGTCAGAGAGGTTCTCCTGCCCCTCTGCTCTGCCCTGGTGAGGCCACAGCTGGAATCTTGTGTCCAGTTCTGGGCCCCCCAGTTCCAGAAGGACAGGGAGCTGCTGGAGAGAGCCCAGCACAGAGCCACCAAGGTGATGGAGGGAGTGGAGCAGCTCCCTGGTGAGGAAAGGCTGAGGGAGCTGGGGCTCTGGAGCTTGGAGAGGAGGAGGCTGAGGGGGGACCTCATTAATGCTGATCAATATCTGCAGGGTGAGTGTCAGGAGGATGGGGCCAGGCTCTGCTCAGTGGTGTCCAGTGGTAGGACAAGGGGCAGTGGGTGTGAGCTGGAACACAGGAGGTTCTGCTTGGATTTGAGGGGGAACTTCCTTCCTGTGAGGGTGCCAGAGCCCTGGGCCAGGCTGCCCAGGGAGGGTGTGGAGTCTCCTTCTCTGGAGACATCCCAGACCCTCCTGGACACCTTCCTGTGTGACCTCATCCAGGTGTTCCTGCTCCAGCAGGGGGGTTGGACTGGGTGAGCTTGTGAGGTCCCTTCCAGCCCCTGACACTCTGATCCTGTATCCCACGTGCCCGATGAGCCGTTGGGTGCTGTGACTCTGTGAGCAGCGGCCATGGGTGGTGATAGTGACCCTGCTCTGCCACCTTCCCCCTGGCTCTGTCCATACCAACAGCCCCTGTGTCCTCTTGCAGGCTACATCGGCGTGGTGAACCGGAGCCAGAAGGACATCGATGGCAAGAAGGACATCAGGGCGGCGCTGGCAGCCGAGCGCAAGTTCTTCCTGTCCCACCCCGCCTACCGGCACATGGCTGACCGCATGGGCACCCCCCATTTGCAGAAGGTCCTCAACCAGGTGGGCTGGGGTTTCTCTTTTTTTTTTTCCAGGTGTTTTGTGGTCCTGGTGTTGATTTATTTCCGTGCCAGCAAGGTTTCTGGCTGGGACAGTGTCCTGGCTTTGAGCTGGGCCAGAGCTGGTGCATTCCAGCAGCTCCAACAGCGCTGGGGTTTGGGTTCAGCTGGGATTTGCCAGGAGAGAAACGCTGAGAACACCACTGATGTTTTCACTGATGGACAAGGAGATGTTCCTGGTGCTGAGGAGTTATTGCCATGCTTTGGTTTTGGTTTTGTTTTGGCAGCAACTGACCAACCACATCCGGGAGACGTTGCCTTCGCTCCGCAGCAAACTTCAGAGCCAGCTGCTGTCCCTGGAGAAGGAGGTGGAGGAGTACAAGAATTTCCGCCCTGATGACCCCACACGGAAAACCAAAGCCTTGCTACAGTAGGTTTCTGTCCCTGGGTGCTGTTCTCTCACCTGGCAGTGGAGATTCACCTCTCTGTGCTGGTTTCACTGGGCCAGCACTGGGCTGCAGCCGCTCGCTCACTCCCCTCCTTCCCCAGGGGATAGGGGAGAGATTTGGGGGGTGGGGGGGGCAAGGGGAAGGAGACTGGCAGGGTGAGATAAAAATAATTTAATAATAGAAATAAAAGAAAAGTTGAAATAATCATGATATTAAAATAATAATAAGTCATTAAATATGCAAATGAGTGATGTCCAGTGCCATTGGTCAGCACCCAACCATCCAGCCCAGCCTGTTCCCAGAGAACGATCCCGGAGCAGCGACAATCCCGACCCGAAACCGCAATCCCGGGAGAGCCAGAGAGAAACAGAGAGGAAGAGCCCCTCATGGATCTCCTGCCCATGGGGGACAGGAGCTAGAACAGCCCCTTGGCAGAGCCCAATGCCCATGGAGCTGATCCATGGCAATATTCCTCACCCCCTCCTTAGGGTGCAGACTGGCAAAACACAAAGTCCTTCAACTTCCAGCGACAATCGAAAACATCGCTGTGTTCTCAGCATTTCTCTCCTGGCAAATCCCAGCTGAACCCAAACCCCAGCGCTGTTGGAGCTGCTGGAAAGAAACCAGCTCTGGCCCAGCTCAAAACCAGGACACTCTCCCAGCCAGAAACCTTGCTGGCACAGAAATGAACTCGCTCTGCTCTTTGTGCCAGGCTCATTTATCTCAGCCAGTGGCTTCTTTCAAGGAAAAGCCTGGAATAGCCCATTTTTTGGGAGTGAGGGATGCAAGCAGAGGGCCCTGCCAACTCCAACACCTGGCACCTGGGTGACTCTGTCTCCTCTGGTGCTGCCTGGCAAGCTGCTGTCCTAAAGCAAACCGTGTGGCCCTGGGTGATTTGTGTCCCTCCTCAACCTGCCCCCGTGCTTTTAAACTTCCCCCCCAAGAAAGGGGATTTTTCCTTCAGCAGGAATTGGCTGTGGGGGGTGGTCTGGCTCGCTGTCCCTCTGTCTGGCACCTGTTTAATCCTGTTCTTTCTCTTCAGGATGGTCCAACAATTTGGTGTGGACTTTGAGAAGCGCATTGAAGGGTCAGGAGACCAGGTGGACACGCTCGAGCTCTCCGGGGGTGCCAGAATCAACCGCATTTTCCACGAGAGGTTTCCTTTTGAGCTGGTGAAGGTAAAGTTGATCTGGGGATGCCTGTGCTGTGCCCACAGCCTTGGGCAGATCTTGTTCCTGCAGAAAGCAACACGTGGCTGAGCTGAGCTCCCTCTTGCCCAGCTCTGAGCTCCATGTGGAGCTGGAAGCCAGTGCAGCCCCTCAGCTTTTCCCTTCTCAGCACTCAGAGTTGGTTACAGAAGGAGGGGAGGTTTGATTGGAGTTGGTTGCCTGTTTAGGTTGACACAGGGGGTTGTGGTTTCTGGGTTAACAGAGTAGGGAGGAGGTTATCAAACCAGGATCTCAAGATCTCAAGATTTGAGATAAAAACCAGAGCAAGCCAGGCTAGAGCACAGTGAACCTACCTGTGAAACACCTCATGGGCCAAAGACAACGAGGCCTCTTCCTCTTGTGACACCCCAGAGATTGCCAGAAATTGCTGTAAAAATCTTCACTTCCAATCTTTTTTCTTCTTCTTCAGATGGAGTTTGATGAGAAGGACTTGAGGAGAGAAATCAGCTACGCCATTAAAAACATCCACGGCGTGAGGCAAGTAGGGGAGCGGCGCGGTGCTGGATCCTGCTCTGCTCAGAGTAGATCCCTGGAGCTTTCCTGAGGAGGGAGAGGTGATGCCTGTCCTTGTCAGCTCCTCACCTGAGCAGCCTTTGCTGAAAATGCACATTTCTTGCCTCGAAGAAGGCATTAAGGGGGGTAACTCAGCCACCTTGTGTGTCACTCTGGCGTCGCGAGCGGGTTGGGTTCACCATCAAGCCCTAAAAACCCGGAGGAGGCTGCAGCACAAGGGCTGAGCTGAAAACCCTTCCCCTTGTGCCTTCAATTGAGTCACTAAAAATCACTTTTCTTTTTCCTCTTCCATTCCTGTAATGGGAAGAAATGACCTTGAGAGAAAGGTAGGGAATGGGGAGAGAAACCTTTCCTGGTAAAGGAGGGATTTGGATCGTGGCTGCAAGCGTGTGCCAGGGGCGAGTTCCCTCCCTGGGGAGCCTCCTGTGTTGCTGCTGCTCAGCCCATCCCACCTTGGGGACCTGAAAGAGTTGTGTCCTCATCAGAGCAGCCTGGCAGCAAAAGAGAAATGTAGAGTTTCTTCTCTTTGCTTTTAACACTCTTCCCCAGGAGTCACTTTGAAGAGTCCTCTTTTCCCTTTAAACACCACCAAAAAGGTTCATTCCCCCCCTTTTTTTTTTGTGTGTGTGGTGCTGATACACCTGAGCTCTGCTGCTCCCATTTGTGGGGGGAAATAGCACCCTAATTTGAGGGGTTGGAGGGTGGCAGAGGTGCTGGCTGGCACCCTGTCCCCTCAGAGGGGTTGTGACAGCCGTGGGGGCTCAGCGGTGCCGTGGATCCAGGACCCAGCTGACGGCGCTGGGGTGGGAGCTGCTCTCCATGTGGCAGCTGATTGATCATCTCCAAACCTGATCACCCATTTGATTTGTTGTTGTTTGTTGTTTGTGTTGTTGTTTTTGTTGTTTTTTTTTTTCCCTCTGCCATGTCTCTGCCCCCCACCCGCCCGCCGGCTCCTGTAGGACGGGGCTCTTCACCCCAGATTTGGCATTCGAGGCCATTGTGAAAAAGCAGGTGGTGAAGCTGAAAGAGCCTTGTCTGAAGTGTGTCGACCTCGTTATTCAGGAGTTAATCAATACAGTTAGACAGTGTACCAGTAAGGTATTGCATCAGCCCCAGGCACTCCAGCCCCTTCCTACCAGTGGGATGGGGAAGCAGGAGCCATGCTCTAACCTGCCTGCCTTGCCTGATGTCCCCTCCAAAAAACCCAAAAAGTATAGTAAAAATAAGAAAATCTTGGGTGTTCTCTAAGCAGTTTGGGTATTTCTCAGCTTTGAGTGGTGTCTCCAAACCTGGAGTCCTTCAGCTGAGGGGATCCTTGAGTCAGAGATGCTGAGGAGGGATCACCCAGAGCACCACCAGCGCTGGGCAGTTCCCTGAGCCTCCCAGGAATCCTGAGGACACTCAGCTGGGATTCCTGAGGACACACAGCTGGGATTCCTGAGGACACACAGCTGGGATTCCTGAGGACACAGCTGGGATTCCTGAGGACACTCAATGAGATGAGGATCTTCCCATCTCTGTCCCCACCCTGGGGACATCAGGGCTTGGGCAGCGCGGGGCTCTGCGGTGCCCCGGCTGCGGGGGGCAGGTTAGAGGGCTGCTGCTGAGGTTCTCTGCCCAGCAGGAGCCAGGCAGGCTGCTCAGTGTCTCCTCCAGCTCCAATTTAAACTGCTCTGCTTCCCTGCACTCTGGGAATCCCAGGAAGGTGGAAACAAAAACCCCAGGGACAACAATTCCCAGCCCCCAGTCTGGCCTGGGTGCCTATAAATCCCCCAGCTCAAGGCCTGCAATTAATAAGCTGCTTGATAACGAGCTCATTTACATTTCAAAAGGTTCCCTCACCACCTCCCAGTTGTCTTGTCTGATTTTTTTTCCCTGTGGAAATGTTAATTATGGAGCTGTGTGAGTGCTCTGGATAAATGGGCTCTGTCCATATTTCATATCCAGCTTCTCAGAGTGATTCTGGGTTGTTTTAACCTGGTACCACCAAAATTCACCCCTTTAAACCAAAGAAAAATTAAAAAAGGGCAGGAAAAACAACATTTATGTTGTTCTCTCCTTCTACTGCTTATGTTATTAAAAAAAAAATGATTAAATTAGGTACATAGAGATGAGAAAGTGAAAATCTGCACAAGATTTGCTGCCCAGAGTGTTCCAGAGCTGCCCAGTTTAAATGCTGAGCTGGTGCTGTAAGCCATAGGACCCCATGGGGGTTTGCTGGTGGGGCAGGAGCTCTCCACTCTCTGTTGTTCCCAGCCTGGTTCGTTGTGATCTGAGGAATAGGAAGAAGCCAGCAGCGCTTCCTGCTGAAATTCCTTCCCTCTCAGATAGTCTGGGGGGTTCTAACCCCAAAGCTGAGCTGAAATGCAGCTGGGAGCTGGGTTTTAATAATCCAATGTAAAGAGAAGCCAAGAGCCTCTCCAGGGTTTTTTTTCTGCCCTCCCATATGGTGGCACATGAGATACCCCCCTGAGCAATAAAACAACCCCCCCAAAGCCATGAGGAATTTGGGATGCGGGACCAATCCCCCCCCAACATCTCCAAGAGACCTGAAGGAATTTCCCAGGCAGGCACTGCAGCTTTTTCCTTTGCACGTTACTAACATTAATTATTATTATTATTATTTAAAAAAAAAATCTCATTTTTCTCTTCTTTGTTGCTATTTCCTCCCCCCTCCTCCTCTCCCCCCACCTTTTCTCCCCTTCCCTCCACTCTGGTGTTTCGCTCTGGCTTCTCTGCATGATGCAGGACGGGGCTCTTCACACCTGACATGGCCTTTGAAGCCATAGTGAAAAAACAGATTATAAAGCTTAAAGAACCCAGTTTGAAGTGTGTTGATCTGGTGGTCTCAGAACTGGCCACGGTCATTAAAAAGTGTGCTGAAAAGGTAACGAGTTTGGAATTAATTCATCCCCCCTTAATTTAATCTCATCTGAACATCTGGAATATATTTCCTCCCAGGACCCAGCTGATCTAAATGAGCTCAATTACTATTTTAGCATTAATTTTTGGGGTGTCCTCACCCTGGAATGGTTGTTGGGATGTGGTTAACTCGGCTTCACGGCACAGGTCCTGCTGGGATATATTGCACAGGTGTTTGCTCGTCCCTGTAGCACCCCAGAGGCTTCAAAAACTCTTCCCCACCTCCCTCAGCTCCTCTGTCCTTTGCTTGGCTTTGCTTTAGCTCCTGCTTCATGCCTTGAAAACCCCAAAAGCTGCTGAACCTTGGGGTGCAAGGGTGGGAATTAACATGGACCCCCCCCCCCCTCCTCCTCCTCCCTGGATTTGTGTGTGTGGCCTCGCTCCAAAGGCTCCCAGCAGGGGATTGATTGTGCTGATTGGGTCCAATTTAGTGAATAGCAGCAAATCTGTGGCTTGTTTCCACCCCTGAGCCCCAGTTGTGTCCTCCCAGCAGAACTGGGGCTCAGTCCTGTCCCTCCTCCGTCCCCTTCCCCAGCGTCCCTCGCCCGCCCGGAGCGCCGGGGGCCGCCACGACCCCGTCAGCAGCCGTTGTTTTCCCCGGTCTTCTCCCTCTCTTTTCAGCTTGGTTCCTACCCCAGGTTACGAGAGGAGACGGAGAGGATCGTCACCACTCACATCAGGGAGCGGGAAGGCAAAACAAAGGACCAGGTGAGCTCACAGCTTGACCAGAGAGCCAGGTGGGAGGACAAAGCAAGCCTTGGCCATGCTGGGCCACCCAGCATCTCCCCACTCATGATCCCAGAGCTGGCACTGGCATCTCCAGTGCTGTCACCAATGTCCCCAAGGCTCTGTGGCAGCTCTGACCACGCCGTGCTGGGAGCTGTGGTTCCCTCTCTGTGCAACTCCTAACCTGGAGATCTCCTTCCAGATCCTCCTGCTGATCGACATCGAGCTCTCTTACATCAACACCAACCACGAAGACTTCATTGGATTTGCCAAGTGAGTCATTTCCTGCTGGGAGGGGTCCTCAAGCTCTTTTCCTCAGGGGGGTTCATGCTCCTGCCCCCCAGTTTGCAGAGGAGGCTTGGGGCTGACGTGGCCATTTCGGCGTCACCGACGTGAAAACGAGCGCGGTCGTCACCCACCTCCCAACGTAGCTCACCAAACCAGCACCTTTTGCACCCCAATTCTCTTAGGTTTGGGATAGGGGAGCTCTGCTTCTCTGCTTGCCACCCAGCTGGTGTTGGAGGGGATGGAGATCTGAGCTGCCCCGCACCGTTCCTCTGCCTCCGCGTTGATTAACGCTGCTCGTTAGGGCAGAGAGCCTGGAAAGCTGGAGTCAGATGTTCACTCTCAGACAGATGAGCTGCTTAGAGCCTGCTCTTTGTGATTAATTAAGGCAATTAAGGCTGCTGCTGCCCTTCAGCAGGGACAAGGGAGTTTTCTGTGCCCCCTGGGTGCGCTGAGGGAAGGTGAAATGTCCCAGTGGAGCTGTCAAACTGGAGCAGAAATATCTCCCCGTCTTGGAGCTCATCCCTCGTCACCCTCTGCCCAGGCCAGGACCAGGAGCAGGGCTCTTCCCTCAGCTTCAGCCAGAGCATGGCTAGCCTTGAATCCTAGAATTATTAAGGTTGGAAAAGATCTCCAAGATCATCCAGAGCAGCCCTGAAATGGGCAATGACTTTTCCAGATGCTCCTGGGGTTCCAGCTCAGGGGTCCCTGCAGGAGGATGGAGACGAGCGGCTCTGCCCAGAGCTTGTCTCTGTCCTTGCCACCACCTCCTCCTCTTTAAATTCATGTAGTCTTCCTCTCCTTTTTTCCCTTTTTTCCCTTTTTTCCCTTTTTTTTTATGTCTCTGCTTTTCACCTTCCTTCCTCATCTCCTAATCTCTCCTGTTTTTTCCCTTTGAACCATCACCTCTCCCTCTTTTCTCCGGACTCCTCTGAAACTCTCCCACTCCCCAGCTGTTACACTGAGCAGCACATGACGACAGGGTGGGTACCTGCTCCATCAGCATGTCCTGGGCTTGGCTGGGACAGCCCTGCTTGCACCTTCCCCTTCCCTGCAGCCCACAGAGATGTTTGATCAAGAGCTGGAGAAGTTTCTCCTCCCAAGCTCAGCTTTTTTGCTCAGTGCTTTGCTTGACCATGGTGGGAGAGTTTTCCATTCCCATCTGGGATGTCACTTGGGTTCCCTGAGGGTTTTTAGGGGAGGAATTGTGAGGATCAGGGTAGGCAGGAGGAGATCTCCATTAGGGTTACCCTGGGTTGGAGGGACTGATTGGTCCCACAATCACCTTTCCTCAGGGAAAAGACCCTGTTTGTGCTTATAAACTGCTGCTCCCTGGGGTGTCCCAGCATTATTCTAACTGTGTTCATGGATTTTGTTCCTGCTCCTGACTAACGGTTCCGTCCCGTGCTTGGCCCCCCCTCGTCTCTTGGGTTGCTCAGGAAGGACAGGTAGTTTTCCCTCTGGTGCAGGTAATGCTCTTTTCCAACCTGGGAAGGTGGGGGAACTAAAGAGGCTGCAGAGGTGTTTCTGGAGATGAAATCCTTCTGGTGCTCGGTGGTAGAGGGTGCGTCAGCTCGGTTGGGTCCACGGCTTGAAATCCCTTTGGAGTCGGCAACCGCTCGCTGATGTGCTTGGTGTGTCCTCTCCTGTGTTCTAACCTTGTCCCTCTGCAACAGGCAGGGTTGGGAGTGCCTGGAGATGAGGACTGGAAGGAAGGAAGGAGAGAAAAAAAACCTCTTGGGGTTAGATGGACATTTAGTCCTGGGCAAAACTGGAAACCCAAACCCCCTCCTCCATCCGCGTCGCAACGAGCTGACGGCACCGGGTCGGGGTGGCCTGGGTTGGATTTTACCTGATGGGCTTTTCCCTTTGGACTCAGCTCTTCCTTACGGCATCCTGGGTGGGCAGCCTGTGGTGGCCACGTGGGCTCTGAGCTCTCATCACTTGGTGTTTCCTTCCCTGCCTAAAAACTCCTGGTTTTTCTCCTTTCAGTGCCCAGCAGAGGAACACTCAGACCAACAAGAAGAGAGCCATCCCCAACCAGGTACGGCCCCGGGCTCCCCTGCTCCTTCCTCATCACATGGGGCTCCAGGATCCCACTCCAGCAGTGATCAGAGTGACCAGGGATCGGGATTGGAGTTGATTTGACTCCTTCCTTCCTTGGAGAATATTTCACACTGGGATAGATGGAGCTCTGGGTCATGAAACAGGAGCGTTTGCTCCACAGGAGCTTGTCTAAGAGTAGGATTTGAGTGGATCCACCAGATCCTGGAGGGTTATTTCACACTGGGGTTGGAGATGGGATGGATGGAGCTCTGGCTCACAGAGCAGGAGCGTTTGCTCCACAGGAGCTCGCCTGAACTCAGCAGGAGTCGGGATCAGCCGCAGGCGCTGCTGGAGGAGCCCCGTGCTCTGCCGTGGGGCAGGATCTGGCCTAAATTCCCTGCTCCTGCCCCCATGGATCCAGCCTGACCCTCTGGGATGGGGGATGGAGGGAGTGGGGACCCAGAGGAGCGCAGGGACGTGGCCAGCAGCCGTGTCCCCCTCAGTTCTGTCTCCAGGAGGGTGTTTGCTGCCGGGTGCACATGACAGAGCAGGACTGGAAGTGCCCCCTGGCATGGTGTGAGGTCTTGCAGTTCCTCATGCAGGCTTTGCCTCTTGTTTGGAAAGAAATGTAATGAAATATTAACACTGGAAATTTATCATTAATAGCATGTAACTGTTTTTCTTTTGCTGTTTTTCTGCTTTTTTTTTCTTTTTCCCCCCAACCATTTTTTGTGCTTCTTGCTCTTTTCTCCTTTTCCATCACTTTTTCTTCACTGTTCTGTTTCCTTGTCCTGCTATATATATATTTTATTTTTTTTTCCCCCTCCCCCTTTCCCCCTCCCCTTAATTTTGCACACCTAAAGGGTGAGATACTGGTAAGTACCCACATAGTGTGATAGTGCTGGTAGATGACACCCAGTGATGGATGTGGCCCTGCCAGAAAGATCTTCCCCCAAATCCAAACCAATGCCTCTTGCTTCCCAGAACTGAGTACACTGATGGCAAAGGAAGGACAGGATTCCTCCAGGGGAGCAACCAGGCTCCATGGGATTAGTCTAGAGATGGAAAGTCAATCTCATACCCACCTCTGGGCTCTTCTCACAGCCAAAAAACCAGGGCTCAGGGGTGATTCTTGCCCGTGCTGTGGTGTCTGGTGTCTGCCTGCACTCACAGAGGGATGGATCCTGGGGTTCAGGCTGTGAGTACTGGTTTTACTGGCCCTTGGGAAGCAAGAAGCCCAAATTTGGGGGGTTTTAGCACAGAGCTGTCTTTTGTGGGACGTGGTTCCCATCGAGGCTGGGGACAAGCTGGTCCTTAGGCAGCAGGGGAGTCCCTCTGCCCACCTTTTGGGCAGGTGGGACCTCACCTCCTTGTTCTCAGGGGCTGCCTGTGGGGCTGGAGGAGCGTTCTCTCCCCACAGTTGCCTTTTTTTGGGGGTGCTTGAGGTTGGGTCCCAACCTGGGACCAGGTGCCAGTGGTTTTACTGATGCCAGCTATGGCACAGCTGGTGCAGAAATCCAGTGAGAAGCCCTCTTGTTCCGAGGTGCCTCATCTCCCAGATGTTTGCAGCTGGTGGAGGCACATTTTGGGTGAGCAGCAGCTGCTTTGAGCCTCATTATTCAGCCAACAGAGAGGTTTTCCTCCAGTGTACTCACTTCTGGAGAGGCAGAGTGCAGGGAGAAGAGTTTCCTTGTCTGTGGTTGAGCAATCCACTCTTGGGGGGCTGTGGGGTGGGATGGGAGGGGGGCTCCAGGCTTGGAGCCAAGCATCACACCAGTGCTCCAAGAAAATGGAAGTGTCTGAGAGGGAATCAATCTCCAAAGCCTCAGTTTGGGCTTGACAGCCTCGTGGATCACAGCTCAGGTTATTGCCTCAGTCCCTTGGGAGCAACCTCAGCACCCAAATATCTCCCTGGGGAAAGAAGGCAGGAAAATAATTTGGCTGCTGCAGCTGGGAATGGTGGATAAAGCCCAAAAGTTGGAGTTGAAGTTGGCCACCTCTCATCAGCCACGTGAAAAAGCGTCCCCAGCTCTGGCACTGGGTGCTTTTTTGCCTCAAAAGTGGATTTTATGAGCTTGCCATAAATGATCTGGTGAAAAGGTGGCATCTGCCCTGCCACAGCACCTCTTCCCAGGTAGGGTTTTACCTTCTGCTCCATTAAACCCTGTCATTTACCAACCCCATCCACAGCTCCCACAGTCTGGGGGGGCAGGGGGGACCTCCTGCTCCTTTCCCATCTCTTCCATTCCAACACTTCCATTTTCTTGTAGCACCTTCCAGATGTTTCTACCAAAAAAAAAACCACCAAAAAAACCCCACAAAACCCCAAAAGGAAAGGGCTCAAGGGCCCATCTCCTGCCCCCACCCCAGGGCTGATTTCTGTGCAGGGCCACTCCCCCATCGCTGGCTGTGCCGGTGTGACCGTGCTGGGTGATGGGAAGGTGGAGATCTGACCATGAAGGATTCACTGGTGCCAGGCTGCTTCTGATTCAGAGCCAGGCAGAGCTCCAGAGCCCCTCTGCAGGATTCTGGCTGAGAAACCCTAAACCCATCTGTTTTCTGACAAATTGAAGTTGGTTTTAAAGGAACTTTTCTTCTGGGCTCTCTGCTGTGCTGCTGGGGCTCAACCTTCCTCTCTCCTCCTCTTCCTCCACCTGCCTTTGGGGGACAGGGAAAGAAGTTTTCCCAGGTCCTACCTGGAGCCAGCACATAGCTGAGGTGGCTCTGGATTTATGAGGTTCCCTTTTCTACCTTTCAGCTTAAAAAAAATCCAATTTTGGCTTTTTTCTAACGCTCTGTCTCTGTGCTGCAGCCTTGGATCTCTCCTCAACCCTGTGCCCTAAAAACAAATTCCCTTTTCCTTCTAATTTCCTCCAAAACTTATAATTTCCTTATAATTTCCTCCTCCTGCTGGAGCCTCTAACCTGGCTCATGGGACTTGTTTTTGCTGCTGAACCTTTTCCCTCCACCTCAACCTCTCAACCTCTCAATTTCCCCCTTCTCTGTTCCTTTCAAACCAGACTCGCTTCAAATTTGGTTTTTAAACACAACTCAAGGGTCTCAAATGTGGCAGAAACGAATCAAAAGGCAAAAAATATTTAAATCTGATGACTTCCACCAGGTGAATTTCAGAAGCTCCTTCCTTCCCCTCGCCAGACAAAGTCTGTAGGAGTTAAGTTTTAGCTCTAGCTGCCCGCGCCCGCCAGCGCCGCGAGCTGTGGCTCTGCCTAACACGCTGGATTTTGTCGTGGCTTTTTACCTTGGCCACCACCTGAGCAGTCTGAAAACAGGAGCAACACCTGGAAAAACCTCCTCAGGAAAAGTGGGATTAAAAAAATCCAACGTTGGGGATTAAAACCTTGCCTCAGGCCACAGCTGCTCAGAGCTGGTTCCCGTAGAAGCCGCCGCAAACTCCGCGTCTCGCTCGTTGTGGTTTAACTCTTCTCTCGCTTCACCGCCAAGGGTTTGTTTGTTCTCCCTCCCATCCATGCTTTGGATTGATTTAAATCAACCCCCCCTGCCCCCTCCCAGTGCATTTTCCCCCCATGACTAACCCCTGTGGTGGCACTAACCCCTGTGAAACGCCGGCGTGGAAAAGCCGCGGGCGCGGGGCTCCGGCTTTGCCGAGCCGATGCCCAATCTCTGCCGCTGGCGGCTTCCCGGCATGGGGGCACCTGTGCAGGATCTCGCTGGTGTACTGGGGAGATGGGGGGTGCCAGGCTGTGGGAAATGGGGTTCACGTGCCCAGCTTGGGCCAGGCTGTCCCTAAACACCTCAGATCCCAGCGGAGCGGGCGCGCGGCGGGCGGCTCCGGTGATTTCTTGCTCTCCAGCAGCGCTCGGTGCTGCTGTTTGAGGCAGCTCCAGCCCTGGGAGGCTCTGACCCTGCATCTCGGGGTGCCTCTGGAGCAGAATCCCAACTGGATGGGGGTGACAGAGCAGGAGGAGGTTTGGGGATCCTCCATTTCCCCTTTTTACCTGGGAGCAGGTCGTTTGCAGGCGGGGCGGTGTCGGCGTGGTGCTGCCGTGCGGCCGGTGTGGCGGCTCCGCGGTGACACCACGGAGGCGATGGAGAGAAGAAAGTCGCGGCAGAGGGGCTCCCAGCTCGGTCTGACGGCTTCTGCTGTGGCCCTGGGCTCTGCACCGAGCTGCCCTGACCTTCCTCTGCGTACAAGAACTCCCAGAACCATGGAGGAACCCAGCCAGGCAGAGCGGAACCTTGCCTGCCTTCAAAATGCTTCAAAACCTCCCAGCCTGGCCCAAAACTGGTAGCCATGTGGCTAGTGGATGTCAATCTGCTTCCCTTCTCATGGGACACCTCGGGGCAGGGTCTCACCCTCTCCTCATTATTCCCAGTCCAGCCCCAGGGGCTGGGAGCGATTCCAGCTTCCAGCACATCCCCGTTGCCCGCTCCGGGCGGTTTGTGGTCCCTCACCCTGCGTTCCAGCGGGCACCGATAGCCCCGTGGGGCTCCACCGATGCCCCCAGCCACGGTGGGGTTGTTCCACGAGGGGTTTTGGTCTCAGAGGAGCCGTTACAGGCGCGGGGACCCTCCCTTGGCATCACTGGGGTGATTTCCCTTTAGCTCAGAGCTGGGATAGCGGCACGGTAGCTGCAGGGATCGGCTCCGGCATCGCGCGAGCTTCCTCGCCTCCAGCGCTGGGAGAGTCTTGGTGGAGATGAGAGTCTGATTTAGGCTGATTTAGGACAGGGAACGCTCCCACCTGCTCCAGACAACACCACCCTCATGCCTTGTGTGGTGAAAACACCGCTGCTTGCACCGTCAGGCTTTGGCAATGTTGCTTCAGCCCCGCTGCTGCCCCGGTCGCCCGGCGGCTGCTGCTCTGTGTTGCATGTGAGGTCTGTCCATGGGGCTGCCAGGGAGCTCATCCTGCCTGCCAGGAGGCTCAGGAACTGCCCTGCTCGGGGATAGAGGGCAACCCACAAGACAGGGAGTGGGTTTTGGGGGAGAAACACGGGATGTAGTGAGGCTGAAGGCTGCCTTGGCCGCACCCGGTGAGCGCCGGAGCGGGACAGGGATGGGGAGAGCTGCTCTGGTAGTTGCTGGACTGGGTAAGTTGGTTGTTGTTCCTGGGAACGTGGCCCAGCTGATGGGGCTGGGTTGGTCTCTGCAGAGAAAACAGCCAGGACTGAAGCCAAGGTTTGCTTGTCACCGTGTTCCCAGCACCGCCGCGATGGGCTGGACCCACAGCAGCTCCTCTGTGCAGGACACCCCAAAACACCCCCAGGCAGCACCCTAAAACTTTGAGACACGCTCTGAATTCCTGCCTGTCTCATCCCTTTGGGACACTGGAGCTTTTCCTCTCCATCAGCTCTCCATTCCAGGGCCAGGCTGCTGCTGGCTGACCCTTGCCAGCAGCGAGGGGGGGTTAGCACAGGAGTTGGGCTGGGATCTGACCGTGATCCTGGGCAGGGGCTCGCTGCTTTTCTCACCCGGCTTTGGGAGCTGGAAGAGCCCCCAGTGTTCCTCCACGCCCTGCTAGCTTACCTTGGAGATGGGACCTGAAACTCTGTCTGGTTGAGGGTCTTCTGCTGAGGCTTGGGCTTTCCATGAAGGGTCTAGGTGGGCTTTTATCCTCAGGAGCACTTCTCCTTGCTCTCCATCTGGGAAACTCCCTCCAGTAGCCTGTAACCTCTTCTTCCTTCCTCCCCTCCGCTCCCCACCACCGCTCCTCTCTCTCTCCAGGTGATCCGTAGGGGTTGGTTGACCATCAACAACATCAGCATCATGAAAGGAGGCTCCAAGGAATACTGGTTCGTGCTGACAGCCGAGTCCTTGTCCTGGTACAAGGACGAGGAGGTAACGAGTGCTGGGGGCGGGGGGAGGGGGGAGGAATCTCTGCCATTCACCGGGCTGAGAATTAACCCCTGTGACTTAATTAACATTGGTCTCCTCTGGAGGGTGCCCAAGAGACACCACCACACAGTCCCAACCAGCAAATTCCATCTCTCCAAGCACTCCCCCAAGACCTCAGGATTGATGTTGGCAAGGAGAGATCCTACGGGATCCAGCAGTCCCCAGGTGTCCCCCCCACTGTGCTCCCTTTCTCGGGGAGGATTTTCTCTGTCACCTCTTCACTGTCATTGTGAGACTTCCAAGAAGGATCAGGGACCTCCCTGCCCCATCCCAGCCCCCCCCCCAAAACCCAGGTTGGCAGCTGGTTCCTGGCAGCGCTGGACAGGGGAATGCGGGGTGGTCAGGAGGGAACCATCTCCCTTCTGTCCCCAGGGAAAGGACAGCTGGTGTCATTGACCCTGTGGGTTTATTGTCCCCAAGATCCCATTCCCCATGGGATCACCACACTGATCTTGCATCTCCCAGCAGCTGTGTTGGGGCAGGAGATGCTGATGGGGTTGATGTCCCCGCGCTGGCATCGAGCTGCTGCCATCCCAGTGGGGAGAAGTCACGAAGCTGGAGGGAAATGGGATTGGGGTGGGCAGGAGCTGGCTGCAGCCCGGGGTACCCGGCCACCAACCCCCCTCCAGAGCCACCCTGTGAACCTGGGGAAACTGAGGCACGGGGAGGGAACCCAATTCCCTCCAATTCTGGGATTTCTGTGTGCCAGGATCCCGCTGGTCCCTCCTTGTGTCCCACTGGGTGTCTGGGAAGGAGCCACCGCAGCTCCTGGACCCCTTTATCCAGCCTGTGGGGGGGTGATCTGCTGGTGACCCCTCTCCCTGGCCTTCCTGCTCCAACCCAACGTGATGTCTCTGGGCTGGACCCTCCGTGGTGGCAGGAGCAGCGTCCCCCACCCTCTCCTCATCCGAGCCACCAGCATCTCCCCCTCCCTGGTGTCGTGGTGTCGTGGTCCCCATCACCCCACTTTCACATTTGCCAACATTTCCACCCCCACAGGTTAAAAATCAACCCATGATCTCACCCTTCCCCCATGATCTCACCCTTCCCCTTACATCACCGGCCAGATGCTGCCGTGGGGGGGAGTGGGGTGGAAGGGGGGGTCAGGGGGGGTGGGCTGGGGTTTTGGGGGGACACACACAAAGGGTTTAGTGAAAAAAGATGTAAAAAAACCTTGTTTTATTTCCTGGGAGCTGCTCAGCAGCTGGGTGGGGGGTGCTCATCCCTCATCTTCCTCGTGAGCTGCGAAGGTGAACGTCTCCCCCGTGGAGATTTTAACCTCTTTGCCCCCCCCCAAACCCCCCCCTCGCCCCCCAATTTCCTTTTTAACCCTCTTTTTACATCTCCTCAAAGAAAAAGGAAACGTGTTGAGCTGATCCACCCCCCTCCAGCACCTTCCCTCCCCCTTCAGAGCCTGTTGCTTTCCCCACCCCCCTCCCCGGGTTTACTGCTCGCCTGGCCCCTCGGGGGGGACGTCTGGCTGTGGTTTGGGGGGTGTGACAGGATGGTGGCTGTGGTTTGGGGTGACAGGATGGTGGCTGTGGTCACAGGATGGTGGCTGTGGTTTGGGGTCACAGGATGGTGGCTGTGGTCACAGGATGGTGGCTGTGGTTTGGGGGGTGTGACAGGATGGTGGCTGTGGTTTGGGGGATGGTGGCTGTGGTTTGGGGGGTGTGACAGGATGGTGGCTGTGGTTTGGGGTGACAGGATGGTGGCTGTGGTTTGGGGTGTGGTTTGGGGTGACAGGATGGTGGCTGTGGTTTGGGGTGTGGTCACAGGATGGTGGCTGTGGTTTGGGGTGTGGTCACAGGATGGTGGCTGTGGTTTGGGGTGACAGGATGGTGGCTGTGGTTTGGGGTGTGGTCACAGGATGGTGGCTGTGGTCACAGGATGGTGGCTGTGGTTTGGGCTGTGGTTTGGGGGATGGTGGCTGTGGTTTGGGGGATGGTGGCTGTGGTTTGGGGGATGGTGGCTGTGGTGTGGGGTGACAGGATGGTGGCTGTGGTTTGAGGTGACAGGATGGTGGCTGTGGTTTGGGCTGTGGTTTGGGCTGTGGTCACAGGATGGTGGCTGTGGTGACAGGATGGTGGCTGTGGTTTGGGGTGACAGGATGGTGGCTGTGGTTTGGGGTGTGTGACAGGATGGTGGCTGTGGTGACAGGATGGTGGCTGTGGTTTGGGGTGACAGGATGGTGGCTGTGGTCACAGGATGGTGGCTGTGGTGACAGGATGGTGGCTGTGGTGACAGGATGGTGGCTGTGGTTTGGGCTGTGGTCACAGGATGGTGGCTGTGGTTTGGGGGATGGTGGCTGTGGTTTGTGGTCACAGGATGGTGGCTGTGGTTTGGGCTGTGGTTTGGGGGATGGTGGCTGTGGTTTGGGCTGTGGTTTGGGGTGTCGGAGCCTCTCCATCCCCAGAGCTCCCATCCCCGCCATGGTCCCGTTTCCACCCCGCTGGCGTTATCTTAATTAGCGTTAACGAGGCAGCGCTCAGTCCCTCTCCCCTCCCCTCTGGTCTCCTTGCCCAGGAGAAGGAGAAGAAGTTCATGTTGCCTTTGGACAACCTGAAGATCAGGGACGTGGAGAAGGGGTTCATGTCCAACAAACACGTCTTTGCCATCTTCAACACAGAGCAGAGGTGAGGGCTGGGGGCAGGGTGATTAAATCCTAATTAAATTGATTTCATCTCCCTGGAAAAGGGGAAATCCAGGCAATTTAATCACCCCAAAAGGGCTGAATTAATTCAATTTTATCTCCCCAAAAGGGCTGAATTAATTCAATTTAATCTCCCCAAAGGGCTGAATTAATTCAATTTAATCTCCCCAAAAAGGGCTGAATTAATTCAATTTAATCACCCCAAAAGGGCTGAATTAATTCAATTTAATCTCCCCAAAAGGGCTGAATTAATTCAATTTAATCTCCCCAAAAGGGCTGAATTAATTCGATTTTATCTCCCCAAAAAGGGCTGAATTAATTTAATTTAATCTTCCCCAAAATGGGCTGAATTAGTTCAATTTAATCTCCCAAAAAGGGCTGAATTAATTCAATTTAATCTCCCCAAAAAGGCTGAATTAATTCAATTTAACCTCCCCAAAAAGGGCTGAATTAATTCAATTTAATTTCCCCCAAAGGGCTGAATTAATTCAATTTAATCTCCCCAAAAAGGGCTGAATTAATTCAATTTAATCCCTCCAAAAGGGCTGAATTAATTCAATTTAATTTCCCCCAAAGGGCTGAATTAATTCAATTTAATCTCCCCAAAAGGGCTGAATTAATTCAATTTAATCACCCCAAAAAGGGCTGAATTAATTCAATTTAATCACCCCAAAAGGGCTGAATTAATTCAATTTAATCACCCCAAAAAGGGCTGAATTAATTCAATTTAATCACCCCAAAAGGTCTGAATTAATTCAATCCCTCCAAAAAGGGCTGAATTAATTCAATTTAATCACCCCAAAAAGGGCTGAATTAATTCAATTTAACCTCCCCAAAAAGGGCTGAATTAATTCAATTTAACCTCCCCCAAAATGGCTAAATTAATTCCATTTAACCTCCCCAAAAGGGCTGAATTAATTCAATTTAATCCCTCCAAAAAGGGCTGAATTAATTCAATTTAACCTCCCCAAAAGGGCTGAATTAATTCAATTTAATCCCCCCAAAAGGGCTGAATTAATTCAATTTAATCTCCCCAAAAGGGCTGAATTAATTCAATTTAATCTCCCCAAAAGGGCTGAATTAATTCAATTTAATCTCCCCAAAAGGGCTGAATTAATTCAATTTTATCTCCCCCAAAAGAGATTGAAGGGATTTGGGTTGAAGGGGTCTCTGAAGCTCATTGACCCCAACCCAGAATCATGGAGGGATTTGGGTTGAAGGGGTCTTTGAAGCTCATGGACCCCAACCCAAATGAGTTGGGTGGAGAATCCTGGAGGGATTTGGGTTGAAGGGGTCTCTGAAGCTCATTGACCCCAACCCAACCCACCCAGAATCCTGGAGGGATTTGGGTTGAAGGGGTCTCTGAAGCTCATTGACTCCAACCCACCCAGAATCATGGAGGGATTTGGGTTGAAGGAGTCTCTGAAGCTCATTGACTCCCACCCACCCAGAATCCTGGAGGGATTTGGGTTGAAGGGGTCTCTGAAGCTCATTGACTCCCACCCAACCCACCCAGAATCCTGGAGGGATTTGGGTTGAAGGGGTCTCTGAAGCTCATTGACTCCCACCCACCCAGAATCATGGAGGGATTTGGGTTGAAGGGGTCTCTGAAGCTCATGGACCCCAACCCAAATGAGTTGGGTGGAGAATCCTGGAGGGATTTGGGTTGAAGGGGTCTCTGAAGCTCATTGAATCCCACCCAGAATCATGGAGGGATTTGGGTTGAAGGGGTCTCTGAAGCTCATTGAATCCCACCCAGAATCCTGGAGGGATTTGGGTTGAAGGGGTCTCTGAAGCTCACTGACTCCCACCCACCCAGAATCCTGGAGGAATTTGGGCTGAAGGGGTCTCTGAAGCTCATTGACCCCAACCCACCCAGAATCCTGGAGGGATTTGGGCTGAAGGGGTCTCTGAAGCTCACTGACTCCCACCCACCCACCTGGCAACCTCCAAGCAGCTCAGGTTGTTCTGCTCCTCCTTCCCCAGGAACGTGTACAAGGATCTCCGGCAGATTGAGCTGGCCTGTGACTCCCAGGAGGACGTGGACAGCTGGAAAGCCTCGTTCCTCCGAGCAGGAGTGTACCCAGAGAAAGACCAAGTAAAGCTCCATCCCCTCTGCCCTGGCCCAGCCCTCCCAGACCCGGGCTGGGGAGGGTTCATCTGACACCAGCCCTGGGGAGAGGCCTCCAGAGGAGCCTGCGGACCCAGGAGCTCTTGGTTTGGCTGCTGCTGTGTCACACGTGGCTCCTGGTGTGTCACACTTGGCTCCTGGTGTGTCACACGTGGCTCCTGGTGTGTCACACTTGGCTCCTGGTGTGTCACACGTGGCTCCTGGTGTGTCACACGTGGCTCCTGGTGTGTCACACGTGGCTCCTGGGGTGTCACAGCAGGTTCTTGGTGTGTCACACGTGGCTCCTGGTGTGTCACACTTGGCTCCTGCTGTGTCACACTTGGTTCTTGGTGTGTCACACGTGGCTCCTGGTGTGTCACACGTGGCTCCTGGTGTGTCACACGTGGCTCCTGGTGTGTCACACGTGGCTCCTGGTGTGTCACAGCAGGTTCTTGGTGTGTCACGTTTGGCTCCTGGGGTGTCACACTTGGCTCCTGGTGTGTCACACTTGGCTCCTGGTGTGTCACAGCAGGTTCTTGGTGTGTCACAGCAGGTTCTTGGTGTGTCACAGCAGGTTCTTGGCTCCTGGTGTGTCACAGCAGGTTCTTGGCTCCTGGTGTGTCACACTTGGCTCCTGGTGTGTCACACGTGGCTCCTGGTGTGTCACACGTGGCTCCTGGTGTGTCACACTTGGCTCCTGGTGTGTCACAGCAGGTTCTTGGTGTGTCACACTTGGCTCCTGGTGTGTCACAGCAGGTTCTTGGCTCCTGGTGTGTCACACTTGGCTCCTGGTGTGTCACAGCAGGTTCTTGGTGTGTCACACTTGGCTCCTGGTGTGTCACACGTGGCTCTTGGTGTGTCACAGCAGGTTCTTGGCTCCTGGTGTGTCACACTTGGCTCCTGGTGTGTCACACGTGGCTCCTGGTGTGTCACACTTGGCTCCTGGTGTGTCACAGGAGGTTCTTGGTGTGTCACACTTGGCTCCTGGTGTGTCACACTTGGCTCCTGGTGTGTCACACGTGGCTCCTGGGGTGTCACACTTGGCTCCTGGTGTGTCACAGCAGGTTCTTGGTGTGTCACACTTGGCTCCTGGTGTGTCACACGTGGCTCCTGGTGTGTCACACTTGGCTCCTGGTGTGTCACAGGAGGTTCTTGGTGTGTCACACTTGGCTCCTGGTGTGTCACACTTGGCTCCTGGTGTGTCACACGTGGCTCCTGGGGTGTCACACTTGGCTCCTGGTGTGTCACAGCAGGTTCTTGGCTCCTGGTGTGTCACACTTGGTTCCTGGTGTGTCACACTTGGTTCCTGGTGTGTCACACGTGGCTCCTGGTGTGTCACACTTGGTTCCTGGTGTGTCACACTTGGCTCCTGGTGTGTCACAGCAGGTTCTTGGCTCCTGGTGTGTCACACTTGGTTCCTGGTGTGTCACACGTGGCTCCTGGTGTGTCACAGCAGGTTCTTGGTGTGTCACAGCAGGTTCTTGGTGTGTCACACTTGGCTCCTGGTGTGTCACAGCAGGTTCTTGGCTCCTGGTGTGTCACACTTGGCTCCTGGTGTGTCACACTTGGTTCCTGGTGTGTCACAGCAGGTTCTTGGTGTGTCACACTTGGCTCCTGGTGTGTCACACTTGGCTCCTGGTGTGTCACAGGAGGTTCCTGGTGTGTCACACTTGGCTCCTGGTGTGTCACAGCAGGTTCCTGGATGGGTTTGGTCATTCCAGGCTATGAAATGAAGTCAGGAAGCGTCTGTGTAGGGTGGGAATAGGTGGAAGGGACACGGGAATAAGTGAGGAGCAGCGTGGGGGGGTTTCTTTCCAGGTCTGTTGGATCCCAACACTCCTTTGTGCTCCTCTGTCCCTGAGCAGACTGAGAACGAGGACGGTGCCCAGGAGAACACCTTCTCCATGGACCCGCAGCTGGAGCGCCAGGTGGAAACCATCCGCAACCTCGTGGACTCCTACGTGGGCATCATCAACAAATCCATCCGTGACCTCATGCCAAAGACCATCATGCACCTCATGATCAACAATGTGAGTGGTGGCACTGGGGGGTGGAGGGGAACCTGGGATGGGATGGGAGCTCCTGGAGCCAGCGACAGTCCCGGGAGAGTGAGAGCCAGAGAGAGCCAGAGAGGAAGAGCCCCTCATGGATCTCCTGCCCATGGGGACAGGAGATGGAAGAGCCCCTTGGCAGAGCCCAGTGCCCATGGAGCTGATCCACTGCAATGTTCCTCACCCCCTCCTTAGATCTTGCTCTTGCAGACTGGCAAAACGCAACGTCCTTCAACTTCCAGCGACAATCAAAAACATCAGCGTGTTGGAGCTGCTGGAATGCCCCAGCTCTGGCCCAGCTCCACACCAGGACAAGTATCTCAGGACTGACCTTTGTGCCCTGTTTTTCCCTCAGACCAAGGATTTCATCCACTCAGAGCTCTTGGCCTACCTGTACTCCTCCGCCGACCAGAACAGCCTGATGGAGGAGTCGGCCGACCAGGCGCAGCGCCGGGACGAGATGCTGCGCATGTACCACGCCCTGAAGGAGGCTCTGAACATCATCGGGGACATCAGCACCAGCACTGTCTCCACCCCCGTCCCTCCCCCCGTGGATGACACCTGGCTGCAGACCAGCAGCGGGCACAGGTAGGATTTGGGGTGAGTTGGGTGGGTTTGGGGGGGAAGGAGGGGCTGGGGGCTGTCAGGGGTTTGGGGGGGAAGGAGGGGCTGGGGGCTGCCAGGGGTTTGGGGTGAGTTGGGGGGATTTGAGGGGGAAGGAGGGGCTGGGGGCTGTCAGGGATTTGGGGGGGAAGGAGGGGCTGGGGGCTGCCAGGGGTTTGGGGTGAGTTGGGGGGATTTGGGGGGGAAGGAGGGGCTGGGGGCTGTCAGGGATTTGGGGTGAGTTGGGGGGATTTGGGGGGGAAGGAGGGGCTGGGGGCTGTCAGGGATTTGGGGTGAGTTGGGTGGATTTGGGGGAGAAGGAGGGGCTGGGGGCTGTCAGGTGTTTGGGGTGAGTTGGGGGGATTTGGGGGGGAAGGAGGGGCTGGGGGCTGTCAGGGATTTGGGGTGAGTTGGGTGGATTTGGGGGCCAAGGAGGGGCTGGGGGCTGTCAGGGATTTGGGGTGAGTTGGGGGGATTTGGGGGGGAAGGAGGGGCTGGGGGCTGTCAGGTGTTTGGGGTGAGTTGGGGGGATTTGGGGGGGAAGGAGGGGCTGGGGGCTGTCAGGGGTTTGGGGTGAGTTGGGGGATTTGGGGGGGAAGGAGGGGCTGGGGGCTGTCAGGGATTTGGGGTGAGTTGGGGGGATTTGGGGGGGAAGGAGGGGCTGGGGGCTGTCAGGGGTTTGGGGTGAGTTGGGTGGGTTTGGGGGGGAAGGAGGGGCTGGGGGCTGTCAGGGGTTTGGGGTGAGTTGGGGGGATTTGGGGGGGAAGGAGGAGCTGGGGGCTGTCAGGGATTTGGGGTGAGTTGGGGGGGTTTGGGGGGGAAGGAGGGGCTGGGGGCTGCCAGGGATTTGGGGTGAGTTGGGTGGATTTGGGGTTTTTCCTGGGGGAAGGAGGGGCTGGGGGCTGTCAGGGATTTGGGGTGAATTGGGTGGATTTGGGGGGGAAGGAGGGGCTGGGGGCTGTCAGGGATTTGGGGTGAGTTGGGGGGATTTGGGGGGGAAGGAGGGGCTGGGGGCTGTCAGGGATTTGGGGTGAGTTGGGTGGATTTGGGGGGGAAGGAGGGGCTGGGGGCTGTCAGGGATTTGGGGGGGAAGGAGGGGCTGGGGGCTGTCAGGGATTTGGGGTGAGTTGGGGGGATTTGGGGGGGAAGGAGGGGCTGGGGGCTGTCAGTGCCCTGTTCCCTGAGGTGCTCTCTCTCCTGGCAGCCCCCCGCCGCAGCGCAGACCCCCCCCCTCCGCCGTCCTCCCGCCGGGACGACCTCCGGCCGTCAGGGGCCCGACGCCGGGGCCGCCCCTGATCCCCATCCCCGCGGGGGGACCCTCCCCCTTCGCGGCTCCCCCCATCCCCTCCCGCCCTGGACCTCAGAACATCTTCGCTGCTAATAACGACCCCTTCTCAGCCCCCCCCCAGATCCCCTCGCGGCCGGCACGCATCCCCCCCGGCATCCCCCCAGGGGTGCCCAGGTAAGAGACCCCGCTGCTGGCAGGATCCTGGGTGCCCTGGGGAGGTTCTCACCGTGGTGTCCAGACCCCTGGTGCTGGGGGAAACTCCCACCCCAGCACCCAGCTCCTGGTTCCCTGGGGAGACTCCCACCCCAGCATCCCAGTTCCCAGTTCCCAGTACTGGGGGAGACTCCCACCCCAGCATCCCAGTTCCCAGTACTGGGGGAGACTCCCACCCCAGCATCCCAGTTCCCAGTACTGGGGAGACTCCCACCCCAGCATCCCAGTTCCCAGTTCCCAGTACTGGGGGAGACTCCCACCCCAGCATCCCAGTTCCCAGTACTGGGGGAGACTCCCACCCCAGCATCCCAGTTCCCAGTACTGGGGAGACTCCCACCCCAGCATCCCAGTTCCCAGTTCCCAGTACTGGGGGAGACTCCCACCCCAGCATCCCAGTTCCCAGTACTGGGGGAGACTCCCACCCCAGCATCCCAGTTCCCAGTACTGGGGGAGGACTCTCACCCCAGCACCCCAGTTCCCAGTACTGGGGGAAACTCCCACCCCAGCACCCAGCTCCTCCTGGGTCGGGGGCTTTGGCAGCTCACAGCAGAACTCGGAGCCCCTCTCTTGCCCCCCCAGTGCAGCCCCCCCTTTCCCGGGGACAGGAGCTCCCGTCCCCTCCATCCCTGCACCGGTCCCTCCGTGGCACCCGCCGGGAGCTCAGGTGCTGTTGGGACGCAGGGACAAGGATCCCACAGGGACAAGGATCCCACAGGGCACAAGGATCCCACGGGGACAAGGATCCCACGGGGACAAGGATCCCACAAGGGACAAGGATCCCACGGGGACAAGGATCCCACAAGGGACAAGGATCCCACAGGGGACAAGGATCCCACAGGACAAAGATCCCACAGGGACAAGGATCCCACAAGGGACAAGGATCCCACAGGGACAAGGATCCCACAGGGCACAAGGATCCCACGGGGACAAGGACCCCACAAGGGACAAGGATCCCACGGGGACAAGGATCCCACAGGGGACAAGGACACGGCTTGAAGCCGAGCTGCCCCCACAAGGTCACCTCACGCCGCTGTCCCCACGCTCACCCCTCTGTTCCCCTCTCTCTCCGCAGCAGAAGACCCCCGGCCGCCCCGACCCGACCCACCATTATCCGACCGGCCGAGCCCTCCCTGCTCGATTAACCCCGGGGCTGGGAGCGACTCCAGCGCGGCCGCCCCCACCGCTGCCGCTTTCCTTTGCCTTTGTTTTTTGGGGGTGGGGAAAGGGGGAGGAGAAAAAAAGGTGAAAAAACCCCACAAAACCAACCAAAACCAAACCCCACCCAACCCAACCCCCAGCATCCTCCCCGGGATCGGCTCAGCGGAGCCGCGGTCCCTCCCTCGGCGGCGCCGGGAAGCGGGGAGGAGCTGGAGAAACCCCCCCCGAGCACCAGCTACACTGAGTCTCCCCCCGCCCCCCCCCGTATCATAAACCACGGAGGATTTATATATTTTTTTGGGGGGGGGAGGGGGTTGAATGTTGCACTTTGTCAGGAATTCTCCCCTCCCAGCCCCCCCCTTGTGCCGCGGGGGGATGGGAGAGCTCGGAGGTGCCCAAAATCTCCCATTCCCACCTCTCCACTTTCTTCCTCCTTTTTCCTCCTCTTCCTCCCCATCCCCCAGAATTTTTTGTATTAATATATTCTTTATAAAACTTAGCAAATTTTTTTTTTCTTCTTTCTTCTTCTTCTTTCTTTTTTTTCTCTCTCCCCAACCCCACAAAAACCCGGGTCCTCATCTTCCCCCAGAGGCTCTTATTTCCGTTTTTCTACCTTTTTTTTTTTGGAGGAAAAACAAAGATTTCTCTATGGAAAAATGCCGGGACTGCAGGTAGCGAGGTGCTAATTGATCCTCACCCCCTCCCCCCCCGCCGCTCCCCGCAGCCCAGCCCCCGCCGCTCCCCGCAGCCCTGCCCCCGCCGCTCCCCGCGGCCCTGCCCCTGCCAGCCAACCCTCCTGCCCTGCCCTCGCTGCCGCCGCTCCGCGCTCGGTGCTGCCGGTGAAACACCCGCCCAGAGCCGGGCTCACCCGGGAAAGAGACCGGGATAACACCCGGGGAGGTGGGGCTGGTGTGGAGAGCGTGGAGCGTGTCAGAGCGTGCTGGAGCGTGCTGGAGCGTGCCAGAGCGTGCCAGAGCGTGTCAGAGCGTGCCAGAGCGTGCTGGAGCGTGCCAGAGCGTGCCGGAGCGTGCCAGAGCATACTGGAGCGTGCCAGAGCGTGCCGGAGCATACTGGAGCGTGCTGGAGCGTGCCAGAGCGTGCCAGAGCATACTGGAGCATGCCAGAGCGTGCCAGAGCATGCCAGAGCGTGTCAGAGCGTGTCAGAGCGTGCCGGAGCGTGCCAGAGCATGCCAGAGCGTGCTGGAGCGTGCCGGAGCGTGCCAGAGCGTGCTGGAGCGTGCCAGAGCGTGCCAGAGCATACTGGAGCGTGCCAGAGCGTGCCAGAGCGTGCTGGAGCGTGCCAGAGCATGCCAGAGCATGCCAGAGCGTGTCAGAGCGTGTCAGAGCGTGCCGGAGCGTGCCGGAGAGTGCCAGAGCGTGCTGGAGTGTGCCAGAGCGTGTCAGAGCGTGCCGGAGAGTGCCAGAGCATACTGGAGTGTGCCAGAGCGTGTCAGAGCGTGCTGGAGTGTGCTGGAGCGTGCCGGAGCATACTGGAGCGTGTCAGAGCGTGCCGGAGCGTGCCAGAGCATACTGGAGCGTGTCAGAGCGTGCCGGAGTGTGCTGGAGCGTGCCGGAGCATACTGGAGCGTGTCAGAGCGTGTCGGAGCGTGCCAGAGCATACTGGAGCGTGTCAGAGCGTGCCGGAGTGTGCTGGAGCGTGCCGGAGCATACTGGAGCGTGTCAGAGCGTGTCGGAGCGTGTCAGAGCGTGCCGGAGCGTGCCAGAGCGTGCCGGAGCGTGTCAGAGCGTGCTGGAGCGTGCCGGAGCGTGTCAGAGCGTGCCGGAGCGTGCCATGGTGTGCTGGAGCGTGCCAGAGCATACTGGAGCGTGCCAGAGCGTGCTGGAGCGTGCCAGAGCGTGCCAGAGCGTGCCGGAGCGTGTCAGAGCGTGTCAGAGCGTGCTGGAGCGTGCCAGAGTGTGCCAGAGCGTGCCGGAGCGTGTCAGAGCGTGCTGGAGCGTGCCAGAGCATACTGGAGCGTGTCAGAGCATCCCGGTTTGTTGTCACCGTGACTGCTCACCAGCATTCCCAGCCCTGAGGAGGAGGAGGAGGAGGAGGAGGAGGAGGTGGAGGAAGGCTTCCTCCCCACTGCCTCGAGCCCCCCACACGGTTTGGGGTGTTCCAGGGGGTCCCTCCATGAGGCTGCAGAGTCCCGGGGGGGGTGGTGGGGGCAGGGGGGGGGGTTCCTGGGTGGGAAGATTCCCAGAGCCAGGTGGGAATTTTGTTGTGGAAGCTCCAAACCGGCCCCTGCCGCAGCATCACCCCCTCCCCCCCTTCCCCTCCCCCCCTCAAACACCGGTGCCTTCCCCGCCTCACCAGGCTCCGAGCTTGTAAATATTTTTACAGACTGTTATTAATTATTAATTGTATAATAATTAAATAAAAAAAAAGAAAAAACCCCCAACAACAACAAAAAAATCCACCCCCACCCCCCCAACGTTTTTAAACACAGCCTCAGCGGGAGCTGCCTGCCTTAATCCCCCCCTTCCCTTGGGCAGCAGGGGGGAGGGGGTCCTCCAATTAATTAATCCATTAACGAGCCTGGCTAAATGCCTGCTGGGTTTTTTTTGGGGGGGAAATGCTGGTGCTTTGGTTAATTGGGCATCTTAGAGGGAGGGGGAGGGGTTTCTCCATCGCTCACCACCAGAGCCCAGCACGGCCCAGCCCGGTTTGCCCACCTGTAAGTGCCTCCGGTGTCCCCGTTAATCAACTAAGGACAAAAAAAGGAAAAAAAAGAGAAAAAAAGGCAAAAAAGACCAAAAAAAAATGAAAAAAATAAAATAAAGGGAAAAAAGAGGAACGTGGTGGTGAAATCTCGGTGGTTTGTGGGGGTTTCGGGCTCGCCGTGGGCTCCTCCCTCCTGCACTGTGCTCTGGGGTCTGGTTGCTGGTGGGGGGCTTGGATCAAGGGGGGGTTTTGGGGGGGTCTTAAGTCAAGGAGGGATTTTTGGGGTCTTGGATCACAGGGAGATTTTGGGGGGATTTGAATCGAGAGACTTTGGGGGTCTTGGATCAAGGGGAGATTTTTGGGGGTCTCCAAACAAGGTGGTGTTTTGGGGGGTCTCTAATCAAGGGGAGATTTTGGGGGTCTTGGATCAAGGGCAGACTTTGGGGGGGTCTCCAAACAAGGAGGGGTTTTGGGGGGTCTCTAATCAAGGGGAGATTTTGGGGGGGTCTTGCATCAAGGAGAGTCTTTGGTGGTCTTGTATCAATGGGAGATTTTGGGGCTCTTGGATCACAGGGAGATCTTTGGGGGTCTTGGATCAAGGGGGGTTTTGGGGGGTCTCAAGTCAAGGAGGGATTTTTGGGGGTCTTGGATCACAGGGAGATTTTTGGGGGGACTTGAATCAAGGAGAGACTTTGGGGGTCTTGGATTGAGGGGAGATTTTTGGGGGGTCTCTAATCAAGGGGAGATTTTGGGGGGGTCTTGTATCAATGGGAGATTTTGGGGGTCTTGGATGAAGGGAAGATTTTTGGGGGTCTCTAAACAAGGAGGGTTTTGGGGGGTCTCTAATCAGGGGAGATTTTGGGGGGGTCTTGCATCAAGGAGAGTCTTTGGGGGTCTTGGATGAAGGAGATCTTTGGGGATCTTGGATTAAGGGGGGTTTTGGGGGTCTCTAAACAAAGAGGGTTTTGGGGGTCTCTAATCAAGGGGAGATTTTGGGGGGTCTTGTATCAATGGGAGGTTTTTGGGGTCTGGAGAGATTTTTTTGGAGCTCTTGGATCACAGGGAGATTTTGGGGGGGGACTTGATTCAAGGAGAGACTTTGGGGGTCTTGGATCAAGGGGAGATTTTTGGGGGTGTCAGATCAAGGGGAGATTTTGGGGGGTCTCTAATCAAGGGGAGATTTTTTGGGGTGGTCTCCAAACAAGGGGAGGGGTTTTGGGGGGGGTCTTGAATCAATGGGAGGTTTTTGGGGTCTCAAATCAAGGGGAGGTTTTTTGGGGGGGGTCTCTGATCAATCACCTCCAAAGCTCACCCCGATTTTGGTGGTTTTTTCCCCCCAGCTCAGCTCTGTCCCCTCATTTATGGGTCCCAGGAGCAAGATTTTTGCTCCTCAAATTCCCTTTTCTGGCCATTTTTCTGCTGGATTCTCCTCACACCCATTTTTTTGGGGAGCAAGGGACAACCCTGAGGCTGTGAGAGCCGTGGGGTGGGTGATCCAGGGGGGGGAAATCCCCCCAGCTCTGCCTTGGCCCAGGAGCATCCTGGTTTCTCCTGGAGCAGAACTTTGCCTCGTCCCCAGCACTCCAGAATCAACAACTCCCTTCCTCAAAGGCTCAGGAATTTGTATTCAAGGCTTTTTGGTGATTAAAATCAGTGATTCACCCCCAAAATCTCCCTCTCCCCAAGGAGGGGGGGGTTCACATCAGCTCCAAGACACCACAGTGGAGGTTGAATCCCCACCAGGAGGGAGAAGCGGCGGCTGGAGGGGAGCAGCACATCCCATCTCCAGCACGGAGCAGAGTCCCCCTGTGTCCCTTTATGTCCTCACTGTCCTCTTGTCCTCAAAGAGGCTCTTGAGAGTGTAGACCTGGAGAAAAGCCACCAGCACCAGCACAGCCAGGTTCACAGCTGACCAGAAGTTCACCCGGCCCAGGTTGCTCTCCTGGAGGTTGCGGTCTCGGGCCTCGAAGGCTCGAAGCAGCGTCTGCATCTGGATGCTCCGCTCCAGGCGGCTCCTCATGGCCTCGATGGACTCCTGAGGGGTGGGGAAGGGGATGGGGCTGAGTCCCACCCACCTCCACCTGGGATCCTGGGTGGGGTTTGGGGTAGGGAGGGACCTTTTCAATAGCAGGGACATCGCAGAGGCGTGGGGGGTGGGAAAGAGCTTTCAATTCCTGGTTCGGTTTCATTGTTAAACCATTAATTCCAGCCTTAAATTGACCAAAAACTAGGGAATTCAGCCCAAAACCTAGGGAATTCAGCCCAAAACTAGGGAATTCAGCCCAAAATGTAGGAAATTCATCCCAAAACCTAGGGAATTCAACCCAAAACCTAGGAAATTCACCCCAAAATGTAGAAAATTCATCCCAAACCTAGGAAATTCATCCCAAAATGTAGGAAATTCATCCCAAAATGTAGGAAATTCACCCCCAAATGTAGGAAATTCACCCCAAAATGTAGGAAATTCACCCCAAACCCAGGGAATTCACCCCAAAATGTAGGGAATTCACCCCAAAACCTAGGAAATTCATCCCAAACCTAGGGAATTCAGCCCAAAACCTAGGGAATCCACCCCAAAACCTAGAGAATTCATCCCAAAATGTAGGAAATTCACCCCAAAACCTAGGGAATTCAGCCCAAAACCTAGGAAATTCACCCCAAAATGTAGAAAATTCATCCCAAACCTAGGAAATTCACCCCAAAATGTAGGAAATTCACCCCAAAACCCAGGAAATTCACCCCAAAACCCAGGGAATTCACCCCAAAACCAACGTTGCTGTTGATGAACCCACCTTGATGTCCTCGATCTTGACATCCAGAGCATCCTCAGGCTGCGCCGCCTCCACCCACCCATCTCCTTCCTCCTCCTCCTCCTCCTCCTCGTCGTCCCCGCCCCCCGGGGCGCTGTCCAGGAGCAGCTCGAAGAACACCAACTTCTCCGAGATGGTGCTGAAGGAGTTGTCGAAGCAGAGCTTGTAGTCACCGGGCTCGGTGGGCTCCACGCTGCGGGGGGAGAGGGGTCAGCGGGGGCGGGGACGGGCAGGGGATGGGCAGGGATGGGCAGGGACAGGCAGGGACGGGCAGGGGACGGGCAGGGACGGGCAGGGGATGGGCCGGGACAGGCAGGGACGGGCAGGGGATGGGCAGGGACGGGCAGGGACAGGCAGGGGCGGGCAGGGGATGGGCAGGGGATGGGCAGGGACGGGCAGGGGACAGACAGGGACGGGCAGGGATGGGCAGGGATGGGCAGGGGATGGGCAGGGGACGGGCAGGGGATGGGCAGGGGATGGGCAGGGGATGGGCAGGGACAGGAAGGGGATGGGCAGGGGATGGGCAGGGACAGGCAGGGGATGGGCAGGGACAGGCAGGGACGGGCAGGGGATGGGCAGGGACAGGCAGGGACGGGCAGGGGATGGGCAGGGGATAGGCAGGGACAGGAAGGGGATGGGCAGGGACGGGCAGGGGATGGGCAGGGATGGGCAGGGGATGGGATGGGCAGGGGACGGGCAGGGACGGGCAGGGGACGGGACTCACGTGTGGGCACCGTCCGAGCGCCGGGACTCGCTGACCAGCAGCCGCCCCGAGGGGCTCTCCAGGGAGAAATCCACGTCCAGCCCGGCCCCGCCGATCACCTGCGGGCACCGGGGACGGTGGCACCGGCACCGGGGACACCCCCGCCCCACTCTGATATAGACCACGCCCCTCCGCGATCAGGCCACGCCCCCAGCGGGCTCCGGTCCCTCGGGTACATCCCTGCCCCTCCGATAGGACACGCCCACTTACTAGACCCCGCCCCCGCTCTATGCCCCGCCCACCCGCTATGCCCCGCCCCTCCCCGGGATAGGCCCTGCCCACCCGCTATGCCCCGCCCATCCTCCCGGGATAGCCCCCGCCCACCCGCTCTACGCCCCGCCCCTTACGCTATGCCCCGCCCCCAGAGATAGGCCCCGCCCCAGGCCACGGTACCTGGTACTCGGCCTCCAGCGAGGCGTTCCCGGGCGCACCCTGGTAGAAGCATTCCCGGCGCCCGGCGGGCAGCACGAACGTTACCTCAGCGTCAGGAGGCGGCGGCGGAGCAGCGGCGGCGGCAGCGGCGGCAGCCCCGGCCCCGGCCCACAGCGCCAACAGCCACAGCCACCGCGCCGCCATCTCCGCCGCGCGGCGCCTTTAAGATAAGCCCCGCCCCGCCGCCGCGCGGAGCGGGTGGTAGCTGCGGTGGGTGCCTGAGGCGGGGATTCAGGCAACGCAGAGGGCAGCCCTCGGCTTGGGGTCCTAACGGTGCTGCTTTGCCATGCGGAAAGCTCTTCGGTGATTGGTTGCTCCTTCCCGCCTCTTGGGCTCTTGATCTCTCATTGGCCGGCCCGGATCAGCGCGCGCTCCCCTCAGCACCTCGCCTCAACCCGCGCTGCCCCTGAGGGGAGCCGCAATCCCACAATGCACCGCGCTGGGGCAGAAATGGGGCGGATTTGGGGCAGATTTCAGGGGTATTGGGGCAGATTTGGGGGCCCTGGAGCAAATTGAAGTGGTTAGGTGCAGATTTGGGGGCTTTAGGGACAGATTTGTTCATCCCTAGGGCAGATTTAGGCGATTTGAGGGAGATTTTGGAGGCCCTGAGGCAGGGGTGAAGGCCCTGGGGCAGGTTTTGGTGGTCAGGTGCAGATTTAAGGGGCACCCTGGGGCAGGTTTAGGGGATTTGGGGGGTTAGGGGCAGGTTTGGGGAGCCCTGGAACAGGTTTAGGTGGTGATATGCAGTTCTGGGGCGTCCTGGGGCCATTTTTGGGGGGGCTCTGGGGCAGATTTCAGGGATATTGGGGCAGATTTGGGGGCCCTGGAGCAAGTTAAGGTGGTTAGGTGCAGATCTGGGGGGGGCTAGGGGCAAATTTGTTAGTCCCTAGGGCAGATTTAGGGGATTTGAGGCAGATTTGGGAGGCCCTGGGGCAGACTTGGAAGTCCCTGAGGCAGATCTGGGATGCCCTAGGGCAGATACAGGTGCTTAGGTGCAGATTTGAGAGGTCCTGGGGCAGATTTGGGCTACTCTGGGGCAGATTTGGGAGCCCTAGGGTAGATACAGGTGGCTAGGTGCAGATTTGGGGGCCCCTGGGTCAGATCTGGGAGTCCCTGAGACAGATCTGGGATGCCCTGGGGCAGATTTGGGGGCCCTAGGGCAGATGAAAGCGCTTAGGTGCAGATTTGAGGTGTCCTGGGGTGCATTTGCAGTGTTTTTGGGGACAGATTTCAGTAGTTAGGTGCAATTTGGGGGGGGTCATGGGGCAGCTTTCAGCGGAACTGGTGCAGATTGCAGAGGCCCTGGGGCAGATTTGCCAGGCCTTGGGGCAGTTTGAGGGCCTGGAGGGGTCAGGGTGAGGGGGAGTCCTGTGAGTGATGCTGGGGTGTGGGGGTTTCACCCTCCCTGGGCCAAGCTCAGCCCCGATTCCTGGCGGTTTTGGGGCAGCTGTGGGAGGAAGGAGGCACGGACGGAGCGGACAGACGCCTCACTCCAGTTATTGGGTGGAAAAACCTCTTTTTTTGTGCACCACGGTGTGTTGGGGAGGGGGGAGGGGGTGGGAAATAACCACTGCTCTGCACTCGAGGGCTCGGTCATTTCCTTCCTGGGTGATGAAATTTCATCTTGAGCAAAATCCTTCTTTTTTGTCTTCTTCTTCTTCTTTTCAGCTGGGTCTCGAGGTCTCCGCGGCGGCACCGATCCAGACCCCAGATCCAGAGGAGGAGGAGGAGGAGGAGGAGGAAGATGAGGTTGGAGCTTCTCCTCCTCGTAGCTGGTACGTTTTCCTCCCCTCTGCCCCACTTTGGCGTGGCTCAGCTGGGTCTCACTGCTGGACCTGGCTCTCCTAGAGAGCAGTGTAGGGGAAAGGGATCTGGGGGTCCTGGTGGGCAGCAGGGTGGCCATGAGCCAGCACTGTGCCCTTGTGCCCCCTGCACCCCAATGGCACCTGGGGGGCATTAGAAGGGGGGTGGTCAGTAGGTCAGAGAGGTTCTCCTGCCCCTCTACTCTGCCCTGGTGAGGCCACATCTGGAATCTTGTGTCCAGTTCTGGGCCCCCCAGTTCAAGAAGGACAGGGAGCTGCTGGAGAGAGCCCAGCACAGAGCCACCAAGGTGATGGAGGGAGTGGAGCAGCTCCCTGGTGAGGAAAGGCCGAGGGAGCTGGGGGTCTGGAGCTTGGAGAAGAGGAGGCTGAGGGGGGACCTCATCAATGTTGATCAATATCTGCAGGGTGAGTGTCAGGAGGATGGGGCCAGGCTCTGCTCAGTGGTGTCCAGTGGTAGGACAAGGGGCAGTGGGTGTGAGCTGGAACACAGGAGGTTCTGCTTGGATTTGAGGAGGAACTTCCTTCCTGTGAGGGTGCCAGAGCCCTGGGCCAGGCTGCCCAGGGAGGGTGTGGAGTCTCCTTCTCTGGAGACATTCCAGACCCTCCTGGACACCTTCCTGTGTGATCTCACCCAGGTGTTCCTGCTCCAGCAGGGGGTTGGACTGGGTGAGCTTGTGAGGTCCCTTCCAATCCCTGACACTCTGTGACTCTGTGATCCCCGTCCCCTCTCTGGCAGGAGCCGTGGCAGCACCAGAGCTCTCCCTGCCACCACTGGGGCTCCTCTCCCAAGCTGAGGAGGGGGCTCCCCCGCGGATCAGCTGCTTCGCCCCGCGCCGTTACGCCGGCAGCACCTTCGAGCTGGTGGCGGTGGGTGACAGCGTCCCCACGCAGAGCGTCACCGCCGAGCCGGGCCAGCACAGCGTTGACTTCACTCTGGATGGATCCATCTCCCGGTGTTACCGGTGCCGGTACCGGAGCTATAACGGCAGCGCCTGGCAGATGTCGGCGTTCAGCACGGAGCTGGTGGTGAACGGTGCGGGCGGGGGGACACCGGGGTGGGGGGGGTCACGGCCCCTCCAGCCGCTGTGTGCCGGGGCTATGGTGACCCAAAGCCACCGCTTTTCTCCCCAGCTTCAGGTGACAGTGGCTGTCATCCCCCCACCGCCGCCCCAACCGGCCATCTGCTGCCAACCTCCGCCACTCTGCGGCAAGGTACCGGCACCGGTGGCACGGCAGCACCGGTGGCTTCTTCCCGGTGTCTCTCTGTGGCCACACCGGGGTTTTCCCTCCCGGTGGTGTCCCCACGTCCTCTCTTCCCTTCCAGATCGTTCCTGGCTTGTCCCAGTTGCCGTCAGCGCATCCAGTTTGGTGCTGCTGCTGCTGGTGGCGGCGGCGGTGGCGGCGTGGCGAGGTGCGTGGGGTGCGCCCGGTGTAGGCCCGGAACCGGGAGCTACCGGCTGTGCCGGTGGGGGTTGGCACCTCGGGGGGTGGCACCGGTGCCGGTGAGTGGATCCCCACCAGCTGTGGGTGAGGAACCCCCCGGGGAGGGCGGTGATTTGGGGAGTCCCCTCCGGTGTCACCGCGCGCCGCTCCGGCCGCCCCCGCCGTTGAGCCCCCACCCGTCTCTGTTTTTCTCTCTCGCCAGTCGAGACCGGGAGGCAGCGGGCAAAGAGGTGAGAGCGGCCGGAGCCGGCACCTCGGCGGCAGAACCGGGACCCCCGGGACCCCCCTGTCCCCCCCCGCCGCCGCCTCCCCGCCGCCGCCGCCTCCCCGCTCCCGCCGCGCTGCCACCGGATTTCTCTTCGCAGGCAGCAGACGTCGTGCTGGACGGAAACGCGGTGCCCCACCACGGGTAAGAGCCAAACCCCCGTGCCAGGCCGTGCCAGGCTGTGCCAGGGCGGTGCCAGGCTGTGCCAGGGCAGTACCGGGGCGGTGCCGGTTGGTGATGCCGACGCCAGAACCGTCCCCGTTCCCTTTTGTCCCCGCAGAGTTTTCCTATGACAACTGTGGCTACGGCACCGGCGTGGTGAGTGGGGGCACCGCGGGGGTGGGGGGTCCCTGTGCTCGCTCGGGGGTGGCTTTGGGGTTCACCCCCTTGCCGGAGCGGCACAGGCTCGGCACGGGCTCGGCACAGGCTCGGCACGGGCTCATTCCCACCTCTCCCTCCCGGCCAGACCGCGCTGCCGGGGTCTGGCGGCAGCACCGGCACGTCCCCGGCGTCCCCACAGAGAGACCCCCCAGTGTCCCCCCCGGCTGTGCCCCACTTCAGCACCTTCAGGTCCTTGGCGTGACCCCGGTGGTGCTGGCGCCGCGGCGGCACCAGGAGCCCCCTCTCCTCCTTGTGCCACGAGGGAGCACGAGGAGCCCCCGCCCGGCGCAAGGGACGGGGACACCCCGACCGCCCGCGGCACCGCCACGGGTTGGGAACGTGCCGGGGGCGTCCCGGAGCTGCTGGCAAAGCCCCGGTGTGGCGGAGGTGCCAGCGCAGCGCCGGTGGGTCAGCCGGCACGGGGCCCTCCTCCCCCTCGCCCTCCTGGCTCCGCCCCGGATCGCGGTGGGGGGCTCCGTGCCGGGACGCTCCGGAGCCGGCTCCGGGTTCAATAAAGGTGTTTGCCGCCAGGTGCCAGCGCGGGAGGAGGGTGCTGTGTGCACCCGTGGTCCTCATCCCCGTGCCAATCCTGGATCCCAGTCCTGCTCCCTGATCCCAGTCTTGATCTTGGTTACCTGATCCCGATCCCAATCCTGATTCCCAGTCCCTGATCCCAGTCCCTGATCCAGATTCCAGTCCCAGTCACTGATCCCTGATCCTGCTCCTGGATTGCAATCCTGATCCTGGATCTTAATCCCAATTCCCTGTCTCTGATCCCAGTCCCTGATCCAGATCCCAATTCCAGTCCCTGATCCCAATCCCGATCCTGGATCCAAATCCTGATCCTGGTCCCTGACCCCAATCCCTGTCCCTGATCCCACTCCCAATCCCCCATCCCTGATCCCAATCTCTGATCCCAATTCCGATCCTGGATCCCCATCCTGATTCCCAATCTTGATTCCCTGATCCAGATCCCAATCCCAGTCCTTGGTCCCAATCCTCATTCCCTGGCCCTGATCCCAATCCCTGATCCCAATCCTGGTTCTAATCCTGGATCCCAATCCCAGTCCCCGATCCCAGTCCCTGATCCCGATCCCTGCCCTCGATCCGGATCCCGATCCCAGATCCCGATCGCGTTCGCTGTTCTTTGTCGCGTGGCGGCCTCCTGCCCGCCAGGGGGCGCGGTCTCCTCCCAGGTGGGGGAGTGGGTGTGGGCGCGGCCTCCAGCCCGCCAGGGGGCGCAGTCTCTCCTTCCCCGCGGTGGGCGTGTCCCGGCTCGTGGCGGGCGGGGGGGTTGGGGGGGGTGGGGGGGGGCGCGGCGCTCCAAGATGGCCGCGGTGTCGGTGTTCCCGGGCGTGCGGCTCCTGACCATCGGGGACGCCAACGGCGAGATCCAGCGGCACCAGGAGCAGCAGCCGCTGCGCCTCGAGGTCCGCACCGGCCCCGACAGCGCCGGCCTGGCGCTCTACGGCCGTGAGTGCGGGCGGGGCGGGGGCTGCGGGATGGGGGCGCTGCGGGATGGAGGGGGCTGGGGGGATGGGGAGGGGGCTGCGGGGATGGGGTGGGGGCTGCGAGGATGTGGGGGCTGCGGGGATGGGGAGGGGGCTGAAGGGATGTGGGGATGGGGTGGGGGCTGCGAGGATGGGGAGGGGGCTGAGGAGATGGAGAGGGGGGCTGAGGGGATGGGGAGGGGGGCTGAGGGGATGGGGAGGCTGGGGGGATGAGGGGTCTGGGGATGGGGAGGGGGCTACGGGGATGGGGGGGCTGTGGGAATTGGGGGGGCTGGGGGGATGGGAAGGGGGCTGCAGGGATGGGGGCTGGGGGGATGGGGAGGGGGCTGTGGGGATGGGGATGAGGGGAGGGGGGGGGCTGTGGGAATTGGGGGGGCTGTGGGGATGAGGGGGATGGGGAAAGGGCTGAGGGGATGGGGGGGCTGTGGGGATGAGGGGGATGGGGAAGGGGCTGCGAGGATGGGGGGGCTGTGGGGATTGGGGGAGCGTGGGGATGGGGTGAGGAGATGAGGGGGATGGGGAGGGGGCTGCGAGGATGGGGTCTGTGGGGGGGGTCTATGGGGATTTGAAGGGGGGGCTGTGGGGATGAGAGGGGCATGTAGGGCCTGTGAAGATTGGGGGGGGTCTGTGGGGATGGGGGCGCAGGAGGAGGGGGGCACAGAGAGCCAGGCCATGGATGGGGGGAGGGCAGTAATAATTTGGGGGGGGGGTGTTAGGGGGATGGGAATGTGGGGCTGGGGGGAGATAGGGGCCTGAGGAGGGGGGTCTATGGGGTTTGGGGGTGCGGGGTCTGTGGGGTCAGAAGGGATGAGGGGGGGCTGGGAGTGTAAGGCTTAGATGAGGGTTTGGGGGGCTGTGGGGTGGGGTTGGGGGGCTGAGGATGGTGGTTTGGGGGGGGGCCTTTGGGGGCTCCGTGTCAGTCAGGGGGTACCAGCACCGTCCCGTCCCCCCACCCACCGTGACAGAGCCGGGGTGGGGGCTCCCCCATCCCCCCGGGGCCTTTGCTGGGGGCGGCAGAAAGTTGATTCCCACCCCCCAAAATGTGGGAATTTGGTGACTTTCCAAATCCATTGAAAAACTTGGCCGGGGGGGGGGTCTCACCGGTGACCGGTAACGAGTTCTGGGGGGGGGGGGGGGGGGGGAGGGGGGGTGCCGCCGTATTTTCTTTGTCTCCACGTGAAAATCGCGGGTTTTTCTCTTTTTATTGTTATTTTTCCCCCCCTTTTTCCCCCAAATCTGCCTCCTCCTGCGCCTTCCGCTCGGTGACACTCGGGGCGGGGGGGGAACACACCGGTGCTGGTACCGGTACCGGCACGGTGCTGCCAGAGATGCCCCCCCCACCACTCCCCCTCCTCACCCCCTCCTCACCATCCCCCGGCCGGTTTTGATGCAATTACCGGGGGAGGCATCACCGGGATGACGACCTGACCCCCCCCCCGGAATAACGACCTGACCCCCTTTCCCTCCCCTCTCCGGTGAAATTAATTGATTGGCGCAAGCAATTAACGCCGGGCGCCGGGTTTGGGGGAGATTTTCAGTCTGTGGCATCGGATGGTGAAGGGGAAACTGAGGCAGGCGCCGTCCAGGGGCCGGACTCGCTCCCCTCGGACCCCGAATCCGGTTTTGGGGTGTTTCCCGGCGCCGGGAGCGACGTTTCCCCCGGTGAAACGGGGGGAGCCGGGGGGTGATTTCAGAGCCAAAGCGTCCCCGTGGCTTTGCCATCCCGGTTCATCGCGGCAGCCCCCCGGTGCCGGCCCCTTTTCCCCCGGTGTTTGCCAGAAAAGCCTTTTGTGTGGCGAGGGCCGGGGGGTCTCTTGTTGCCCTTTCAGCGCCGGGGTGGCCGCGGGCACATCTGCCGGCTCCTTTATGAGCCACAAAGAGCCCGGGGGCCCGGGGCCGGCAGCCTGAGTCACGCCGGTAACGGCGGCAATCGGCGTCGGAACGGTTTCACCGAGCGGTGCCACCGGCTCAGTGCCGGTGTTACCGGGGTCTCCTTGAGGACGGGGAGCCTCCCCCCCCCGGCTCATTTCCCTTTCTCATTACTCCTAATTAATCAGGCAGCTCAACACGCGGCCGGTGCTGCCGCGGGGATGTGCCCGGTGCTGCCGTGGCGAAAGGAACCGGGGGGGTTTGGGGCGGGGGCGGGGGGGGAACGGGTTTTGCCGCGGCGGCTCGTTTGGGCAGCGCTGGCGGGAGGTGCTAATTAACCGCTAACGAGGGAGCCGGTGAGGATGCCGGCTGTGCCGGTGATGGGGGTGTTGGTGTGACCGGTGCTGGGACCGTCCCGGTTGGACCGTGGGCAGCTCAGCCCGTCCCCCTCGTCCTTCTTTATGGTGTCGCTCGGCTTCACCGCAGTGAGACCCGGGGAGCGCCCCCGGGACCCCCCATGGGACCCGGGGAGCCCCCACAGGGGACCGGGGAGCCCCCACGGGACCTGGGGAGCCCCCACAGGGGACCCGGGGAGCCCCCACAGAACCGGGGAGCCCACATGGGACCGAGGGAGTCCACAGGGGATCCAGGAGCCCCCACAGGACCTGGGAGCCCACATGGGACCAGGGAGCCCCCACAGAACCGGGGAGCCCCACGGGACCAGGGAGCCCCCACAGAACCGGGGAGCCCACATGGGACCAGGGAGCCCCCACAGAACCGGGGAGCCCCACGGGACCAGGGAGCCCCCACAGAACCGGGGAGCCCACACGGGACTGAGGGAGTCCACAGGGGATCCAGGAGCCCCCAGGGGACCCAGGGAGCCCCCACGGGACCCAGGAGCCCACATGGGACCGGGGAGCCCCCACAGAACCGGGGTTCCCCCGTCCCAGCAGCGGCACCCAGGGAGCCCCCACAGGGGACCCGGGGAGCCCCACGGGACCTGGGAGCCCCCCCAGAACTGGGGAGCCCCCAGGGGACCCGGGGAGCCCACACAGAACCGGGGACCCCCCACAGAACCGGGGTTCCCCCGTCCCGACAGTGGCACCGGTCGGTGTTTCCAGCTGCTCCCATCCCATTTACCGTGCCCATGTGTCCCCCCACCCCCTGCCAACACCGCAGCCGTTAATTAACACCAATTACAGCTCTTGTTTGGTAGACGAGGGCGCGACCGAGCCTCACCGGCGCGGCAGGGCGGCACTACCGGCACCGGTACCCGGTGAGGACGGGTGGTGCCCGGCTCTGAGCCCCCGGTGTTGTCTGTCCCCAGATGAAGACGTCTGCGTGTTCAAGTGCTCCGTGTCCCGGGACACCGAGTGCAGCCGCGTGGGCAAACAATCCTTCATCGTCACCTTGGGCTGCAACAGCGTCCTGGTCCAGTTCGCCACCCCCACCGGTGCGACCCCCGCCAGGGGAGCTGGGGTTTGGGGTCACCAGATCCCAGCTTTATAAAAAATCTGATGTTTTTTTTCCCCATCTTTTCCCAGATTTCTGCTCTTTTTATAACATCCTCAAAAACTGCCGAGGGCACAACACGGAGCGCTCGGTCTTCAGCGAGCGGACGGAGGAGTCCTCGGCCGTGCAGTACTTCCAGGTGAGGGGTGACCCCCCCCTGCCCCCCAGGGCCTGGGTATGGCTTGAACTGGTCTTTCCCAGTGCCCTGGGGGCTCTTTCTCAGTACCCTGGGGGCTCTTTCCCAGTGCCCTGGGGCTCTTTCCCAGTTTACCAGACCCCAAGAGCCCAGAGATGAAGAGTGAGAGCTTCCTTGGTGGAAATGGGGGGATTCCCAGTGCCCTGGGGGTTCTTTCCCAGTACCCTGGGGTTCTTTCCCAGTACCCTGGGGGCTCTTTCCCAGTTTACCAGACCCCATGAGCCCAGAGGTGGGGGGTTCCTGGCTCCCTGGGGGTCTCTTTCCTGGTCCCCCAGACTCCATGAGCCCAAGGATGAGGGATTCCCAGTGCCCTGGGGCTCTTTCCCAGTACCCTGAGGCTCTTTCCCAGTGTCCTGGGGGCTCTTTCCCAGTGCCCTGGGGCTCTTTCCCAGTGCCCTGAGGGTCTTTCCCAGTACCCTGGGGGCTCTTTCCCAGTGCCCTGGGGGTCTTTCCCAGTACCCTGGGGGCTCTTTCCAGTCTACCAGACCCCAAGAGCCCAGAGGTGGGGGGTTCCTGGCTCCCTGGGGGGGCTCTTTCCTGGTCTCCCAGACCCCATGAGCCCAAGGATGAGGGATTCCCAGTGCCCTGGGGGCTCTTTCCCAGTACCCTGGGGCTCTTTCCCAGTACCCTGAGGGTCTTTCCCAGTACCCTGGGGGCTCTTTCCCAGTTTACCAGACCCCAAGAGCCCAGAGGTGAGGGGTTCCCAGTGCCCTGGGGGCTCTTTCCCAGTGCCCTGGGGGTTCTTTCCCAGTGCCCTGGGGGTTCTTTCCCAGTGCCCTGGGGGTTCTTTCCCAATACCCTGGGGTTCTTTCCCAGTTTACCAGACCCCAAGAGCCCAGAGGTGAGGGGTTCCTGTCTCCCTGAGGGGGGGCTCTTTCCTGATCCCCCAGCCTCCATGAACCATGGCATTCCCGGTGACACCGGTGTCCCCTTTGTGTCCCCCCCTCCCCCCTAGTTCTACGGGTACCTGTCCCAGCAGCAGAACATGATGCAGGATTACGTCCGGACGGGCACCTACCAGCGAGCCATCCTGCAGAACCACAGCGACTTCAAGGACAAGGTCAGGCCCCGTTGGGTGACACAAACCCCGCTTCCAGCCCCAGACTGTCCCCTGTGCTCGGGATAATCCCAGTCCAGGGCTGGGACAGGCGCCTTGGGTTGCTCTCTTCTCCCTTTTTGTTTATTTCTCTGCCATTTTTAATCACTTTTGGTGCTTTTATTATTTAATGTCCCTCAAAAATATCTGATGGTGGCCAAGAGCCGCGAGCTGCCGGCACCAGGGCGCAGCCACCGTCACTGCTGACCCCCTGCTTGGGATTATTGATAGGATCAAAGAGGATCTGGGTGTTCTTAATCCCATTTTTCCCCCATGAGAAGTGCTGGGAAGTGGCCAGGGCTCCTGGCACGGTTTGGTGTAGTGCCAGGGTTTGATAATGAGTCGTTACCGGAGCTCCTAATTAGCGCTTCCAGGCGGTGCGGGAGTCGGTTCCCTCTCCGGAGCTCCGTGCTGCGGTGCTGGGTGGGTTCCCCTCCAGGAGCTGGTGCCACTGGGGTGGTTTTCCCTCTTGAGAAGCCAAATTTTGGGGATCCCCTCGTCCCTCTGTGCCGCAGATCGGAGGCAGAGGATCCCGATCCCGGCGCCGGGGTGGTGGGTGGGTGGGATGAGAGTCCACAGCGCCGGTGCTTCAGCGTCTCCTCACCCTCTCCTCACCCCCTCCTCTCCTCACCCCCTCCTCTCCTCACCCCCTCCTCTCCTCACCCCCTCCTCTCCTCACCCCCTCCTCTCCTCACCCCCTCCTCTCCTCACCCCCTCCTCTCCTCACCCCCTCCTCTCCTCACCCCCTCCTCTCCCTCTCCTCACCCCCTCCTCTCCCTCTCCTCTCCCCCTCCTCTCCCCCTCCTCTCCCCCTCCTCTCCCCCTCCTCTCCCCCTCCTCTCCCCCTCCTCTCCCCCTCCCCTCCCCCTCCCCTCCCCCTCCCCTCCCCCTCCCCTCCCCCTCCCCTCCCTCCCCCTCCCCTCCCCCTCCCCTCACCTCACCCTCTCCTCTCCCTCTCCTCCCCAGATCGTCCTGGATGTCGGCTGTGGCTCCGGCATCCTCTCCTTCTTCGCGGCCCAGGCCGGAGCGAGGAAGATCTACGCGGTGGAAGCCAGCACCATGGCCCAGCATGCCGAGGTGAGCTCCTCCACGTGCTTTTGGCTTTACCCAGCTTGATGATTTCACCCCAAACCCACCCAGAATCACTCTTGGAACTGTGTCCCTACTCCAGTCCAAACCAGTAACACCACAACAGCGGCGCTGGGACTTTGCCTCGCACCACGTACTCATCTTGAGGGGGGGGGGGGAAGAGGGGCTTCCCCAAGCTGTGGGGCTCCCCCCAATTTGATTTATTGTGGGGTTTTTGGGGTTTTTTTCTTGGCACAGGTGCTGGTGAAGAGCAACAACCTGACAGACCGGATCGTGGTCATCCCGGGGAAGGTGGAGGAGGTCTCGCTGCCGGAGCAGGTGGACATCATCATCTCCGAGCCCATGGGCTACATGCTCTTCAACGAGAGGATGCTGGAGAGCTACCTGCACGCCAAGAAGTACCTGAAACCCAGCGGTGAGCGCCGGGGAGGGGGCCCTGGGGGGGTTCCCAGTGCCCTGGGGGGCTTTCCCAGTGCCCTGGGGTTCTTTCCCAGTTTACCAGACCCCAAGAGCCCAAGGATGAGGGATTCCCAGTGTCCTGGGGCTCTTTCCCAGTACCCTGGGGGCTCTTTCCCAGTTTACCAGACCCCAAGAACCCAGAGGTGAGGGGTTCCTGGCTCCCTGGGGGGGCTCTTTCCTGGTCCCCCAGACTCCATGAGCCCAAGGATGAGGGATTCCCAGTGCCCTGGGGTTCTTTCCCAGTTTACCAGACCCCAAGAGCCCAAGGATGAGGGATTCCCAGTGCCCTGGGGTTCTTTCCCAGTACCCTGAGGGTCTTTCCCAGCACCCTGAGGGTCTTTCCCAGTGCCCTGGGGTTCTTTCCCAGTTTGCCAGACCCCATGAGCCCAAGGATGAGGGATTCCCAATGCCCTGGGGTTCTTTCCCAGTACCCTGGGGGCTCTTTCCCAGTTTACCAAACCCCAAGAGCCCAGAGGTGGGGGGTTCCTGGCTCCCTGGGGGGGCTCTTTCCTGGTCTCCCAGACTCCATGAGCCCAAGGATGAGGGATTCCCAGTGCCCTGGGGTTCTTTCCCAGTTTGCCAGACCCCACCAGACTGGGGAGGTGAGGTTCCCAGTACCCTGGGGGTCTTTCCCAGTACCCTGGGGGCTCTTTCCCAGTTTACCAGACCCCATGAGCCCAGAGGTGGGGGGTTCCTGGCACCTTGGAGGGGGCTCTTTCCTGGAGTGCCAGACCCTACAAAGCTGGGGAGCGGAGCTTCCCAGTACCCTGGGGAGCTCTTTCCCAGTTTGCTGGACCCCACAAGTCCAAGAAGAGGGGGGTGGGCACTTCCCCAGCCCCCCCCCTCCCCCCTCACCCCCCCACTCCCCCTCCTGTCCCCCCCCCTCCAGGTAACATGTTCCCCACGATCGGTGACGTCCACTTGGCCCCGTTCACGGACGAGCAGCTCTACATGGAGCAGTTCACCAAAGCCAACTTCTGGTGAGTCCAGCACTGGGGACAGAGATTGGGGGGGGGGGGAGCCACAATCCTAACCCCTGCCCTGGGATTTGGGGGGTGTAGGGGGGTCAGATTTGCCCCCCCAAAACGCATCCCCCCTCTCACAGGTACCAACCGTCCTTCCACGGCGTCGACCTCTCGGCGCTGCGAGGAGCGGCCGTGGATGAGTATTTCAGGCAGCCCGTGGTGGTGAGTGAGTTGGGGGGGGGACAGGGAACAATTTTGGGGGTGGGGGGTCCCCAATTACTGACCCCCCCATCTCCTCCCATCTCAGGACACCTTTGATATCAGGATTTTAATGGCCAAATCGGTCAAATACACCGTGAATTTCTTAGAAGCCAAAGAAGGCGACTTGCACAGGTGGGTGGGAGGGTCCCATCTGAGCCTCCCCTCACCCCCCCAAACCCTTTGGGGCACCCTAGGGTGTTGAGGGGGGGGATCTTGAACCCCCCCTCACCTCAATAACAGCTGAAATTTTCCTTCCAGGATAGAAATTCCCTTCAAATTCCACATGCTGCACTCGGGGCTGGTCCACGGTTTGGCCTTTTGGTTCGACGTCGCCTTCATCGGCTCCATGTAGGTAAAGGGGAATAGGGGGTGGCACACACAGGGTGACCCCCAAAATGGGGCTGGGGGGCTTTATTTCACCCTCCTCCCCCCTCCCCAGAATGACAGTGTGGCTCTCAACGGCCCCCACCGAACCGCTGACCCACTGGTACCAAGTCCGGTGCCTCTTCCAGTCGCCGCTGTTCGCCAAAGCCGGTGACACGCTCTCAGGGACTTGTCTCCTCATCGCCAACAAGAGGTGGGAAATGGGGAGAGGGGGGTCCCCACCCCACTGCTGAGACCCCCACCCCACTGCTGAGACCCCCACCCCACTGCTGAGACCCCCATCCCAACACCAAACCCCCCCACCCCACTGCCAAGCCTTTGCTGGAGCTGGTTTTGCCGCCATCCCTCACACCAGCACACTTGGGAGGGAGGGGGGCAGTGGTTTGGCACCAGTTTGGCACTGGTCCTGCCCCAGTTTGGACTGGGGAGGAGGGGGCTCTGCCCCAGTTTGGACTGGGGATGAGGAGGGTCCCTGCCCCAGCTTGGACTGGGGATGAGGAGGGGGCTCTGCCCCAGTTTAAACTGGGAGAGGGGGGGGCTCTGTCCCAGTTTGGGCTGGGGATAAGGAGGGTCCCTGCCCCAGTTTGGACTGGGGAGGAGGGGGGTCCCTGCCCCAGTTTGGACTGGGGATGAGGAGGGGGCTCTGCCCCAGTTTAAACTGGGAGGGGGTGGCCTCTGTCCCAGTTTCTCTGGCCATGACCCAGATGCCGCTGCCGTTCCCGCTGCTCCCTGAGGACCAGGATGGGGGGGGTCAGAAGGGTCTGGGTGCCCCCACCCAGGTGCAGATTTTTTTGGGTGGGGGGGGGTCTCATCATGTCCCCTCCCCCCCCAGACAGAGCTACGACATCAGCATCGTGGCGCAGGTGGACCAGACCGGCTCCAAATCCAGCAACCTCCTCGACCTGAAAAACCCCTTCTTCAGGTGGGGCTGGGGGGGGGGAGTGTGTGGGGCTGGGGGGGACCCTAAGGAACCCCCCCAGACCTCATTCCCACCTCCCTTCACCCCCCCCAGGTACACAGGGACGACTCCTTCGCCCCCCCCTGGCTCCCACTACACCTCCCCCTCGGAAAACATGTGGAACACGGGCAGCACCTACAACATGAGCACCGGGATGGCCGTGGCTGGTGGGTGGTCCTGTGAGCTCTGGGATGGGTGGGGGGGGATCTATCACCTCAGTGACCCCAAAACCCCCATGGGGGGGGGGTCTGACCCCATTTTGGGGTGGGGGTTTGACCCCTTTGCTGTCTCCAGGCATGCCAGCAGCGTACGACCTCAGCAGCGTCATCGCCGGCGGCTCCAACGTGGCTCACAACAACTTGATTCCTTTAGGTGAGGGTAAAAATGGGATGGGGGGGGGAGATTTGGGGGCTGGGGGGTCACAGCAGCCCCTCAACCTCACCCTACTCCCCTCAACCTCACCCTACTGCCCCCCAAATCCTCACACCCCCTCTCCCCTCTCCCCACAGCCAACACCGGCATCGTCAACCACACTCACTCCAGGATGGGCTCTATCATGAGCACCGGCATTGTCCAAGGTAACCCCCCCCCGAGCCCCAAAACCCCCCAAAATCCCCTTAAAAACCTTTCTTTGACCCCCTCCCCCCCCTTCTCCTCTCCCCCCAGGCTCCTCCAGTGGCCAAACTGGTGGTGGTTCAGGCACCCACTACCCCCTCAACAGCCAATTCACCATGGGGGGTCCCGCTATCTCCATGGCCTCCCCCATGTCCATCACCACCAACACGATGCACTACGGCAGCTAAAGGGGGGGGGTGTGGGGTGGGGGTGTGTGTGTGACCCCCCCCCACCACCCCACCCCACCCCCGGGACTGCCAGCGCCAGGAAAACCAAATGACAAAACCCCCCTGAGCGCCCCTCCCCCACCACGCCGCCCCCACCCCCACCCGGTCACTGCACCGGGAGGTGGGGGGGGGGAAAGGGGGGGGGGTGGGGTCAACCCGGGAGGGATTTTGGATCCTCCCAGTCTAGAGACGAAGCCGCCCAGCGCCCCCCCCCCGCCCCGCCCCCGCCCCGGGGGTTTTGGGGCATTTTTTGTTGTTTTTTTGTTTGTTTTATTTTATTTTATTTTTTTTATATATATATAAATTCGGGCGCCGTCTTCCAGAACAACCGGGGGAGCTGCGAGAGGAGGGGGGAGGGGAACCCCACCGCGGGGGGGGGAGGGGAGACCCACTGGGGGTGGGGGGGAGGGGAGAAGCTGAATGTACCAAAATCCCCTTTTTTTTTTACCCCCCCCCACCCGGTTCCGGGCACCCAAACTCCTCTTTTTCCCCCCTTAAGGGAGGCAATGGGGACACCCCCCTCCCCCCACCCCCCATCCTGTGCCAGGGTGGGGGTCCCCGCGGGGGGGGGGGGAGGGGCTGTGGTGTAGGAATAGCGGATTTGAGGTATTTTTCTCTTTTTTTTCCAGCTGTAGGATTGAATAAAGGGGAGGGTTTCCAAGGATCGAGCTGCCCTGGCTTCCACAGCCCCCCCACCCTGTCCTGGTGACACCCCCATGTCCCGGTGACACCCCCCTGAGGGTACTTTTAGGGTGTCCCCCCCTCTCCCCCCAGGCAGGTGACGTCACCGCTTTATTTGGGTCAATTTACACCCAAATCCGCTTTGAGGTCGCTGAGGCCAAAACGGGGGGGGGGGCACAGCACCTTGGGGACCCCCCCGACCCCCCCCTCACCGTGCAGGGTGGGTGCCCCCCATGGAGATGTTGAGGACCCCCTGGGCTCCCACCGGGCCGTGCACCGGGGACGGGACCGGCCCCGCGGCCACCGGCTGCTGGAAGAAGTAGAGCTGGGGGGGGGGATAAAAGGGGGGGGGGGGGGGGTCACTGAGGGGGGACACAGAACCCCCCCAAGGACCCCCCCAAACCGCTGCCACCAGTGGGTACCTTGCAGCTGACGGCCAGGAGGGTGTGTAGGGCCACCACGGTGGCCACCAGGGCCGCGGCAGTGGCCCGGCTGTCGGCGCGAGCCGGCGGCCACAGGGTGAGAGCCAGGACCGAGGCCGAGAGCGCCGCGGCCACGGCCAGGAGGAGCCACTGGAGCCAGGGGGCCGGGATCAGCCAGAGGAGCTGGGGGCACAGGGAGCTGTCACCCCCCGTCCAGCCCCACAGCCCCTCCCCAGCCCCACACACAGCCCCACACCCCCTCCCCAGCCCCACAGCCCGTCCCTGGCCCCACACTCCCTCCCAGCCTCACACCCCCCTCCCCAGCCCCCCACACCCCCCCTCCCCGGCCCCACACCCCCCCCTCCCCAGCCCCACACACCCCCAGCCCCACAGCCCCTCCCCAGCCCCAGCCCCACACCTTCCCCATCCCAGCCCCACACCTCCTCCCCAGCCCCACACCCCCCCCTCCCCAGCCCCACACATCCCCCCACAGCCCCCCCTGGCCCCACACCCCATCCCCAGCCCCACACACCCCCCCAGCCCCACACCCCCCCCTCCCCAGCCCCACACATCCCCCCACAGCCCCCCCCGGCCCCACACCCCATCCCCAGCCCCACCCCTCCCCAGCCCCACACCCCCCCAGCCCCACAGCCCCTCCCCAGCCCCAGCCCCACACCTTCCCCATCCCAGCCCCACACACAGCCCCACCCCAGCCCCACACCCCCCCCAGCCCCACCCCAGCCCCACACCTCCTCCCCAGCCCCACACCCCCTCCCCAGCCCCACACCCCCAACCCCACACCCCCTCCCCAGCCCCCCACCCCCCCAGCCCCACACCCCCCCCTCCCCAGCCCCACACATCCCCCCACACCCCCCCCCCGGCCCCACCCCCCATCCCCAGCCCCACACCTCCCCAACCCCACACTCCCCCTCCCCAGCCCCACCCCCCCTCCCCAGCCCCACCCCCCGGGCTCACCGCGGTGGGGACACACCCCCTCCCCAGCCCCCCACACCCCCAGCCCCACCCCGGGCTCACGGCGGCGGGCACGTAGGCCGACAGGGAGTAGCCGTAGAGGCACAGGGTCTCCAGCAGGGTGTAGGCGCCGGCGCCGCCGCGGTGCCGCCACCGCAGGAACCCCCACAGCGCCAGCGGCACCAGCCAGGCGTAGCAGTAGACGAGGGTGGCGGCGAGGGTGACTTGGGGGGACAAAAGAAGGGGGTGGGGGGTCAGGGTATGGCTGGGGGGGGGTCCTGACCCCTCCCATCCTGCCCAGTTCATGGGGTTGGTGCCGTTTTGGGGTTCAAAACTTCATTTCTGGGCCATGGGGCCTGTCCCAGTGTGGGGCAGATACTGGTTGGGGGTCCATGTCCCCTCCTTAAGCCTTAGGGACAGTCCCAGTGTGGGGCAGGTGCCAGTTTGGGGTCCAAACCCCCATCCCTGAGCCGTGGGGCAGGTCCCAGTGTGGGGCAGGGACCTTTTTGGGGTCCAAAACCCCATTTCTGGGCCATGGGCCTTGTCCCAGTATGGGGCAGATACTGGTTGGGGGTCCACGTCCCCTCCTTAAGCCTTAGGGACAGTCCCAGTGTGGGTCAGGCACCACTTTGGGGGTCCTGACCCCACTCCCCAATTCATGGGGCTGGTCCCAGTGGGGTGCAGGTGCCATTTGGGGGTCTCTGTCCCCCTCCCCAGGGTCCCAGTGTGGGTCAGGCACCATTCTGGGGTGCAAACCCCCATCCCTGAGCCATGGGGCAGTTCCCAGTGTGGGGCAGGGACCTTTTTGGGGTCCAAAACCTCATTTCTGGGCCATGGGGCCTGTCCCAGTGTGGGGCAGATACTGGTTGGGGGGTCCACGTCCCCTCCTTAAGCCTTAGGGACAGTCCCAGTGTGGGGCAGGCACTATTCTGGGGTGCAAACCCCCACCCCTGAGCCGTGGGGCAGTTCCCAGTACCCCCCCCACCCCCCATAACCCCTCACCGTTGTGGAACTGGGGGCTGTACCGGTAACCGGGGGCCGTTCGCTTCTGAGCCAGGGGGGCGAGGTTCCCGCTGACGGCGAGGGCCAGCGCCAGGGTGGCGCAGATCCAGAAGGGCCCTGGGGACGGGGACACCCCCTCAGCCGGGTGGCACCGCCAACGGGGGCGGCGGCACCGGGCGCGGCCGCCGGGCTCTCACCGTACAGATCCGGGTTGTGGCGCAAATGGTGGCGCACAAAGTTCTTCCCCGGTACCGGCGTCACCGAGCCCCGGATCCTGTCCAGCACCTGCGGGGGAGGGGGACGGAGGGAGCCTCAGCCGGGCCGGGGGGTGCCGGGCCGGGGGGTGCTGGTGCCGGGCTGGGGGTGCCAGTGGGTGCCGGTGCCGGGCTGGGAGGTGCCAGTGGGTCCTGTTACCGGGCCGGGGGGTGCCGGGGGGGTGCTGGTGCCGGGCCGGTGGCAGTGCCGGGCCGGGGGTGCAGGTGCCGGGCCGGGGGGTGCCGGTGGGTCCCGTTACCGGGCTGGGGGGTGCCGGTGCCGGGCTGGGGGTGCTGGTGCCGGGCCGGGGGTGCCGGTGCCGGCCTGGGGGGTGCCGGTGCCAGGCCGGTGGGTGCCGTTACCTGCTGGGTGTCCACGTCGAAGAAGGTTTGGTAGAACTCAAAGGTCCAGAAGCTCCGTGGCCGCCTCTGCCCACCCAGGAGCTGTGGGGGGAGCAGGCTGAGTTGGGGGGGTCTCTGGTGGGGGTGGGGGGGAAGGGTGGGTTTGGGGGTGCAGGGACCCCCTCTCCACCCCTCACTCACCTCCGTGGTGTCGGTGTCATCTCCCGGTTCGTCCCCCCCCGCCTCCTCCTCCTCGGGGCTCAGGCTCACGGTGACCTGGCTCGGTCGTTCCTCACCGGCCCGGGGGGTCGTGGCATTGGGGGTCACCGACAGCAGCTCCGCCGCCTCCTCCAGCTCTGTGGGGTGGGGGGACCCCCAGGACCCCCAACATTGTGGGGTGAGGGGACCCCAACCCCGTGGGGACACCGGGACCCCCAAGGCCCCAGTCCCGGGGTGGGGGGACCCCAACCTCACTGGGACACGGGGCGTGCGGGGCCCGGGGACCTCCCCGGTGTCCGTACGGGGGTCCGGGGGGAGGGGGGCGGGAGGGGTCCCTGTCCCGGAGACTCACCCTGAAAGCGGAGCCCGTCCGGGGCGGCCATGGCGGAGCCTTTCGCTACCGGGACAGACACAACCGCGGTTGTACGGGATCCACCGGGACCTCCCCCTTCCTGGGACCCCGAGCCCCCCCGGGCCCGGTGCTCCCGGTTCCAGCCCCTCCCCGTTCCCGGTCCCCACTCACCGCCCGTCCCCGCCGACGTGGTTCTCCTCCCCGCCTCCCCCCAGCTTCTCAGCCGCGATGGTTCCGCCCGGTCCGTCGCCGTTTCCGTCCCGCCGCGATCATTCCCCCCCCCCCGCACACTCTCCCGATGGTTCCGCCCGGTCCGACGCCGTTTCCGTTCCGGCCGGAGCCGCTTCCGGTGATGGCGGCGATGGCGGCCGGGGGGGCCCGCGGGCTGTGGGGGCGGCTGGTGGAGAGTCGGATCGGTGAGGGGGGGGCCCGGGACGGGGGAGAGGTCGCCCCTGGGGCCGGGGGGGGCGGGCCCAGACCGGCGCGGGGGGGCCGAACCCCGACAGTCCCGGGGTCTGGGGGGAGCCCCGAGCTCTGGGTGCAAAGGGGGGGTGGGGGGCAGACCCCACCCAGGGTCAAATGGAAGGGGACTTGGGGGGCAGCCCCCCAGCCTTGGGGTCACTGGAGGGGGGTCTTGGGGAGCAGTTTAGACACCCCTGGGGTGATATAGGGGGGGGGTCTGAGGGGGTGACCCCCACCCCTGGGAGGGGGCGATTTGGGGAGAAGTCCCCACCCCTGGGGTCACTGGAGGGGACTTGGGGGGCAGCCCCCACCCCTGGGGGGAACTGGGGGGGCAGCACTGACCCCTGGGATCACTTGGAGGGGGGGCTGGTGGGGCAGTTCTGACCCCTGGAGGGGGGTGTAAGGGGGTATTGGGGAGGGGGGGGGGGGTATTTGAGGGGCAGCCCCCACCCCTGGGGCGATGTGGTGGTATTTGGGGGCCAGTTCTCACCCCTTGGGGAGGTCTGGGGGGTATTTGGGGGGCAGCCCCCACCCCTGGGGCGATGTGGGGGTATTTGGGGGGCAGTTCTGACCTCTGGGGGGGAGGACAGGGGAGTATTGGGGAGGACTGGGGGGGTATTTGGGGGGCAGCCCCTACCCCTGGGGCAATGAGGGGTGATGGGAGGTATTTGGGGGGCAGTTCTGACCCCTGGAGGGGGGTGTAAGGGGGTATTGGGGAGGTCTGGGGGGGTATTTGAGGGGCAGCCCCCACCCCTGGGGCGATGGGGGGTATTTGGGGGGCAGTTCTGACCCCTGGGAGGGAGGACAGGGGGGATATTGGGGAGGTCTGGGGGCGTATTTGGGGGTGCAGCCCCCTCCCCTGGGGCGATGGGGGGTTATTTGGGGGGCAGTTCTGACCCCTGGGGGGTATTTGGGGGGATATTGGGGAGGTCTGGGGGCGTATTTAGGGGTGCAGCCCCCACCCCTGGAGCGATGGGGGGTATCTGGGGGGCAGTTCTGACCCCTGGGAGGGGGTTAGAGGGATATTGGGGAGGTCTGGGGGGGTATTTGGGGGTGCAGCCCCCTCCCCAGCTGATGTCCCCCCACCCAGGGCGCTGGTGGCGCGCGCTGCTGCACGATTACGCGGCGGCCACGCGGGAAACGGCGCAGGGAGCTCGCGAGCGCCCCCGGGTGGCGGCGGGAGCCGTAGCGGGACTGGCGGGAGCAGCCGCCACCGTCAGCAACGTCCCCAGCGCCGAATCCTTTGAGGCGGCGACGGTGGAAGCTGCCGGGACGTTGCTGCTCCTCTCTCCCGGTACCCGCAGCCCGGCCGCCGACCGGCACGTCCAGCGGCTGCTGCGGCGGCGGGAAGCCGGTCGGTTGCGGTACCGGCACCTCCTGTTCGTGGCGGTGGTTTACGAAACCCCCGAGGCCGGTGACGCCGCCTCGTACCGGGCTCGGTGCCCTCACTTAAAGCCGCGGTGGCGGGAGCTCCCCGGGCACGTGCTGGACGTGGGGTTTTGGGGCCGGTGGTGGGTTTTGACCACTCGGTTACGCGATTGCGACGTTAACGAGGAGGAATTCGCGGCGTTACCGGCTCGGTTGCGGCGTTTGGAGCCTCGGCAGCTCCGTTCTCACCATAACGAGAAACAATTCCTGGAGAGGTTCCGACCGGTCACCCTCAGCCAGGAGGAAATCCGGTGTGAGCGGAGCGAGGCACCGGCACCGGCCACCGGCAGCGCCGGGGAGCCCTCACCGGGAACCGCAGCCGCGGGTCGGGCTCGGTAACGGCGCCGGGGGCTCGTTTGTGTTCGTTCAATTTGCATTTGTAGCTCGTTAACGCGGCCGTGGTGGTTCAGGTGGGGGGGTGGGGGGGTGATGGCCACCCGTAATTATCCCCCCACCCTCATTAGCGTTAATTATTGTTTAATATTTAATCCTCCTAATTATCGCTCGTTATGTTCGATCACTTCGTTAGCGATGAGCTCCTCATTAAGACCTCAAGTTCATTATCGATCCGTTAATGACAACGTTCATTAAGTTCAATCATTTCCTTATCAATCAACCGGTCGTTAAGACCTTCATTAAGTTTGGTAATTTAATTAGCAATCAGCCGGTCGCTGAGATGTTTTTATAGTCAATAATTAAGTTATTGATCCATAATTTAATTATCAATCAGCACCTCGTTAAGATGTTCATTAAATTCAGTCATTTCATTATCAATTAAGACGTTCGTTATGTTCATTAATTTAATTATCAGCCATTCATTAAGATGTTCGTTATGTCAATAATTTCATTAACAGCCATTCAGTGGTTTTTCAGTTATATAATTAATTAATTAACTAATTAATTAACTAATTAATTAATCAGATGTTCATTAAGTTCTTCGTTCTGATCAATATTTTCATTATCAATCCATTCATTAAGACTTCTGGTTTGATAATTTCATTATCAATCAGCCATTCATTAAGATGTTCATTAAGTTCGATCAGTTAATTATCAATCAGCTCTTTGTTCGTTAGGACATTTGTTGAGGCATTGACACTGCCCCGTTAATTATTTACCATCACCCCCGTGATGTTTAATTAATAGATCAATTAATAATTAATAATTAATTAATTATTAATCGATTATTAATTAATACAAAATTAATTAATAAATATGGATTTATAGCTCAGATTTAGCCCCAAAACGGTTCCACCTGATGGCAAATCTTCATTTCCATCAAAATTGGGTTAAAATCACCCAAAACCCTCATTAAACCGGGTCTGACGTTGCCATGGAGACGGTGGCGATGAACCAACCGCCCTCTGGGCTTCGTTAAACCTTAATTGCCTTCAGTAATTAAACCCCGGTGGGAACGCTGTGCAGGGAAGACGCTGGATTAATTAATAACCCCGCTGGGAGATGCTAATTACAGCCAGAGCGGGGTCAACGAGCGGCATCTCTTGACTGTGGGTTCGTTATTTGGGCTTAATTAGTCCTCTTTTTGCCTCCAAAATGGATGATTTCCCCCCAAAATTGCTTTTTCCCCCCAAAATGGATGATTTTCCCCCCAAAATGGATGATTTTCCCCAAAAAATGGATTATTTTCCCCAAAAAGTGGATTATTTTCCCTCCAAAATGGATGATTCTCCCTCCAGAATAGATAATTTTGCCCCAAAATGGATCATTTTCCCCTCAAAATTGATTATTTTTCTCCAAAGTGGATTATTTTTCCCCCAAAATGGATGATTTCCCCCAAAAAATGGATTATTTTCCCCAAAAAGTGGATTATTTTCCCTCCAAAATGGATGATTCTCCCTCCAGAATAGATAATTTTGCCCCAAAATGGATCATTTTCCCTCCAAAATGGATTATTTTTCTCCAAAGCGGATGATTTTTCCCCAAAAATTGATATTTTTCTCCCCAGCCCCCCCCCCCCCCCCCCCCCCCCCCCAGGGGGTGTTTTTGGGGCGGGGGGGTTTAATTGGGGGTTGGGGAGGGGGAACCCCAAATTAAATCCAATCACCTCGTATTTATGCACGGCCGGCTTGGAAATGGGGTCCGAGCCCCCCCCAGGACCCCCCCATCCCTCACAGGCCCTGCCCCTTAGTGCCCCCCTGAGACCCCCCCAAAACAGGCCCTGTCTCTTAATGCCCCTCCCCCACGAGACCCCCCCCCCCCAACAGGCCCTGTCCCTTAGTGCCCCCCCCAACAGGCCCTGCCCCTTAGTGCCCCCCCCAACCCCCCCCCCAACAGGCCCTGTTCCTTAGTGCCCCCCAGAGACCCCCCCCCAAACAGGCCCTGTCCCTTAGTGCCCCCCCCCGAGACCCCCCCCAAACAGGCCCTGTCCCTTAATGCCCCTCCCCCAGGAGACCCCCCCCCAACAGGCCCTGTCCCTTAGTGCCCCTCCCCCAGGAGACCCCCCCCAAACAGGCCCTGTCCCTTAGTGCCCCCCCCCCCGAGACCCCAGGACCCCCCTGTCCCTCACAGCCCCGCCCCTCCCCTCACAGCCCCGCCCCTCCCCTCAAAGCCCCGCCCCTCCCCTCAAAGCCCCGCCCCCTCCATCATAACCACGCCTCCTCCCCTTCGCCGCAGTGTCGCGGTCACTGCGCATGCGCGGAGTGAGGGAGGCGGGTGGGGGGTGATGGGGACGAGCGCGCGCACGCCGCTTCGCCACTCCCCCACCTCCCCCCAACGCGGTCCCGCCCTCTCAAACCCTTTCTCGCCTTTCTATTGGTTGAGGAGACAACGGAGCCCGCGCCAGGGCCAATCGCACCGCGATGATTGGCTGAAAGCTCGGGAGACAGACAGGTGGAAGAGAAGGTGGGGAGAAGCCGAGAGCGCTTCCCATTGGCTGCTGGGCGGTGAAGGGGGTGGGGCATCCTCTTCTATCTCCACCGCTTGCGCTCCGCCTCCTCCTATTGGCCGAACTGCACCCCCGCTCCTCCCACTTCACCAATAAGCCGGAGGGGGCGGGTTTTCTACGCTTCCTATTGGCTGCTGAGAGGAGAAGCGGCGCGGGAGGGTGAAGAGTTTACGCTCTCATTGGCCGCGCTGGCAGAGAGCGCTGTGCTATTGGTCGAGCAGGGCGAGGAGGAGGCGGGAGCGGTGTCGCGCACGCGCGCTGGCGGCCTGTGGCGGGGGCGCGCGCGCGCGCGGGCGGCTCTGTCGCTCCCTCAGGCGGCGGCGGCGGCTCCGGCGGCTCCTTTGTTCCCCACCGCGACCGGTGAGACGGGGCCGCCCGGTGGGGATGGACCCGGCCAGCGGCTCCTCCGGTGGCCAGAGCGGTAAGAACCGGCGGGGATGGGTGCTGAGGGGAGGGTATGGCGGCCCGGGAGGGTCATGGGAACTCGGGATGGCGGCGGCGGCGGCGGCGACGGCGGCCGGGGGGGAAGAAGCTCCGCGCCTCCTCCTCCCCCCCGCCCTCTCCATCATCATCATCAACCCCCCCTTGACCCCCACCCCATTTTGCCCCCCCCCTCACCCCCCCTCAGCTTCTCCCCCTTTTTCCCCTCCCCCCCCCAGGATTCATCTCGCCTTCCCCTTTTTAAGCTCTTTTTTTCAGCCCCCCCCCCCCCAGCATTTTTCCTCCATTAATCCCCTTTTTTAACCCCCCCCCAGCATCCCCTCTTTTAACCCCCCCCAGCGTCCCCTCTTTTAACCCCCCCCTCAGCGTCCCCTCTTTTAACCCCCCCCCCAGCATCCCCTCTTTTAACCCCCTCCTCAGCGTCCCCTCTTTTAACCCCCCCCCCCCCAGCGTCCCCTCAGTCTCCCCCCTCTAGCAATCCCCCCCCCCCATCACACCCCGTATATTGGGTCTGTCTGGGGGGGCTGGACTCTGCCCCCTGTCCCCCTCTTACATTGAGGGGGGGGTCAGGGACACTGCAGTATCCCCCCCACCCTCCCAAGACCACCCCCAAACCTCCTCCTGTGTCCCCCTTCAAAAGGGGGGGGGACACCCCCCCCCTTCAAATCCAGCCACTCCCCCTCCTTTCCGAGGGTCTGGTGCCCCCAGCCCCGCTGCCTCTGGGGGGTCTGTGCCCCCCCCCCCCTCGGGCTCCCTCCATCTATGGGGCAGTGCCCCCCACCCCAGGAGGTTCCCCCCCCCCCCCCCACCTTAGCCCCATCCTCCTCATCCTCCCCATTGGGGGCTTTGTTTGTCCTTCTGGAGGACACCCCCCCCCCCCCCATTACAGCCCCCTCCTCCTGGGGTGCTCCCAAGCCAGGACCCCCCCCCCCCCTTTCTGGGGGTGCTCCCAAGCCAGGACCCCCCCCCCCCCTTTCTGGGGGTGCTCCCAAGCCAGGACCCCCCCCCCCCCCCTTTCTGGGGGTGCTCCCAAGCCAGGACACCCCCCCTCCTCCTGGGGGTGCTCCCAAGCCAGGACCCCCCCCCCTCTTCAAGCTGCTGTCATTGTCCCCCTGCCCCCCTCCTGCCTCCCCCCAGCTGGTTTTCGGGCTCCCTTCACCCCCCACCCCCCTGGAAATCCATCCCCTTCCCAACACAAAGGGATTATTTTGGGGGTGGGAAGGCTGTTGTTTGGGGGGGGGGAGGGGTGTGTTTTGGGGGGGGAGGGGTGTGTTTTGGGGGGGGGTCTCTCTGAATCCCCCTCCCCTTTGTTGCCCACTTCGCTGCCTCCTTTTGTTTTGAGCTGCCCTCGCTCTCCAAGATCCCTCGGGGGGGATTTTTCTTGGGGGGGGTCTTGAGGGGTTTTTTTTTGGGGGGGGGGGTCTCAGCCAGCTCTGGGTTGGATTTTTGGGGCCACAATCACCAAATTGTCCTTTTTTTTGCCCTTTTTCCTGATGCATTCGAGCATGGGCGGGGGGGAGGGGGGCTGGGAACCCCTGAGCCCCCTCCCTGGTTATTTTTAAGGGGGGGGGGAGGGGAAATTCAGATTTTTTGGGGTGAAATTCAGCTTTTTTGGGGTGAAATACCACATTTTCCTGCATTTGGTGTCTGTTTCCCTGGGGGTGACAGGGGTAAAAATTTTTTTTCTCTATTTTTGCCTTTTCCCCCCCTCCCCCATCGCTGTCAGGGTGGGGGGGGGGGGAGGGGAATTTGGTTTGATACTTAAAAGTTTAGGGGAAAAAAAAAAACTTCCAAATCCTGTCAATTTTTTTACCTGAAATGAGAAAATTCAGGTTTTGAGGGAATAAAATAAATGGGTTTTTTTTTGGGGGGGGTGGGGGGGGAGGGGCAGTTTTTTTCTCTCCTGGTTTTTGATGTGATGAAAATGCATTGAAAAGCCTCAGAAATAGGTAAATTGAGCCCCCCCCTCGGCTAATTATTAGAATTATTAATTAATTAATTAAATCCTGCACTCAAGGAACTTCAGAACCATTCCTAGCTCATGAGGTAGATTTTTATTTTAAAAAGAAAATGAAAAAATAATCAAATTTCAGTGATGGGAAGGAACGAGGCCGCGTCCTCCATCCCCCAAATTCCCCCCCTGTTGCCTTTTTCCAAGAAAAATTTCATCCAATTTGGAAAAAAAACATGAAATGGCCCAAAAAAGTTATTTAAATTTGAAAAAATCCCATGGAATGGCCCAAAAAACTCATTTAATTTGGAAAAAAACAATGGAATTAAAAAAGAACTCGTTTAATTTTGGAAAAAAACCCATGAAATTTCAAAAAATCCTCACCCAATTTGGAAAAAAACCATGAATTTAAAAAAAAACAACATTTAATTTTGAAAAAAACCCCATGGAATGGCCAAAAAAACTTATTTAATTTTGGAAAACCCATGAAATGGCCCAAAAAACTTATTTAATTTTGAAAAAAACAATGGAATTAAAAAAAACTCGTTTAATTTTGGAAAAAACCCCATGAAATTTCAAAAAATCCTCACCCAATTTCCCAAAAAACCATGAAATTAAAAAAAAACTCATTTAAATTTGAGAAAACCCATGAACTGGCCAAAAAACTTGTCCAATTTTGAAAAAAAAAAAAAGAAATTAAAAAAAACCTCATTTAATTTTGAAAAAAACCCATGGAATTTCAAAAAATCCTCACCCAGTTTGGAAAAAAAACATGAATTTAAAAAAAAAATTCATTTAATTTTGAAAAAAACCCATGGAATGGCCAAAAAACTTATTTAATTTTGAAAAAAATAATGAAATTAAAAAAAACCTCGTTTAATTTTGAAGAAAACCCATGAAATTTCAAAAAACCTCATCCAATTTCCCAAAAACCCGTGAAATGTCCAAAAAACCCTTGTTTAATTTTAAAAAACCCATGAAATGAAGGGAAAAACCTCTAATTTTGAAAAAAAAAACATGAAATGATCAAAAAAATCTTGTTTAATTTTAAAAATCCTATGAAATTTTTAAAAAATCTCATCCAATTTGGAAAAAAAACATGAAATGGCCAAAAAATCCTCATCCAACTTCTGAAAAAACCCCATGAAACATCAAAAAAACTCTTGTTTAATTTTGAAAAACCCATGAAATGTCCACTAAAACCTCATTTAATTTTGAAAAAAACATGAAATTTCCAAAAAACCCATGAAATTGCAAAAAATTCTCACCCAATTTGGAAAAAAACCCATGTAATTTAAAAAAAAACTCATTTAATTTGGAAAAAAACCATGAAATGGCCAAAAAAACTCATTTAAATTTGAGAAAAACCCATGAAATGGCCCAAAAAACTCATTTAATTTGGAAAAAAAAATGAAATGGCCCAAAAAACTCATTTAATTTGGAAAAAAAACATGAAATGGCCCAAAAAACTCATTTAATTTGGAAAAAAAACATGAAATGGCACAAAGAACTCATTTAAATTTGAGGAAAACCCATGAAATGGCCCAAAAAACTCATTTAATTTGGAAAAAAACCCATGGAATGGCCCCAAAAACTCATTTAATTTGAAAAAAAAACATGAAATGGCCCAAAAAACTCATTTAATTTGGAAAAAACCCATGGAATGGCCCAAAAAACTCATTTAAATTTGAGAAAAACCCATGAAATGGCCCCAAAAACTCATTTAATTTTGAGAAAAACCCATGGAATGGCCCAAAAAACTCCTTTAATTTGGAAAAAAAACATGAAATGGCCCAAAAAACTCATTTAATTTGGAAAAAAAACCCATGGAATGGCCCAAAAAACTCATTTAATTTTGAGGAAACCCATGGAATGGCCCAAAAGACTCATTTAATTTGGAAAAAAAACATGAAATGGCCCAAAAAACTCATTAAATTTGAGAAAAAACCCATGAAATGGCCCCAAAAACTCATTTAATTTGGAAAAAAAATGAAATGGCCCAAAAAACTCATTTAAATTTGAGAAAATCCCATGGAATGGCCCAAAAAACTCATTTAATTTGGAAAAAAACCCATGAAATGGCCCAAAAAACTCATTTAATTTGGAAAAAAAAACACGAAATGGCCCAAAAACTCATTTAATTTGGAAAAAAAAAATGAAATGGCCCAAAAAACTCATTTAAATTTGAGAAAATCCCATGGAATGGCCCAAAAAACTCATTTAATTTGGAAAAAAACCATGGAATGGCCCAAAAAACTCATTTAATTTGGAAAAAACCCATGAAATGGCCCAAAAAACTCATTTAATTTGGAAAAAACCCATGAAATGGCCCCAAAAACTCATTTAATTTGGAAAAAAAAATGAAATGGCCCAAAAAACTCATTTAAATTTGAGAAAAACCCATGAAATGGCCCAAAAAACTCATTTAATTTTGAGAAAAACCCATGAAATGGCCAAAAAACCTCATTTAATTTGGAAAAAAACCCATGAAATGGCCCAAAAAACTCATTTAATTTTGAGAAAAACCCATGAAATGGCCCAAAAAACTCATTTAATTTTGAGAAAAACCCATGAAATGGCCCAAAAAACTCATTTAATTTGGAAAAAAACCACGAAATGGCCCAAAAAACTCATTTAATTTTGAGAAAAACCCATGAAATGGCCCAAAAACTCATTTAATTTGGAAAAAAAACCCATGGAATGGCCAAAAAAACTCATTTAATTTGGAAAAAAAACCATGGAATGGCCCCAAACACCCCCTTTCATTTGGAGACCCCCCGCTAACGAGGGGCCCCCACTAATTACCGGTGTCTCCCCCCCCCCCCAGCGCTCCGTTAACGGCCCGACCTCCCCGGACCCCCCCGGCCGCCGCCGCCCCCCCGGAGAGCTCCATGCCCGCAGGTAGGGCCCCAGCAGGGGGTTTTGGGGTGAAATGGGGGGGGTTCAGTGAAATAATCATGAAGGGATTAGCACGGGGGAGAGGAAAAACACAATTTATTGGGGGGGTTTATTGCCATATTTTTCCCAAAAATACACAATTTATTGGGGTTTTATTTCCATATTTTTCCCCAAAATACACCATTTATTTGGGGGTTCATTTCCATGTTTTTCCCAAAATACACCATTTATTGGGGCTTTTATTGTCATATTTTTCCTGGAAACACACAATTTATTTTGGGTTCATTTCCATATTTTTCCCAAAAATACACAATTTATTTGGGCTTTTTTTTCCATATTTTTCCCCAAAATACACCGTTTATATGGGCTTTTTTTTCCACATTTTCCCCAAAAATCCACATTTGATTTGGGGTTTCATGTCCATATTTTTCCTGGAAATAAACCATTTATTTGGACTTTTATTTCCATATTTTTCCCCAAAATACACAATTTATTTGGGGGTTCATTTCCATTTTTTTCCCAAAATACACAATTTATTTGGGCTTTTTTTCCCATATTTTTCCCCAAAATACACAATTTATTGGGCTTTTATTTCCATATTTTCCCCCAAAATCCCCAATTTATTGGGGTTCATTTCCCCATTTTCCTGGCAATTCCCTGGTGGTTTTGGGGTGCTCCTGGGCACAAGAACGTTCCAGAAGGTGTTTGAGGGGTGAAGGAGCTTCCATGGGACACCAGAACGTTCCAGAAGGTGTTTGAGGGGTGAAGGAGCTTCCATGGGGCACAAGAACGTTCCAGAAGGTGTTTGAGGGATGAAGGAGCTTCCATGGGGCACAGGAACGTTCCAGAAGGTGTTTGAGGGATGAAGGAGCTTCCATTGGACACAGGAACGTTCCAGAAGGTGTTTGAGGGGTGAAGGAGCTTCCATTGGGCACCAGAACGTTCCAGAAGGTGTTGAAGGAGCTTCCATGGGACACCAGAACGTTCCAGAAGGTGTTTGAGGGATGAAGGAGCTTCCATTGGACACAAGAACGTTCCAGAAGGTGTTTGAGGGATGAAGGAGCTTCCATGGGACACAAGAACGTTCCAGAAGGTGTTTGAGGGGTGAAGGAGCTTCCATGGGACACAAGAACGTTCCAGAAGGTGTTGAAGGAGCTTCCATGGGGCACAAGAACGTTCCAGAAGGTGTTTGAGGGGTGAAGGAGCCTCCATGGGGCACAAGAACGTTCCAGAAGGTGTTTGAGGGGTGAAGGAGCTTCCATTGGCCCCCAAGAACGTTCCAGAAGGTGTTGAAGGAGCTTCCATTGGGCACAAGAACGTTCCAGAAGGTGTTTGAGGGATGAAGGAGCTTCCATGGGACACAAGAACGTTCCAGAAGGTGTTTGAGGGGTGAAGGAGCTTCCATTGGGCACCAGAACGTTCCAGAAGGTGTTTGAGGGGTGAAGGAGCTTCCATGGGGCACAAGAACGTTCCAGAAGGTGTTTGAGGGGTGAAGGAGCTTCCATGGGGCACAAGAACGTTCCAGAAGGTGTTTGAGGGATGAAGGAGCTTCCATGGGACACAAGAACGTTCCAGAAGGTGTTTGAGGGATGAAGGGGCTTCCATGGGGCACCAGAACGTTCCAGAAGGTGTTTGAGGGATGAAGGGGCTTCCATGGGGCACCAGAACGTTCCAGAAGGTGTTTGAGGGATGAAGGGGCTTCCATGGGGCACCAGAACGTTCCAGAAGGTGTTTGAGGGATGAAGGGGCTTCCATGGGGCACAAGAACGTTCCAGAAGGTGTTTGAGGGATGAAGGAGCTTCCATGGGGCACAAGAACGTTCCAGAAGGTGTTTGAGGGGTGAAGGAGCTTCCATGGGACACAAGAACGTTCCAGAAGGTGTTTGAGGGATGAAGGAGCTTCCATTGGGCACAAGAACGTTCCAGAAGGTGTTTGAGGGATGAAGGAGCTTCCATGGGACACCAGAACGTTCCAGAAGGTGTTGAAGGAGCTTCCATGGGACACAAGAACGTTCCAGAAGGTGTTTGAGGGATGAAGGATCCTCCATTGGACACCAGAACGTTCCAGAAGGTGTTTGAGGGATGAAGGAGCTTCCATTGGGCACAAGAACGTTCCAGAAGGTGTTGAAGGAGCTTCCATGGGACACCAGAACGTTCCAGAAGGTGTTTGAGGGATGAAGGAGCTTCCATGGGACACAAGAACGTTCCAGAAGGTGTTTGAGGGGTGAAGGAGCTTCCATGGGACCCAAGAACGTTCCAGAAGGTGTTGAAGGAGCTTCCATGGGACCCAAGAACGTTCCAGAAGGTGTTTGAGGGATGAAGGAGCTTCCATGGGACACCAGAACGTTCCAGAAGGTGTTTGAGGGATGAAGGAGCTTCCATGGGGCACAAGAACGTTCCAGAAGGTGTTTGAGGGATGAAGGAGCTTCCATTGGGCACCAGAACGTTCCAGAAGGTGTTGAAGGAGCTTCCATGGGACACAAGAACGTTCCAGAAGGTGTTGAAGGAGCTTCCATGGGACACAAGAACGTTCCAGAAGGTGTTTGAGGGATGAAGGAGCTTCCATTGGGCACAAGAACGTTCCAGAAGGTGTTTGAGGGATGAAGGAGCTTCCATTGGGCACAAGAACGTTCCAGAAGGTGTTTGAGGGATGAAGGAGCTTCCATGGGGCACAAGAACGTTCCAGAAGGTGTTTGAGGGATGAAGGAGCTTCCATTGGGCACAAGAACGTTCCAGAAGGTGTTGAAGGAGCTTCCATTGGGCACAAGAACGTTCCAGAAGGTGTTTGAGGGGTGAAGGAGCTTCCATGGGACACCAGAACGTTCCAGAAGGTGTTTGAGGGGTGAAGGAGCTTCCATGGGACACAAGAACGTTCCAGAAGGTGTTTGAGGGATGAAGGAGCTTCCATGGGGCACAGGAACGTTCCAGAAGGTGTTTGAGGGGTGAAGGAGCTTCCATTGGGCACAAGAATGTTCCAGAAGGTGTTGAAGGAGCTTCCATGGGACACAAGAACGTTCCAGAAGGTGTTTGAGGGATGAAGGAGCTTCCATGGGGCACAAGAACGTTCCAGAAGGTGTTTGAGGGGTGAAGGAGCTTCCATTGGGCACAAGAATGTTCCAGAAGGTGTTGAAGGAGCTTCCATGGGACACAAGAACGTTCCAGAAGGTGTTTGAGGGATGAAGGAGCTTCCATGGGACACCAGAACGTTCCAGAAGGTGTTTGAGGGGTGAAGGAGCTTCCATGGGACACCAGAACGTTCCAGAAGGTGTTTTAGGGGCTGAAGGAGCTTCCATTGGGCACCAGAACGTTCCAGAAGGTGTTGAAGGAGCCTCCATGGGACACCAGAACGTTCCAGAAGGTGTTGAAGGAGCTTCCATTGGGCACAAGAACGTTCCAGAAGGTGTTTGAGGGATGAAGGAGCTTCCATGGGACACAAGAACGTTCCAGAAGGTGTTGAAGGAGCTTCCATGGGACACAAGAACGTTCCAGAAGGTTTCAGTGGGTGAAGGAGCTTCCATGGGACACCAGAACGTTCCAGAAGGTGTTTGAGGGATGAAGGAGCTTCCATTGGGCACAAGAACGTTCCAGAAGGTGTTTGAGGGATGAAGGAGCTTCCATTGGACACAAGAACGTTCCAGAAGGTGTTTAAGGGATGAAGGAGCTTCCATTGGACACAAGAACGTTCCAGAAGGTGTTTGAGGGATGAAGGAGCTTCCATTGGACACAAGAACGTTCCAGAAGGTGTTTCAGTGGGTGAAGGAGCTTCCATTGGACACCAGAACGTTCCAGAAGGTGTTTAAGGGATGAAGGAGCTTCCATTGGACACCAGAACGTTCCAGAAGGTGTTTAAGGGGATGAAGGAGCTTCCATTGGACACAAGAACGTTCCAGAAGGTGTTTGAGGGATGAAGGAGCTTCCATTGGACACAAGAACGTTCCAGAAGGTGTTGAAGGAGCTTCCATGGGACACAAGAACGTTCCAGAAGGTGTTGAAGGAGCTTCCATGGGACACCAGAACGTTCCAGAAGGTGTTTGAGGGGTGAAGGAGCTTCCATGGGACACCAGAACGTTCCAGAAGGTGTTTAAGGGGTGAAGGAGCTTCCATTGGACACAAGAACGTTCCAGAAGGTTTTTTTTTCATAGTTTTTCTGTTCAATGACTGAATTAACCAACAATTCTCATTTTTTGGGGGTAAAATTGATGCTTTTCCACCAAAAATAAAGATCTTTTTAACTTGAAGCCATCTCTGGAGCATTGGACCTGGATGTTGGTGCTTCCCTGCCCGCTCCCAGCCGGGTGTTTTGGCTTCACCTTCATCTCCGAGGTCACTTTGGCCAGAAACTGAAGGAAATGTGACATGATTTGAAGTAGATTTCAAAAATCACTGCCAGAATTGCTCTAAAACCACTGAAAATGACCCAAAAGCACCTCATTTTCTGTGTGGGTTGGATAAGGCCCTGCTGGAGCCTGGCACTGCCCAGCGGCGTCCCTGGTGCCCCCCTGTCCCTGGTGCCTCCTGTCCCTGGTGCCCCCCTGTCCCTGGTGCCCCCCTGTCCCTGGTGCCCCCCTGTCCCTGGTGCCTCCTGTCCCTGGTGCCCCCCTGTCCCTGGTGCCCCCCTGTCCCTGGTGCCCCCTGTCCCTGGTGCCCCCTGTCCCTGGTGCCCCCCTGTCCCTGGTGCCTCCTGTCCCTGGTGCCTCCTGTCCCTGGTGCCTCCTGTCCCTGGTGCCCCCCGTCCCTGGTGCCCCCCTGTCCCTGGTGCCCCCCTGTCCCTGGTGCCCCCCTGTCCCTGGTGCCCCCCGTCCCTGGTGCCTCCTGTCCCTGGTGCCCCCCTGTCCCTGGTGCCCCCCGTCCCTGGTGCCCCCCCGTCCCTGGTGCCTCCTGTCCCTGGTGCCTCCTGTCCCTGGTGCCCCCCTGTCCCTGGTGCCCCCCTGTCCCTGGTGCCCCCCTGTCCCTGGTGCCTCCTGTCCCTGGTGCCCCCCCGTCCCTGGTGCCCCCCCGTCCCTGGTGCCCCCCCGTCCCTGGTGCCCCCCCGTCCCTGGTGCCCCCCTGTCCCTGGTGCCCCCCTGTCCCTGGTGCCCCCTGTCCCTGGTGCCTCCAGCTCGGTGATGACCCCGTGAGGGTGGCGTTGCTAACGAGCTCTGGGTTCGTTAGCCGGTGCTTCCCCTCCTCCATCCCCACTCTGGGGGTGGGGGTGGGGGTGGGGGGTGGGGGCAGCTCGACCTGATCCTCATTTCCCTGTTTTCCCCCCCAATTCCAGGGCTTTTCCGGGCGCCGCGGTGAGAGCTTGGTAGCGACCGCACCCAGCACCCAACACCCTGAAGATGTCGACTCCAGACCCTCCCATGGGAGGAACTCCTCGACCAGGACCCTCCCCAGGACCAGGACCCTCCCCAGGGGCGATGTTGGGACCGAGCCCGGGTCCCTCTCCGGGCTCTGCTCACAGCATGATGGGCCCCAGCCCCGGGCCCCCCTCGGCGGGACACGCGCTGCCGCCGCAGGGACCGGGGGGCTACGCTCAGGACAACCTGCATCAGATGCACAAGGTGAGGATGATGAAGGGATCATGGAGGTTGGTGGTGGTGGTGGTGGTGGTGGGGGTGAAGAACCTTCACCTGGCAGCACCCAAAACAGCAATTAGACCAGAAAAATGGGTTTAATTAACTTGGTTTTCTACTTAATTTAATTTATTGGTTCCTCTCGTGGTCACATTTCCCTTGACCACATCCCATTGCCCTTGAGACAGGAAGGCTGAGGAGCTAGAGCTTGATTTTCCACTTGGCTTGATGCTTTATTCTTATTTTTTTTGTACCACAAATATCAGAGGATTTGCCCCAATTTTGTCTGCTCGCTCTGGGATTGCGAGTTGGGGCTGAGGAGTTCAGTTCCTCAATAAAAAAAGGGGGGGAAATATCTAACAAGGGAATTTTCCTGTTGGGAATGTGGAGAAAGAAGCCCAGAAGTTCCATTTCTAAATAAAAAAGGAGGAGGAAATACCTAACAGGGGATTTTCCTGTTGGGAATGTGGAGAAACAAGCCCAGAAGTTCAATTTCTAAATAAAAAAGGAGGGGAAACAAGCCCAGAAGATCAATTCCTCAATAAAAAAGGAGGGGAAATATCTTAACAAGGGAATTTTCCTGGTGGGAATTGGGAGAAACAAGCCCAGAAGTTCCATTTTTAAATTAAAAAGGAGGGAAAATATCTTAACAAGGGATTTTCCTGTTGGGAATGTGGAGAAAGAAGCCCAGAAGTTCCATTTCTAAATAAAAAAGGAGGGAAAAACAAGCCCAGAAGTTCAATTCCTAAATAAAAAAGGAGGGGAAAATATCTAACAGGGAATTTTCCTGTTGGGAATGTGGAGAAACAAGCCCAGGAGTTCAATTCCTCAATAAAAAAGGGGGAAAAACAAGCCCAGAAGTTCCATTTCTAAATAAAAAAGGAGGGGAAAATATCTAACAGGGGATTTTCCTCTTGGGAATTGGGAGAAACAAGCCCAGAAGATCAATTCCTCAATAAAAAAGGAGGGGAATTATCCTAATAAAGGATTTTCCTGTTGGGAATTGGGAGAAACAAGCCCAGGAGATCAATTCCTCAATAAAAAAGGAGGAGAAACATCTAACAAAGGATTTTCCTGGTGGGAATTGGGAGAAACAAGCCCCCACCATATCTCCTTTTTCCCTTTCTCCCATCAAAGTGCTTTTATTTTGGTGCCTAAACTGCTTTTTTCAGGTTTTTTTTCCATCACCAGCTGAAAAACCCAAGGAACCCCCCCTGGGCAAAGGATTTGGGCAATTTCAGGTCTCTTTGACATCTGGACGCGGCCGCTGCGAGTGGTGGAGCCTTCACTGGAGCACAGCAACGTTTTCCTCCATCTCCAGGGAGGTTGGGACCCAAATCTTGGGTGTTTAAGGTGTTTTTTTCTCTCCTCCAGCCCATGGACTCCATCCATGAGAAGGGACTCACCGATGACCCTCGCTACAGCCAGATGAAGGGGATGGGCATGCGGCCCGGTGGGCACGCGGGCATGGGTCCTCCTCCCAGCCCCATGGATCAGCACTCTCAAGGTGGGTTTCTTCTCTGCCCAGGGGCAACCCCAGGTTCCAGTGGAGGTTGGGAGATGATCTCCTAGAGAGCAGGGTAGGGGAAAGGGATCTGGGGGTCCTGGTGGGCAGCAGGGTGGCCATGAGCCAGCACTGTGCCCTGGTGCCCCCTGCACCCCAATGGCACCTGGGGGGCATTAGAAGGGGGGTGGTCAGTAGGTCAGAGAGGTTCTCCTGCCCCTCTGCTCTGCCCTGGTGAGGCCACAGCTGGAATCTTGTGTCCAGTTCTGGGCCCCCCCAGTTCCAGAAGGACAGGGAACTGCTGGAGAGAGCCCAGCACAGAGCCACCAAGGTGATGGAGGGAGTGGAGCAGCTCCCTGGTGAGGAGAGGCTGAGGGAGCTGGGGGTCTTTAGCTTGGAGAGGAGGAGGCTGAGGGGGGACCTCATCAGTGTTGACCAATATCTGCAGGGTGAGTGTCAGGAGGATGGGGCCAGGCTCTTCTCAGTGGTGTCCAGGGGTAGGACAAGGGGCAATGGGTGTGAGCTGGAACACAGGAGGTTCTGCTTGGATTTGAGGAGGAACTTCCTTCCTGTGAGGGTGCCAGAGCCCTGGGCCAGGCTGCCCAGGGAGGGTGTGGAGTCTCCTTCTCTGGGGACATCCCAGACCCTCCTGGACACCTTCCTGTGTGACCTCATCCAGGTGTTCCTGCTCCAGCAGGGGGGTTGGCCTGGGTGAGCTTGTGAGGTCCCTTCCAATCCCTGTCACACTCTGGGATTCTTTATGAGAAAATTAATCTGATTTCTATGGAGATGGGGGGGTGTGGATCAGTCTGGAGCTCCCAGAGCACCTGTGGCTGCTCCTTCCCCTCTTTGATTTACGAGAACCTGAGGTGTTTGTGAGTTGAGGCATGAAAACGAGCAAGAACGTGGCATCACACTGGGAGAAGGATGGATTTTGGGCAGGTGTGGGAGGTTCCAGGTGTGGGAGGTTCCAGGTGGGGGAGGTTCCAGGTGTGGGAGGTTCCAGGTGTGCTGGAGATGGTTCATTTTGGGCAGGTGTGGGAGGTTCCAGGTGTGGGAGGCTCCAGGTGTGGGAGGTTCCAGGTGGGGGAGGTTCCAGGTGTGGGAGGTTCCAGGTGTGGTGTAGATGGTTCATTTTGGGCTTGTGTGGGAGGTTCCAGGTGTGGGAGGTTCCAGGTGTGCTGGAGATGGTTGATTTTGGGCAGGTGTGGGAGGTTCCAGGTGTGGGAGGTTCCAGGTGTGGGAGGTTCCAGGTGTGCTGGAGATGGTTCATTTTGGGCAGGTGTGGGAGGTTCCAGGTGTGGGAGGTTCCAGGTGGGGGAGGTTCCAGGTGTGGGAGGTTCCAGGTGTGGGAGGCTCCAGGTGTGGGAGGTTCCAGGTGTGCTGGAGATGGTTGATTTTGGGCAGGTGTGGGAGGTTCCAGGTGTGGGAGGTTCCAGGTGTGGGAGGTTCCAGGTGTGCTGGAGATGGTTCATTTTGGGCAGGTGTGGGAGGTTCCAGGTGTGCTGGAGATGGTTCATTTTGGGCAGGTGTGGGAGGTTCCAGGTGTGCTGGAGATGGTTCATTTTGGGCAGGTGTGGGAGGTTCCAGGTGGGGGAGGTTCCAGGTTCAGAGCAGCTGCAGGCTCTGTTCTAACCCCCTCTCTCCCCTCTCCAGGTTACCCTTCCCCTCTGGGTGGCTCTGAGCACGCCTCCAGTCCCGTCCCAGCCAACGGTCCATCCTCTGGCCCTCAGCTCTCCTCCGGCCCTGGTGGGGTCCCGTTGGATGGCACCGACCCCCAAGCTTTGGGGCAGCAGAACCGGGGTCCCACCCCTTTTAACCAGAACCAGTTGCACCAGTTAAGAGCTCAGATCATGGCCTACAAGATGCTGGCCAGGGGCCAGCCCCTCCCTGAGCACCTCCAGCTGGCGGTGCAGGGCAAGAGGCCCATGCCTGGAATGCAGCAGCAGATGCCGACTCTACCTCCGCCCTCCGTCTCCGGGACAGGACCAGTGCAAGGACCAGGGCAAGGGCCTGGACCTGGACCCACACCTCCAAACTACACCAGACCTCACGGTGAGCTGGGGGGAGGGAGGAGGAGGAGGCAGGAGAATGGTTTTGTTAGAATCCATTTTGGGGTTAGGAAAGAGCTTTAAGAGTCCCAACCATGAACCCAACACTGTCAACTCCACCACTGACCCCTGTCCCTCAGCACTGTGTCTGCACCACTCTTCAATCCCTCCAGGGATGGGGACTCCACCACTGCCCTGGGCAACCCCTTCCAATGCCTCAGAACCCTTTCAGCAAAGAAATTCTTCCTCACATCCCATCTCAACTGCCCTGGCCACAACTGGAGCCCATTTCCTCTTGTCCTGTCCCTTGCTCCTTGGTTGAACAGAGCCACCCCCACCTCTCTGCACCCTCCTCCAAGGGACTTGGACAGAGCCACAAGGTCTCCCCTCAGCCTCCTTTTCTCCAGGCTCAACACCCCCAGTTCCCTCAGCTGCTCCTCACAGTTCTCCATTCCCTTCTCCCTGAGTTCTCCATTCCCTTCTCCCCAGGTTCTCCATTCCCTTCTCCCCAGGTTCTCCATTCCCTTCTCCCCAAGTTCTCCAGACCCTTCTCTCCTTGTTCTCCATTCCCTTCTCCCCAAGTTCTCCATTCCCTTCTCCCCAGGTTCTCCATTCCCTTCTCCCCAGGTTCTCCATTCCCTTCTCCCCAAGTTCTCCATTCCCTTCTCCCCAAGTTCCCCAGACCCTTCTCCTTCTTCTCCAGACCCTTCCCCAGCTCCATTCCCTTCTCTGGACACCCTCCAGCACCTCCAGGTCCTTCTTGGGGACAGTGAGGGGCCCAAAACTGAACCCAGCACTCAAAGTGCAGCCTCACCAGTGCCCAGTGCAGGGGGAAGAGAACTTCCCCAGCTGGAAAAGGAGCTTTCCACCAGTTTTGTCCCAGATTGGCACATTTTGGTCCTTCACCACTGCCCTGGTGTCGCTCAGTTTGACTTTTCCACTTGTACATGGCTCACAGATGGTGGCCCACGGGCTCACCCCATCCCATTTGGGGCTGTTTAGGGGCTGGGACTCCATCCCACATGGCTGCTCTGGAAGCCAGGAGACTCCTCCTGGCAGTCTGGGGTGTGGGAGCGCTGATCCATCCCTCTGGCACCGTTCCTGACGGGATGGGGACGCTCAGGTGGGGTTTATGTCCTTGCAAAGTGACACCCATGCTGGTCAGGCTCTCCTCAGCGGGGTGGGGAGGACTTTACTCCTGATAAACACACGTGGAGGGGTTAAAAATTGAAATATTTGTGTGTTTTTCCTTTTTTTCCCTCTTTTTACCTCTTTTTTTGGCCTTTTCTTGCAGGTATGGGAGGACCTAACATGCCCCCACCCGGCCCCTCAGGAGTTCCCCCGGGAATGCCTGGGCAACCCCCCGGGGGTCCCCCCAAACCCTGGCCCGAAGGTGAGATCCCACCCTAAATAAAACCAGGACACAGAGCCATGAGCTCATTAAGGGCTGGTGCTTCATTAAGTGATTAATTAACCACCCAGTGGGGTGGGGGAGGGAGAAAACCCACCTCAACCTACCAGCATGTTCTTGCACTCGACCTTTCCGAGCCGACCCGTTGGAGTTTCATCTGGGGAGGGGAGATTTGGGGTTGATTTCCTGCTAAATTAGCAGGTTTTGGGTTGATTTCCTGCTAAATTAGCAGATTTGGGGTTATTTCCTGCTAAATTAGCAGATTTAGGGTTTATTTCCTGCTAAATTAGCAGATTTTGGGTTTATTTCCTGCTAAATTAGCAGATTTGGGGTTGATTTCCTGCTAAATTAGCGGATTTGGGGTTGATTTCCTGCTAAATTAGCAGATTTGGGGTTTATTTCCTGCTAAATTAGCAGATTTGGGGTTTATTTCCTGCTAAATTAGCAGATTTGGGGTTTATTTCCTGCTAAATTAGCAGATTTGGGGTTGATTTCCTGCTAAATTAGCAGATTTGGGGTTTATTTCCTGCTAAATTAGCAGATTTGGGGTTTATTTCCTGCTAAATCAGCAGATTTTGGGTTTATTTCCAGCTAACTTAGCAGATTTGGGGTTTGTTTCTTGCTAAATCAGCAGATTTGGGGTTGATTTCCTGCTAAATTAGCAGCTTTGGGGTTATTTCCTGCTAAATTAGCAGATTTGGGGTTGATTTCCTGCTAAATTAGCAGATTTGGGGTTGATTTCCTGCTAAATCAGCAGATTTGGGGTTGATTTCCTGCTAAATCAGCAGATTTGGGGTTTATTTCTTGCTAAATGAGCAGATTTGGGGTTGATTTCCTGCTAAATCAGCAGATTTGGGGTTTATTTCCTGCTAAATGAGCAGATTTGGGGTTGATTTCCTGCTAAATTAGCAGATTTGGGGTTGATTTCCTGCTAAATTAGCAGATTTGGGGTTTATTTCCAGGTAAATCAGCAGATTTTGGGTTGATTTCCTGCTAAATTAGCAGGTTTTGGGTTGATTTCCACTCAGTTGACTCTCCAGGGGAGGGGGAGCCCCTGGGCCGTGCCGCAGCCGGCCTCGGCGCACACAGATTTTTTCTCCTCGAAGCTTTCTTGCTGCCATCATCTCCCTCAGCTTGGTTGGGTTTTTGTTCCCTGCAGGACCCATGGCAAATGCTGCAGCCCCCACTAGCACACCCCAGAAACTGATTCCCCCCCAGCCCACCGGCCGGCCCTCCCCGGCCCCACCGGCCGTGCCTCCCGCCGCCTCGCCCGTCATGCCCCCGCAGACGCAATCTCCCGGTCAACCGGCCCAACCCGCCCCCATGGTGCAGCTCCACCAGAAGCAGAACCGGATCACACCCATCCAGAAACCCAGAGGGCTCGACCCAGTGGAGATCCTGCAGGAGAGGGAGTACAGGTAGGGGCTGCTCCACGCTGGGGGGCCTCTCTGTGCTGCCAACCAGAGAGAGCTGGGCAGGCTGGAGAGCTGGGCAGGGAAAACCTTGATGGAGTAGAATAATGGCAGGTGTTGGGGGTTGTAGGAACAACCCCAGGTACCAGTGGTGGTTGGGAGATGATCTCCTAGAGAGCAGGGTAGGGGAAAGGGAGCTGGGGGTCCTGGTGGGCAGCAGGGTGGCCATGAGCCAGCACTGTGCCCTGGTGCCCCCTGCACCCCAATGGCACCTGGGGGGCATTAGAAGGGGGGTGGTCAGTAGGTCAGAGAGGTTCTCCTGCCCCTCTGCTCTGCCCTGGTGAGGCCACAGCTGGAATCTTGTGTCCAGTTCTGGGCCCCCCAGTTCCAGAAGGACAGGGAACTGCTGGAGAGAGCCCAGCACAGAGCCACCAAGGTGATGGAGGGAGTGGAGCAGCTCCCTGGTGAGGAGAGGCCGAGGGAGCTGGGGCTCTGGAGCTTGGAGAAGAGGAGGCTGAGGGGGGAGCTCATTAGTGTTGATCAATATCTGCAGGGTGAGTGTCAGGAGGATGGGGCCAGGCTCTGCTCAGTGGTGCCCCCAGTACCTGAGGTGAGGCCACACCAGGGCAGAGCAGAGCAGGATGATGCTCACAGTGGAGCCTCTCCAGCCCCTCGGTCCCCAGTCCGTGGGTACCTCCAGGGTGGCCGTGTCCCAAAACCTGGCCCTTGCCCTTGTTCCAGTCCATCCAGTTGGTGATTGCCCAGCTCTCTAATTTCTGTAGGTCTCTGCAGAGCCTCTCTACCCTTGAGAGTGTCCCCAGCTCCTCCCAGTGTGGTGTCACCACCAAACTTCGTTAGCAATCCTTCAAGCAATCCTGTTTTTAAATTTTTAAAAAAAAAAAAAAAATTTTGGTTTTTAAATTATTATTTTGGTTTTTTAATTATTATTTTGGTTTTTAAATTATTTTGGTTTTTAAATTATTTTGGTTTTTAAATTATTATTTTGGTTTTTAAATTATTATTTTGGGTTTTTAATTACTATTTTGTTTTTTTAATTACTATTTTGGGTTTTTAATTATTATTTTGTTTTTTTAATTATTAATTTGTTTTTTAATTATTAGTTTGTTTTTTTTAATTATTATTTTGTTTTTTTAAATTATTATTTTGTTTTTTTAATTATTATTTTGTTTTTTTAATTATTATTTTGGGTTTTAACTTTTTATTTTGTTTTTTAATTATTATTTTGGTTTTTTATTATTATTTTGGGTTTTTTTGTTTTTTAATTAGTATTTTGTTTTTAATTATTATTTTGTTTTTTTAATTACTTTGGTTTTTTAAATTATTATCTTGTGGGTTTTTTAATTATTATCTTGTTTGTTTGAATGACTCATTACAAATTTTGGTTTCCTACCGTCACAGGAGAACATTTAAGGCAAAGTACAAAAAAAAGAGAAAAAAAAAAGAAACAATATCTGACAGAAATTAAAAAATGCAGAAATTTACGGGTGTAAATGCAAAAAAAAACCCCAAAAACCCAAAAAACCCCAAGCTTCAGCACTTCCCAAGCTGAGGAACTTGAACCCCGGGCCGGGGAGGACACGGACGGGCTGGAAGGCTCAGACACGAGATGATTTTGTTTCGTTTTAGTTTGGGTTTTGGCTTTTTCCCCCCAAAAAAATCTTGCTAAAACAGCAGCGACACAAGAGAATCCTCCAGGGATTCCCCACTCCTGTCTCTTCAGTCATTAACAAAGACTTAAACGATGCAAATCAATTAATTGCCTTGGTCCTGGCTGCTATCACCCCCCTCGCCCCCCGGCAGGCTGCAGGCTCGCATCGCTCACAGGATCCAGGAGCTCGAGAACCTCCCTGGCTCCCTGGCCGGGGACCTGCGGACCAAAGCCACCATCGAGCTGAAGGCGCTGCGCCTGCTGAACTTCCAGCGCCAGGTACCCCCTTTCCCCCCCAAAAACACCCCCATCTCCCTGTCCCTCCGACTGATGGCACCAAACCCCCCCTGGTCTGACCCTTCCCAGCGTGAAATTAACCTTTTTCCCCGGGATCTCGCCCCAAAGCTGCGGCAGGAGGTGGTGGTGTGCATGAGGCGGGACACGGCCTTGGAGACGGCCCTCAACGCCAAGGCCTACAAGCGCAGCAAGCGGCAGTCCCTGCGCGAGGCGCGCATCACCGAGAAGCTGGAGAAGCAGCAGAAGATCGAGCAGGAACGCAAACGCCGCCAGAAGCACCAGGTCAGCCCGGGGACGGGGACGGTGGCTGTGGGGAGGGGACGGTGGCTGCGGGGATGGGGACGGGACGGTCGTTATTGGGACGGGATGGTGGCTGCGGGGATGGGAGGGTCGCTGCGGGGACGGGACAATCAATCGCTGAGGGGACGGGACGGTCGTTATTGGGACGGGACGGTGGCTGCGGGGAGGGGACGGTGGCTGCGGGGACGGTGGCTGCGGGGATGGGGACGGGACGGTCGTTATTGGGACGGGATGGTGGCTGCGGGGATGGGAGGGTCGCTGCGGGGATGGGACGATCAATCGCTGAGGGGACGGGACGGTCGGGACGGTGGCTGCGGGGAGGGGACGGTGGCTGCGGGGATGGGGACGGGACAGTCGCTGCGGGGAGGGGACGGTGGCTGCAGGGAGGGGATGGTGGCTGCGGGGATGGGGAGGGGACGGTCGCTGCGGGGAGGGGACGGTGGCTGCAGGGAGGGGTCGGTGGCTGCGGGGATGGGGACGGGACGGTCGTTATTGGGACGGGACGGTGGCTGCGGGGAGGGGACGGTGGCTGCGGGGACGGTGGCTGCGGGGATGGGGACGGGACGGTCGTTATTGGGACGGGACGGTCGCTGCAGGGAGGGGACGGTGGCTGCGGGGATGGGGACGGCTGCGGGGAGGGGACGGTGGCTGCGGGGATGGGGACGGTGGCTGCGGGGATGGGGACGGGACGGTCGTTATTGGGACGGGATGATGGCTGCGGGAACGATGGCCACGGGGACGGGACGATTGTTGTCGGGACAATCGTTATCGAGATGGGACGATGGCTGTTGGGAGGGGACAGTGGCTGCGGGGAGGGGATGGTGGCTGTGGGGACAGGACAGTGGCTGCAGGGACAGTGGCTGTGGGGACGGGACGATTGTTGTCGGGACAATCGTTATCGAGATAGGACGGTGGCTGCGGGGAGGGGACGGTGGCTGCGGGGAGGGGTCGATGGCTGCGGGGAGGGGACGATGGCTGTGGGGACGGGACGGTGGCTGCGGGGACAGTGGCTGCGGGGACGGTGGCTGCGGGGAGGGGACGATCATTATTGGGATGGAACGATGGCTGCGGGGACGGGATGGTGGCTGCGGGGACGGGACGGTGGCTGCAGGGAGGGGACAGTGGCTGCGGGGAGGGGACGGTCGCTGTGGGGAGGGGACGTCCTGCACCGGGGGCTGCTGACCGGGAGGAACCGGGCAGCCGGAGTCGGCAGCGGTGGGGTTTTTTTTTTAGGGAGTTCCTTTCGTTTAGGGGATTGGAGAAAGGTCATTGTTGGGATGGGACGATTGTGGGGACGGGGACGGGACAGTCGCCACGGGGACGGGACGATCGCTGTGGGGACAGGGATGGGACGATCACTGTGGGGACGGGGACGGGACGATGGCTGTGGGGCCGGTGGCTGCGGGGAGGGGACGGTCGTTATTGGGACGAGACCGATGGCCACGGTGACGCTCACTGTTGGGAGGGGACAGTGGCTGCGGGGATGGTGGCTGCGGGGACAGGAGGGTCGCTGCGGGGGGCGGGACAATCGATCGTTATTGGGATGGGACGATGGCCAAGGGGACGGGACGGTGGCTGCGGGGACAGGGCGATGGCTGCAGGGAGGGGACGGTGGCTGCGGGACGATGGTTGCGGGGACGGGACGATGGCTGTGGGGACAGTGGCTGCGGGGACGGTGGCTGCGGGGAGGGGACGGTGGCTGCGGGGATGGTGGCTGCGGGGAAAGGGCGATGGCTGCAGGGAGGGGACGGTGGCTGCGGGGACGGTGGCTGCGGGGACGGGACAATGGTTTTTGGGGACGGGACAATGTTTTTTGGGACAGGACGATGGTTTTTGGGGACAGGACAATGGTTTTTGGGGACGGGACAATGTTTTTTGGGTGAGACCATTGTTGGAGATCCCTTCCAACCAAAATACTGTATCCTATTAAATACAAGAGGAGTCAAACTCACTTCTCTGACGGCGTCGGATGTATGAACTGAGCAGAGCACCTCACCCCGCCGCTCCTGACCCCGTTTCCCGTTCCTTTCCCTCCCAGGAATACCTCAACAGCATCCTCCAGCACGCTAAAGATTTCAAGGAATACCACCGCTCCGTCACGGGCAAGATCCAGAAGCTGACCAAGGCGGTGGCCACGTACCACGCCAACACGGAGCGCGAGCAGAAGAAGGAGAACGAGAGGATCGAGAAGGAGCGCATGCGCCGCCTGATGGTACGGCTGCGGGCATGGGACGCTGTTGGTGAACAACCCCGGGTTCCAGTGGAGGTTGGGAGATGATCTCCTAGAGAGCAGTGTAGGGGAAAGGGAGCTGGGGGTCCTGGTGGGCAGCAGGGTGGCCATGAGCCAGCACTGTGCCCTGGTGCCCCCTGCACCCCAATGGCACCTGGGGAGCATTAGAAGGGGGGTGGTCAGTAGGTCAGAGAGGTTCTCCTGCCCCTCTGCTCTGCCCTGGTGAGGCCACAGCTGGAATCTTGTGTCCAGTTCTGGGCCCCCCAGTTCAAGAAGGACAGGGAACTGCTGGAGAGAGCCCAGCACAGAGCCACCAAGGTGATGGAGGGAGTGGAGCAGCTCCCTGGTGAGGACAGGCCGAGGGAGCTGGGGCTCTGGAGCTTGGAGAGGAGGAGGCTGAGGGGGGAGCTCATCAATGTTGATCAATATCTGCAGGGTGAGTGTCAGGAGGATGGGGCCAGGCTCTGCTCAGTGGTGTCCAGTGGTAGGACAAGGGGCAATGGGTGTGAGCTGGAACACAGGAGGTTCTGCTTGGATTTGAGGAGGAACTTCCTTCCTGTGAGGGTGCCAGAGCCCTGGGCCAGGCTGCCCAGGGAGGGTGTGGAGTCTCCT
>OU015557.1:833600-856100 GCA_907165065.1 Caprimulgus europaeus
TTGTATTTAATAATAATAAATGAAGAAAAGTTGTATTTAATAATAATAATAATCATAATAATAAATGAAGAAAAGTTGTATCTAATAATAATCATAATAATCATAATAATAATGAAGAAAAGTTGTATTTAATAATAATCATAATAATAATAAATGAAGAAAAGTTGTATTTAATGATCATAATGATCATAATGATACTGAAATGCCGATTTTGAGGCAAGGGTTGCTGGCACCGTGCTCACCTCGTGCTGTGCGCAGCAGGTTTGTAATTAAACACTAATTTTTGGATCTAATTAGGTACGAAGTAGCTCCGAGATCTGACAGTGAAGAGAGCGGGTCGGAAGAAGAGGAGGAGGTAAGGAGAGCCCCCCCGCCCCCCCTGTCCCCCCCCCTGTCCCCCCCCCTGTCCCCCCCCGCCCCCCCCCCCCCCGCCCCCCCGTCCCCCCCGCCCCCCCCCGTGCCCCCCCGCCCCCCCTGTCCCCCTGCCCCCCCTTGTTCTCCCTGCCCCCCCTGCCCCCCCTGCCCCCCCTGCCCCCCCGTCTCCCCCCCGTCTCCCCCCCGTCTCCCCCCCATCTCTCCCCTTGTCCCCCCCGCCCCCCCTGTCTTTCCCCGTCTCCCTTGTCTCCCCTGTCCCCCTGCCCCCCCTGTCTCCCCTGTCCCCCCCTGTCCCCCTGTCCCTTTCCTGTCTCACGTGCTCTGGGGAGGGTGAGGAGCAGCCCCGCGGGCCGCACTGAGCTCCTCTCCCAGCGCCCGTTCCCGGTGGCAGTCACCACCCCAGGCCCCCTGGGACAGACTGGTGTAGCTGTGTGGACACCGGTGGCCGGTGGTGGCGTGCTCAGGAGCTGCTTTGTGTCCCCTGTGGCCGGTGGTGGCGTGCTCAGGAGCTGCTTTGCGTCCCCTGTGGCCGGTGGTGGCGTGCTCAGGAGCTGCTTTGTGTCCCCTGTGGCCGGTGGTGGCGTGCTCAGGAGCTGCTTTGCGTCCCCTGTGGCCGGTGGTGGCGTGCTCAGGAGCTGCTTTGTGTCCCCTGTGGCCGGTGGTGGCGTGCTCAGGAGCTGCTTTGTGTCCCCTGTGGCCGGTGGTGGCGTGCTCAGGAGCTGCTTTGTGTCCCCTGTGGCCGGTGGTGGCGTGCTCAGGAGCTGCTTTGTGTCCCCTGTGGCCGGTGGTGGCGTGCTCAGGAGCTGCTTTGTGTCCCCTGTGGCCGGTGGTGGCGTGCTCAGGAGCTGCTTTGTGTCCCCTGCACAGGAGGAGGAGGAGGAGCAGCCACAACCTGCCCAGCCTGCTCTGCCCGTGGAGGAGAAGAAGAAAATCCCCGATCCAGACAGCGATGACGTCTCGGAAGTGGATGCCAGACACATAATCGAGTGAGCTCTGCCTCCTCACCTGGCCCTGTCATCTTCTCCTCGAGTCACTTCTTTGTGGGGAACCCCCCCCCCCATGTGCTTTGTGTCACAAGAGTTGGGGTTTGTTGGGTGGTGTTTGCTCTGCTCTCACTTTTGGAGGACGCTCTTTTCCAAAATGAGGCCTCAGTTAGACTTGGAGAATCGTTTTGGGGTTGGAAAAGACCTTTAAGAGCATCAAATCCAACCATAAACCTGACACTGATGGATCTGCCACTGAACCATGTCCTTCACATCTGCATGTGAACCATGTGTCCCACCACATCTGCACGGCTTCTAAATCCCTCCAGGCATGGGGACTCCACCACATCCCTGGGCAGCCCCTTCCAGTGCCTCAGAACCCTTTTGGCACAGAAATCGTTCCCAGTATCCAACCTCCACCTCCCACAGCCCAACTTGGGGCTGTTTCCTCTTGTTACTTGGGAGAAGAACCCAATCCCCACCTTGCCACAACCTCCTCCTTTTCTCCAGACTAAACCACCCCAGTTCCCTCAGCAGCTCCTCATCACTTTTGACCTCCAGACCCTTCACCAGCTCCCTTGCTCTCCTCTAAACACTCAAATCGGGCACATATGGCAAAAATTAACCCACCCCAACACCATTGATGATGCTGCCCAGGAGATTCCTGACCAGTTGTGATTCCTGACCACCTCCAGCATGATCATCTTCCTTATCTCCTGGTTTTTTTCTCCCCCCTTCCCTGCTCTCCTCAGGAATGCTAAACAAGATGTGGATGATGAATATGGGGTGTCTCAAGCTCTGGCAAGGGGTCTGCAGTCCTACTACGCCGTGGCCCACGCCGTCACCGAGCGGGTGGACAAACAGTCCACGCTGATGGTCAACGGTGTCCTCAAGCAGTACCAGGTGAGAGGATGCCAAGGTTAGAGTCTACCATACCTGGGCATCTTCTGGTGGTGCTGCCAGGAGGTTTTGGTGAGAAAAACCAAGATCTGGGTCATGCTGAGATGCTCCTGGTAGTGAGAACTGGGAGGTGAGGGCAGAGCTGGCTTAAAACAAAGAGCATCGGCTCTCGGGGAGAATCAGAGAGGAATCAATGACCTGGATGAGGGAATTGAATGCACTGGCAGCAGGTTTGCTGGTGACACCAAGCTGGGAGGAGTGGGTGACACAGCAGAGGGCTGTGCTGCCACCAGAGAGACCTGGACAGGCTGGAGAGCTGGGCAGGGAAACACTTGATGGAATAGAATAAGGGCAAGTGTGGGGTGTTGTAGGAACAACCCCAGGTTCCAGTGGAGGTTGGGAGATGATCTCCTAGAGAGCAGTGTAGGGGAAAGGGAGCTGGGGGTCCTGGTGGGCAGCAGGGTGGCCATGAGCCAGCACTGTGCCCTGGTGCCCCCTGCACCCCAATGGCACCTGGGGGGCATTAGAAGGGGGGTGGTCAGTAGGTCAGAGAGGTTCTCCTCCCCCTCTGCTCTGCCCTGGTGAGGCCACAGCTGGAATCTTGTGTCCAGTTCTGGGCCCCCAGTTCCAGAAGGACAGGGAACTGCTGGAGAGAGCCCAGCACAGAGCCACCAAGGTGATGGAGGGAGTGGAGCAGCTCCCTGGTGAGGAAAGGCCGAGGGAGCTGGGGCTCTGGAGCTTGGAGAGGAGGAGGCTGAGGGGGGACCTCATTAGTGTTGATCAATATCTGCAGGGTGAGTGTCAGGAGGATGGGGCCAGGCTCTGCTCAGTGGTGTCCAGTGGTAGGACAAGGGGCAGTGGGTGTGAGCTGGAACACAGGAGGTTCTGCTTGGATTTGAGGAGGAACTTCCTTCCTGTGAGGGTGCCAGAGCCCTGGGCCAGGCTGCCCAGGGAGGGTGTGGAGTCTCCTTCTCTGGGGACATCCCAGACCCTCCTGGACACCTTCCTGTGTGACCTCATCCAGGTGTTCCTGCTCCAGCAGGGGGGTTGGACTGGGTGAGCTTGTGAGGTCCCTTCCAGTCCCTGACACTCTGGGGTGCTGTGATTCTGTGATAATGCCTGGGATGGCCTTTAAATCATTAAAATGAGATGGTTTAATTAAGTAATTAAGAGGAGAGGGTTCATTTACATAATGAAAAGGAGGTGCCCTGTTTCAGGAAGGTCAGCACCAAGCTGAGGAGTGAACAGAAAAGAGCAGCTCCCAATCCAACTGCTTGAGAAGAAGACACCAGCTTTGATTATTGCCCTGTAGAGACCATGTTGCTTTCAAGGGACTCCTTAGGACAACTTCTCTCCAAACTAAGTCTCCTTCAGTCCCAAAAGTGCAGTTTTTTGTTGCTTTTTGTTGGACAGCAAGGCCCAAGTTGCACATTTGATCTAAGATCAGGGCTTTTCCCGCTGAGCAAGCCAGAAAAAGTCTCACCAGGAGAGATTTTCCTCCTGCTTTTCTCTGCTATGAAGTGTTTCAATCTTCTCCAGCTCAAAGCCTCAAGTTGGACTTGGTTTCTGGGCAGAGCTGCCAGGAGATTTTGGTGAGGGACACCAAGATTTGGGCCATGCTGAGATGCTCCTGGTAGTAGAAGGCAGAGCTGGGTGTATCTGTCTTGAACTTGCTACTTGAAACAAAACCCATCATCTCTTGGAGACAATCACAAAGGAAGACATGAATTTAAAGCCTGTGGTGGGCTTTAAATAATTAAAATCAGCTCATTAATAATCTGTAGGAAGCTCATCTACATAACACAGAAGCCAGGGTGGGGCATGGAGGTGGTCTGAGCCACCTCTCCTCTGTCTGCAATCCCCATTTTCCATCCCCTCTTTTCTTTCCCTGTAGATCAAAGGTTTGGAGTGGTTGGTGTCCCTCTACAACAACAACCTCAATGGGATCCTGGCAGATGAAATGGGGCTGGGCAAAACCATCCAGACCATCGCTTTAATCACATACCTCATGGAGCACAAGCGCATCAACGGACCTTTCCTCATCATAGTACCTCTCTCGTAAGTGGTTCCTCACTGTTGACCTCCATGGGGTGGTTCCCCATTGCCCAAGGGTTGGTTTTAGCATTTTTATCTATTTCTTTGGTTTTTTTTCTTCCCCCCTCACCCCAGAACTCTGTCGAATTGGGCGTACGAGTTCGACAAATGGGCTCCTTCTGTGGTCAAGGTCTCGTACAAGGCAAGTACCGGCATCTTGGGGGGCATGAGAAGGTCCAGAGAGGTTCTCCTGCCCCTCTGCTCTGCCCTGGTGAGGCCACAGCTGGAATCTTGTGTCCAGTTCTGGGCCCCCCCAGTTCAAGAAGGACAGGGAACTGCTGGAGAGAGCCCAGCACAGAGCCACCAAGGTGATGGAGGGAGTGGAGCAGCTCCCTGGTGAGGAGAGGCCGAGGGAGCTGGGGGTCTTGAGCTTGGAGAGGAGGAGGCTGAGGGGGGACCTCATGAATGTTGATCAATATCTGCAGGGTGAGTGTCAGGAGGATGGGGCCAGGCTCTGCTCAGTGGTGTCCAGTGGTAGGACAAGGGGCAGTGGGTGTGAGCTGGAACACAGGAGGTTCTGCTTGGATTTGAGGAGGAACTTCCTTCCTGTGAGGGTGCCAGAGCCCTGGGCCAGGCTGCCCAGGGAGGCTGTGGAGTCTCCTTCTCTGGAGACATCCCAGACCCTCCTGGACACCTTCCTGTGTGATCTCACCCAGGTGTTCCTGCTCCAGCAGGGGGGTTGGACTGGGTGAGCTTGTGAGGTCCCTTCCAGTCCCTGACACTCTGGGATTTGCAGGCACCTACCGGGCTCATTCCGTGGGGATTCCTTAAACGCTGATTTGCTTTTTCCTCCTTCCAATCCCAACAAGATTTCCATCATCCCATGGGATCTGGGATACTTCCTGGCTCCAAATCCATGCAATCCACATTGATTTTCCATCCTTTTGAAGCAATCCAGCTGTGACTGGATGTTCTCACCACCCTTCTGTAACCTCAACCATGGTTGCGCGCGGAGAAGAACCTCTCCCACCATCTTTTTCTCCCCAAAATTATGCTCTGCTTTAACATCTTCTGGTGGAAACTCTTTCTCCAGGGCTCTCCAGCAGCAAGACGAGCATTTGTACCTCAACTCCGCAGTGGGAAGTTCAATGTCTTGCTCACAACCTACGAGTACATCATCAAAGATAAGCACATCCTGGCCAAGGTGAGGCCCACCAGCGGCGGCGGCTCGTTACGTGGTGACGTTAATTAGGCTGTGGCAGGAGGATCTCAGCTCCTTGCTGTGCTTTCTCACAGTCCCTGCCTCTGAAGGGAGGTTTTTATCTCTCTGGGGTTTCTCATCATCCTGTGGTGGGTGGGTGATGAGGAGCTGCTGCTGGCCCTCAGCGCTGGTGCGTTAAGAAGCAGATTTGGCAGAAGTCCTCTTGCATTCCAGCTTCTCCTCAAGGACCAGAGGGGCTGAGAACTGGGAGTGGTCAGCACTGTCCATTGATACATGGAGAGGTTGGGAGATGATCTCCTAGAGAGCAGGGTAGGGGACAGGGAGCTGGGGGTCCTGGTGGGCAGCAGGGTGGCCATGAGCCAGCGCTGTGCCCTGGTGCCCCCTGCACCCCAGTGGCACCTGGGGGGCATTAGAAGGGGGGTGGTCAGTAGGTCAGAGAGGTTCTCCTGCCCCTCTACTCTGCCCTGGTGAGGCCACAGCTGGAATCTTGTGTCCAGTTCTGGGCCCCCCAGTTCCAGAAGGACAGGGAGCTGCTGGAGAGAGCCCAGCACAGAGCCACCAAGGTGATGGAGGGAGTGGAGCAGCTCCCTGGTGAGGACAGGCCGAGGGAGCTGGGGGTCTTGAGCTTGGAGAGGAGGAGGCTGAGGGGGGACCTCATTGATGTTGATCAATATCTGCAGGGTGAGTGTCAGGAGGATGGGGCCAGGCTCTTCTCAGTGGTGTCCAGTGGTAGGACAAGGGGCAATGGGTGTGAGCTGGAACACAGGAGGTTCTGCTTGGATTTGAGGAGGAACTTCCTTCCTGTGAGGGTGCCAGAGCCACCCTCTGGAGTCTCCTTCTCTGGAGACATTCCAGACCCTCCTGGACACCTTCCTGTGTGACCTCACCCAGGTGTTCCTGCTCCAGCAGGGGGGTTGGACTGGGTGAGCTTGTGAGGTCCCTTCCAGTCCCTGACACTCTGGGGTGCTGTGAACCACAGCTCTGGGTGCTCTGAGGCTGCAGCACGAGGACCCAGTTGCCTTCAGCTGAGCCAGCGTGGCCACTGGGTCGCGTTCGATGAGGACTGTGGCCACTGGATTAATTAATTAATTAATTAATTGATTGATTGAAGCTTGTTGAAGCAACAGAGCCCAGGTTCTTCTGGATAAATAACTGCAAAAATGAGTGTAGGGACTTCAGAACATGAATTTACAGACATGGGAGGAGATGTTCCTGGGGAAGGTTTGGATCTCACCCCTATGAGGGGGAGGGGGAAGAGCAGCTCAAGCCCGTTGGCTGGTCCCAGAAGTTGGTGATGATGGTTTGTGGTGGAATCCTCCTGACTGGTCTGTGATGGGATCTTCCTCCCATCCTCCTGACTGGTCTGTGGTGGGATCTTCCTCCCATCCTCCTGACTGGTCTGTGGTGGGATCTTCCTCCCATCCTCCTGACTGGTCTGTGATGGGATCTTCCTCCCATCCTCCTGACTGGTCTGTGGTGGGATCTTCCTCCCATCCTCCTGACTGGTCTGTGATGGGATCTTCCTCCCATCCTCCTGACTGGTCTGTGGTGGGATCTTCCTCCCATCCTCCTCTTTTAGGCCATTTTATATTCTTTGCTTCCTTTCAGGTGGAGCTGGAGTGACTGGAGTCATCATTTCTTATCACTGGTGTCAAATGTTCTCACTTTGCTTTTTAAGGTGTAGACCAGAGGAAATTCAGAGCCCATGCTCAGTCAGGGGTGTTTTTTGGGCTGTGTCCTGGTTTTGAGCTGGGCCAGAGCTGGTTGGTTTCTTTCCAACCAGCTCTGGGGTTTGGCTTCAGCTGGGATTTGCCAGGAGAGAAATGCTGAGACCACAGCGATGTTTTCAATTGTCACTGGAAGTTGAAGGACTTTGTGTTTTGCCAGTCTGCAAGTGCAAGATCTAAGAAGGGTTGGCCAGAGACACAAAGTTCTCCTGGTGGGATCCATACAGGACCTTTAACTGGGTGTCCACCACCCCAGCCAGTTTGGATCTCTCCTGAACTCCTCCAGATGGTCTCCCAAAGGCTGGCGTTGGGATGCTCTAGTCCTAGCTGGAGCTCAGTGAAGCTGCTGCCATGCAGGAACCACCATCCCTTGCCCACAACCTCTTTTCTCCTTCCCACAGATCCGTTGGAAGTACATGATTGTGGATGAGGGCCACAGGATGAAGAACCACCACTGCAAACTCACTCAGGTCCTCAACACCCACTACGTGGCTCCGCGCCGTTTGCTGCTGACAGGAACCCCGCTGCAGAACAAGCTCCCAGAGCTGTGGGCTCTGCTCAATTTCCTCCTGCCCACCATCTTCAAGAGCTGTAGCACATTTGAGCAGTGGTTTAATGCTCCTTTTGCCATGACAGGAGAAAAGGTATGGTAGGAAGGTGGCTGGTGGCCTTTGGAGCTGGAAGGGGGGTTGGCCACTGGGTGTCTTGATGGTAATGGTGGGTAAGGAATTGGCTGGATGGTTGCACTCAAAAGAGTTGTGGTCAACAGCTCAATGGCCAAGTGGAAACTGGTGCTGAGTGGAACCCCTCAGGGGTTCTTTGGTGACATGGACAGTGGGGTTGAGGGCACTGAGTTGGTGATGACACCGAGCTGTTGACTGACAGGCTGGAGGGAAGGGATCCCATCCAGGGGGACCTTGACTGGTTGGAGAGCCTGTGCCAACCTCATGAAGTTCAAGGAGGCCAAGTGCAAGGTCCTGCACCTGGGTTAGGGCAACCTCACACCTGGGTTAGGGCAACCTCAAGCACAAAGACAGGCTGGGTGGAGAATGGATGGAGAGCAGCTCTGGGGAGAAGGACTTGGGGTGCTGGGGGATGAGAAGCTCAACGTGAGCTTCTCAAGGCCAGGTTGGATGAGGCTGTGAGCAACCTGGTCTGGGGGAAGGTGTCCCTGCTGCTGGCAGGGGGGGGTTGGGACTGGATGAGCTTTAAGGTCCTTTCCAACCCAAAACCACTCTGGGGTTCTGAGATGGTTTCCAACACTCACAAACATCTCTTTAATTTCCACTCACAAAGTGCAGAGCATCCTCCTGTGAGATGGACTGACCTTGGGGTGGGTTTGAGTGGAAATCTGGCAAGTCCAGAGCGTAGGAAATGAGGGCAGATGATTCTCCCATCGCTGAGACATCCCAGCATTGGTGGGAGAAGCCTCTTGGGTGCTTGTTGATGTCGTTCTTGGTGGGTGAAGGTGCTGTCGGCGCCGTCGTTAACAGCTCTGGAGCTGTTTGAAGTGACTTGAATCACTGAGGTGTTGCAGGAGCAGGTGATTGGGCAGCTGGGGGAGGAGAAATGACCCTGAATTAAAGAAGAAATTAACCCAAACTTTTAAAAAACCCAACAAAAATCAACATTAAAACCTCAGAGGGTGACAACGACACCCAAGAGCCTTTCCGCGTCCTCGCACGTCGCCACGCCTCGCTCTGCTCTACCCCAACCCCGGGGATCACGCTGCCCTTGGGGGATGTTGAGGCAGGGGTCTTCCCTCCTGTGACCATTCCCTTTCCTGGTGACTTAGGTGGACCTAAATGAAGAAGAAACCATCCTGATCATCCGGCGCTTGCACAAGGTGCTGCGCCCCTTCCTGCTGCGGAGGCTGAAGAAGGAGGTGGAAGCGCAGCTGCCTGAAAAGGTAACGACCAGGAGGGACTGTCCCCCCCTTTTTTTCCCCCCTCTTTTTGGGGTGTGTGTGTGTGGATCTTTGAGGGGATTAATCTGAGAACAAGGGGCTGGGAGGGATCTCCTCAGACTTTGAGGATCCAGTGGCTGAAGGTTCTGGCCACGTTCGCTCGCGTCGCCTCAGGGTTTCACCCCCCCTCGGTCCTTGCAGGTGGAATACGTGATCAAGTGTGACATGTCAGCTCTGCAGAGGGTCCTCTACAGGCACATGCAGGCCAAGGGGGTGCTCCTCACTGATGGCTCTGAGAAGGACAAAAAGGTCTGGACACCAAAATCTCTCCTTTTTTTTAGATGATTTCTCCGCTGCTGAAGTGGGGCTGGAATCACCTGTGGGGGGATGGGGGTGTCTGTTCTGTCCCCCCTCAGGGGCTGCATCAAGAGATCAAGCAAAAACCCATTTTACCAGCAAAAACAAGAAGCTCTGGAGGGGTTGGGGGTGGGAGCAGCAGCTGATGCTCTGCTTGGAGGGTTGGCTGCTCCAAGTGTCCAAGCAAGGGTGGGTTTCATCCTGGTGACTACCAGGAAACCCAGAGAGGCCACTGATTTGCTTTTCAAACTGATCAGAAAATCAATTAATTAGAAAGAAAAAAGAAAATAATTTTAAAAGACACCTTGATCTGAACTGAAAGCTGGAGGTGAAGAATTCCTTGGAGGTGGAAAATTCCTTGGAGGTGAAAATTCCTTGGGGGTGAAAAATTCCTTGGGGGTGAAAATTCCTTGGAGGTGGAAAATTCCTTGGAGGTGAAAATTCCTTGGAGGTGGAAATTCCTTGGAGGTGGAAAAATTCCTTGGGGGTGAAAAATTCCTTGGGGGTGAAAAATTCCTTGGAGGTGAAAATTCCTTGGGGGTGAAAAATTCCTTGGAGGTGGAGAATTCCTTGGAGGTGAAAAATTCCTTGGAGGTGAAAATTCCTTGGAGGTGAAGAATTCCTTGGAGGTGAAGAATTCCTCGTTCTTCAGCTCTGCTGCCCCAGCTCTCCAGCAGCCTTTGCTCTTTTAAACTCCTCAAAATTATTTAAAAACCAAAAATCTATCTGAAGACTTTGAGCTTTATCCCTCACTCATTCAGGAGAGCTTGGGTGCCCCCACCCAGGACCTCCCACCCTGGGAGCTCTCTCTGCATCCCACACCTCTGGATGTAGCTCCAGATAGATCCAGGCACTGCTGAACCTTCAGAGCTGCAACCCCTCCCCCCAAAAATATTCCTCATGAACACCTGGAGAGCAGCTGCTAAAATAAATAAATAAATAAATAAATAAATTCTATTAATATTTACATTTCTAATTACAATTAATTAAGATCTCTCATCTCGTTTGCGCAGGGGAAAGGCGGGACGAAAACTTTAATGAACACCATCATGCAGCTACGCAAGATCTGTAACCACCCCTACATGTTCCAGCACATTGAGGTGATGGTGGCCTTGGGGTGGTGATCCCAAACTCTCCAGAAATGGGCAAAACTCTTCCCTCCCCCTCCTAAATGAGGAGAAACCCAACAGCTCTCGTGGCCGTGGCGTGGATCGAGCGTTAAAAGCCTCCGTGCGGCGCTGCGACCATCAGATTTCCTTGTTGTCACCCCAAATGGTCCCTTGTTGTCACCCCAAATGGTCCCTTTTTGTCACCCCAAATGGTCCTTTTTGTCACCCCAAATGGTCCCTTGTTGTCACCCCAAATGCTCCCTTTTGTCGCCCCAAATGGTCCCTTTTTGTCACCCCAAATGGTCCCTTCTTGTCACCCCAAATGGTCCCTTCTTGTCACCCCAAATAGTCTTTTTTGTCACCCCAAATAGTCTTTTTTGTCACCCCAAATGGTCCCTTTTTGTCACCCCAAATGGTCTTTTTTGTCACCCCAAATGGTCCCTTGTTGTCACCCGAAATGGTCCTTGTTGTCACCTCAAATGGTCCCTTTTTGTCACCCCAAATGGTCCTTGTTGTCACCCCAAATGGTCCCTTTTTGTCACCCCAAATGGTCCTTTTTGTCACCCCAAATGGTCCCTTTTGTCACCCCAAATGGTCCCTTTTTGTCACCCGAAATGGTCCCTTTTTGTCACCCCAAATGGTCCCTTGTTGTCACCCCAAATGCTCCCTTTTTGTCACCCCAAATGGTCCTTTTTTGTCACCCCAAATGGTCCCTTGTTGTCACCCCAAATGGTCCTTTTTGTCACCCCAAATGGTCCCTTGTTGTCACCCCAAATGGTCCCTTGTTGTCACCCCAAATGCTCCCTTTTTGTCACCCCAAATGCTCCTTGTTGTCACCCCAAATGGTCCTTGCTGTCACCCCAAATGGTCCCTTGCTGTCACCCCAAATGGTCCCTTTTTGTCACCCCAAATGGTCTTTTTTGTCACCCCAAATGGTCCTTGTTGTCACCCCAAATGGTCCTTGTTGTCACCCCAAACGGTCCCTTTTTGTCACCCCAAACGGTCCCTTTTGTCACCCCAAATGGTCCCTTGTTGTCACCCCAAATGGTCCTTTTTGTCACCCCAAATGGTCCCTTGTTGTCACCCCAAATGGTCCCTTGTTGTCACCCCAAATGGTCCCTTGTTGTCACTCCAAATGGTCCCTTTTTCTCACTCCAAATGGTCCCTTTTTGTCACCCCAAATGGTCCCTTGTTGTCACCCCAAATGGTCCTTGTTGTCACCCCAAATGCTCCCTTGTTGTCACCCCAAATGCTCCCTTGTTGTCACCCCAAATGGTCCCTTTTTGTCACCCCAAATGGTCTTTTTTGTCACCCCAAATGCTCTTTTTTTGTCACCCCAAATGGTCCCTTTTGTCACCCCAAATGCTCCCTTGTTGTCACCCCAAATGGTCCCTTTTTGTCACCCCAAATGCTCCCTTTTTGTCACCCCAAATGCTCCCTTGTTGTCACCCCAAATGGTCCCTTTTTGTCACCCCAAATGGTCCTTGTTGTCACCCCAAAGGGTCCCTTGTTGTCACCCCAAAGGGTCCCTTTTTGTCACCCCAAATGGTCCTTTTTGTCACCCCAAATGCTCTTTTTTTGTCACCCCAAATGGTCCCTTTTTGTCACCCCAAATGGTCCTTTTTGTCACCCCAAATGGTCCCTTTTTGTCACCCCAAATGGTCCTTTTTTGTCACCTCAAATGGTTCCTTTTTGTCACCCCAAATGGTCCCTTGTTGTCACCCCAAATGGTCCTTGTTGTCACCCCAAATGCTCCCTTGTTGTCACCCCAAATGGTCCCTTTTGTCACCCCAAATGGTCCCTTTTGTCACCCCAAATGGTCCCTTTTTTTCACCCCAAATGGTCCCTTTTGTCACCCCAAATGGTCCCTTTTTGTCACCCCAAATGGTCCCTTTTTGTCACCTCAAATGGTCCCTTGTTGTCACCCCAAATGGTCCTTTTTGTCACCCCAAATGGTCCTTGTTGTCACCCCAAATGGTCCCTTTTTGTCACCCCAAATGGTCCTTGTTGTCACCCCAAAGGGTCCCTTGTTGTCACCCCAAAGGGTCCCTTTTTGTCACCCCAAATGGTCCTTTTTGTCACCCCAAATGCTCTTTTTTTGTCACCCCAAATGGTCCTTTTTGTCACCCCAAATGGTCCTTTTTGTCACCCCAAATGGTCCCTTTTTGTCACCCCAAATGGTCCTTTTTTGTCACCTCAAATGGTTCCTTTTTGTCACCCCAAATGGTCCCTTGTTGTCACCCCAAATGGTCCTTGTTGTCACCCCAAATGCTCCCTTGTTGTCACCCCAAATGGTCCTTTGTTGTCACCCCAAATGGTCCCTTGTTGTCACCCCAAATGGTCCCTTGTTGTCACCCCAAATGCTCCCTTGTTGTCACCCCAAATGGTCCTTTTTGTCACCCCAAATGGTCCCTTTTTGTCACCCCAAATGCTCCCTTGTTGTCACCCCAAATGGTTCCTTGTTGTCACCCCAAATGCTCCCTTGTTGTCACCCCAAATGGTCCCTTGTTGTCACCCCAAATGCTCCCTTGTTGTCACCCCAAATGCTCCCTTGTTGTCACCCCAAATGGTCCCTTTTTGTCACCCCAAATGGTCCCTTTTTGTCACCCCAAATGCTCCCTTGTTGTCACCCCAAATGGTCCCTTGTTGTCACCCCAAATGCTCCCTTGTTGTCACCCCAAATGGTCCCTTTTTGTCACCCCAAATGGTCCCTTGTTGTCACCCCAAATGCTCTTTTTTTGTCACCCCAAATGCTCCCTTTTTGTCACCCCAAACGGTCCCTTTTTGGAACCCCAAATGGTCCTTTTTGTCACCCCAAATGGTCCCTTGTTGTCACCCCAAATGGTCTTTTTTGTCACCCCAAATGCTCTTTTTTTGTCACCCCAAATGGTCCCTTTTTGTCACCCCAAATGGTCTTTTTTGTCACCCCAAATGGTCCCTTTTTGGCACCCCAAATGGTCCCTTTTTGTCACCCCAAATGCTCCCTTTTTGTCACCCCAAATGGTTCCCTTTTGTCACCCCAAATGGTTCCCTTTTGTCACCCCAAATGGTCCTTGTTGTCACCCCAAATGCTCCCTTGTTGTCACCCCAAATGGTCCTTGTTGTCACCCCAAATGGTCCCTTGTTGTCACCCCAAATGGTCCTTTTTGTCACCCCAAATGCTCCCTTTTGTCACCCCAAATGGTCCTCTTTAAAACCATCCCCTCTCTCTCTCTGCTTCTGAGGTGCTTGAGGAGCAGGAGCTCTGCTGTCACCAGTGCTCCCAGTCCAGCCCCTGGGACCAGTTCCCTTTTTAGGGCAGTTCCAGGACTTTGTAGGGTTTTCTTTGTCTGGTTCTGACCTTGTTTCTCCATCTGATTGCAGGAATCCTTCTCTGAACACTTGGGGTTCACGGGGGGCATCGTGCAAGGGTAAGGACAATATTTGTTGGTTTTTGGGGTGATTTTTTTCTGGGTGAAGTGGTTTATTGGTGAGTGTGAAATGAACCAGTGACACCACAGTGGGCACCTGTACACCAGGGAGATGCTGTGACCCCCCAATGGCACCTGGGGGGCATTAGAAGGGGGCTGGTCAGTAGGTCCAGAGAGGTTCTGCTCCCCCTCTGCTCTGCCCTGGTGAGGCCACAGCTGGAATCTTGTGTCCAGTTCTGGGCCCCCCAGTTCAAGAAGGACAGGGAGCTGCTGGAGAGAGCCCAGCACAGAGCCACCAAGGTGATGGAGGGAGTGGAGCAGCTCCCTGGTGAGGAGAGGCTGAGGGAGCTGGGGCTCTGGAGCTTGGAGAGGAGGAGGCTGAGGGGGGACCTCATTAATGCTGATCAATATCTGCAGGGTGAGTGTCAGGAGGATGGGGCCAGGCTCTGCTCAGTGGTGTCCAGTGGTAGGACAAGGGGCAGTGGGTGTGAGCTGGAACACAGGAGGTTCTGCTTGGATTTGAGGAGGAACTTCCTTCCTGTGAGGGTGCCAGAGCCCTGGGCCAGGCTGCCCAGGGAGGGTGTGGAGTCTCCTTCTCTGGAGACATCCCAGACCCTCCTGGACACCTTCCTGTGTGACCTCACCCAGGTGTTCCTGCTCCAGCAGGGGGTTGGACTGGGTGATCTTGTGAGGTCCCTTCCAACCCCTGACACCCTGTGACTCTGTGTTTTTAGCCTCAAACCTCTATTTCTCCATCAAACCCTTTATTTCTCCTCTTCTCTTCCCCCCTCCCAGACTGGATTTGTACCGTGCCTCAGGCAAATTTGAGCTCCTTGACAGAATCCTCCCCAAACTCCGAGCCACCAACCACAAGGTGCTGCTTTTCTGCCAGATGACTTCTCTCATGACCATCATGGAAGATTATTTTGCTTATCGTGGCTTCAAATACCTCAGGCTGGATGGTGAGTGGTGACTCTTGAGGTGTGGAGGTGGCATCAGCCCCTCTCTTATTTACAGCTCATGGTGAGGATAAACCCTTTCCTCATGTGGGGGGTTGAGTGGTGAGGTCAGCTCCTCCAAGTTCACCAACCCAACATCTCTCCCAGGTTTAAATAAATAATTAACCCCACTCCCAGGGTGTGGATTAAAGCAGGAGAAAAGAGATCAAGTGCAGCTTGGACTTTGTACCTGAGGATCAGCTGCTGCTTTGGGTTTCAGTTTGAAATTCAGCTGATCTCTTTCATTCTTGGACCCCTTGATGGAGGCCATGGAGGGCCAGGTGGTCTCTAATGTCATTAAAATAATATCAATTAAAAATGGAGCTGGAGTCCAGGTTGAAAGCAGAAGTTCTGCACTTTAGTGTGTGCCCCCAACCAAACCTGGGTGAAAAGGAAAGTCCAAGTCACCATTTTGGGTTGGAATTGAGCCCTGAATTTGTGCAGAGACACCCACCAAGCTGAAATCTCTGCAGACCCCCAACCCCTCTTTGCCAGCAAAGAACCAAAGCCTGAAGCCACCAAGAAGGTGAGGTGCAAAACCAGTCCAAACTGGTTATTTCAGCCCAGGTTTCTCCCTCCCCATCCATCTCTGAGGGCTTTTTTGCTCCTTTGCTTGCAACATTGAACCATTTCCAGCTCCTTCTGCTCAGAGCTGGGCAGTAACTCACCCCCCCTGCACCCCTTCCCCATCGCTGAGCCCCCCAGAGCTGAGGCATTTCCACACCAGGACCGGTGTGAGCTGCTGCTGCCAACCTCTTGTGAGGACCCTGGCCTCAGAGGTGCCAAATGCCACCTTAAATGTCCCAAATGCCACCTCCAGTGTGCCAAAAACACCTTAAATGTCCCAAATGCCACCTCCAGTGTGCCAAAAACACCTTAAATGTCCCAAATGCCACCTCAGAGGTGCCAAATGCCACCTCAGATGTGCCAAAAAACACCTTAAATGTCCCAAATGCCACCTCAGAGGTGCCAAAAAACACCTTAAATGTCCCAAATGCCACCTCAGAGGTGCCAAACACCACCTTAAATGTCCCAAATGCCACCTCAGATGTACACAATGCCACCTCAGGGGTGCCCAATGCCACCTTAAATGTCCCAAATGCCACCTCAGAGGTGCCAAACACCACCATAAGCATCCCAAATGCCACCTCAGAGGTGCCAAACACCACCTTAAATGTCCCAAATGCCACCTCAGAGGTCCCAAATGCCACCTCAGAGGTCCCAAATGCCACCTCAGAGGCCCCAAATGCCACCTCAGAGGTCCCAAATGCCACCAGAACACCAGCCACGTTCCTGTCCTGATTTCTGGGAGATCTGAGGCCCCTCCCCTGCCCCACCCCCCCTCCCCTGCCCCACCCCCCCCCCCTGCCCCACCCCCCCCCCTGCCCCACCCCCCCCTCCCCTGCCCCACCCCCCCCTCCCCTGCTCCACCCCCCCCGCTCCACCCCCCTCGCTGCACCCCCCCTCCCCTGCCCCACCCCCCCTCCCCTGCTCCCCACCCCCCTCCCCTGCTCCACACCCCCCTCCCCTGCTCCCCCCCCCCCCCTGCTCCACACCCCCCTGCCCCCACACCCCCCTCCCCTGCTCCCCACCCCCCCTCCCCTGCCCCACCCCCCTCCCCTGCCCCACACCCCCCTCCCCTGCCCCCCACCCCCCCCTCCCCTGCCCCCCACACACCCCTCCCCTGCCCCCCCACCCTGGTGTCCTTTCCCAGGGTTCACATCCCACCAGGCTCTCCATTCCCCACCCCTGGAGCACCCCAGCACCCAAACCACCTCTCCAGGAGCACCCCAGCACCCAAACCACCTCTCCAAGAGCACCCCAGCACCCAAACCACCTCTCCAGGAGCACCCCAGCACCCAAACCACCTCTCCAAGAGCACCCCAGCACCCAAACCACCTCTCCAAGAGCACCCCAGCACCCAAAGCACCTCTCCAGGAGCACCCCAGCACCCAAACCACCTCTCCAGGAGCACCCCAGCACCCAAAGCACCTCTCCAAGAGCACCCCAGCACCCAAAGCACCTCTCCAAGAGCACCCCAGCACCCAAACCACCTCTCCAAGAGCACCCCAGCACCCAAACCACCTCTCCAGGAGCACCCCAGCACCCAAACCACCTCTCTAGGAGCACCCCAGCACCCAAACCACCTCTCCAAGAGCACCCCAGCACCCAAACCACCTCTCCAAGAGCACCCCAGCACCCAAACCACCTCTCCAAGAGCACCCCAGCACCCAAACCACCTCTCCAAGAGCACCCCAGCACCCAAACCACCTCTCCAAGAGCACCCCAGCACCCAAACCACCTCTCCAGGAGCACCCCAGCACCCAAACCACCTCTCTAGGAGCACCCCAGCACCCAAACCACCTCTCTAGGAGCACCCCAGCACCCAAACCACCTCTCTAGGAGCACCCCAGCACCCAAACCACCTCTCTAGGAGCACCCCAGCACCCAAACCACCTCTCCAGGAGCACCCCAGCACCCAAACCACCTCTCCAAGAGCGCCCCAGCACCCAAACCACCTCTCTAGGAGCACCCCAGCACCCAAACCACCTCTCTAGGAGCACCCCAGCACCCAAACCACCTCTCCAGGAGCACCCCAGCACCCAAACCACCTCTCCAAGAGCACCCCAGCACCCAAACCACCTCTCTAGGAGCACCCCAGCACCCAAACCACCTCTCCATTCCCCACCCCTGGAGCACCCCAGCACCCAAACCACCTCTCCATTCCCCACCCCTGGAGCACCCCAGCACCCAAACCACCTCTCCAAGAGCACCCCAGCACCCAAACCACCTCTCTAGGAGCACCCCAGCACCCAAACCACCTCTCCAGGAGCACCCCAGCACCCAAACCACCTCTCCAAGAGCACCCCAGCACCCAAACCACCTCTCTAGGAGCACCCCAGCACCCAAACCACCTCTCCATTCCCCACCCCTGGAGCACCCCAGCACCCAAACCACCTCTCCATTCCCCACCCCTGGAGCACCCCAGCACCCAAACCACCTCTCCAGGAGCACCCCAGCACCCAAACCACCTCTCCAAGAGCACCCCAGCACCCAAACCACCTCTCCAAGAGCACCCCAGCACCCAAACCACCTCTCCAAGAGCACCCCAGCACCCAAACCACCTCTCCATTCCCCACCCCTGGAGCACCCCAGCACCCAAACCACCTCTCCATTCCCCACCCCTGGAGCACCCCAGCACCCAAACCACCTCTCCAAGAGCACCCCAGCACCCAAACCACCTCTCCAGGAGCACCCCAGCACCCAAACCACCTCTCCAGGAGCACCCCAGCACCCAAACCACCTCTCCAAGAGCACCCCAGCACCCAAACCACCTCTCCAAGAGCACCCCAGCACCCAAACCACCTCTCCAATAGCACCCCAGCACCCAAACCACCTCTCCAAGAGCACCCCAGCACCCAAACCACCTCTCCAAGAGCACCCCAGCACCCAAACCACCTCTCCAGGAGCATCCCAGCACCCAAACCACCTCTCCATTCCCCACCCCTGGAGCACCCCAGCACCCAAACCACCTCTCCAGGAGCACCCCAGCACCCAAACCACCTCTCCAGGAGCACCCCAGCACCCAAACCACCTCTCCAGGAGCACCCCAGCACCCAAACCACCTCTCCAAGAGCACCCCAGCACCCAAACCACCTCTCCAAGAGCACCCCAGCACCCAAACCACCTCTCCAAGAGCACCCCAGCACCCAAACCACCTCTCCAGGAGCACCCCAGCACCCAAACCACCTCTCCAGGAGCACCCCAGCACCCAAACCACCTCTCCAAGAGCACCCCAGCACCCAAACCACCTCTCCAGGAGCACCCCAGCACCCAAACCACCTCTCCATTCCCCACCCCTGGAGCACCCCAGCACCCAAACCACCTCTCCAGGAGCACCCCAGCACCCAAACCACCTCTCCAGGAGCACCCCAGCACCCAAACCACCTCTCCATTCCCCACCCCTGGAGCACCCCAGCACCCAAACCACCTCTCCATTCCCCACCCCTGGAGCACCCCAGCACCCAAACCACCTCTCCATTCCCCACCCCTGGAGCACCCCAGCACCCAAACCACCTCTCCAGGAGCACCCCAGCACCCAAAGCACCTCTCCAAACCCTGCAGACCCCCTCAGCTGGGCCAGGAGTGACTTCTCCTCTCTGTTTCCAGGCACCACCAAGGCAGAAGATCGTGGGATGTTGTTGAAGACTTTCAATGAGCCGGGCTCGGAGTATTTCATTTTTTTACTGAGCACTCGAGCTGGTGGCCTGGGGCTGAACCTGCAGTCTGCAGACACTGTGATCATCTTTGACAGCGACTGGAACCCTCACCAGGTAAAAAACCACCACCAAAGCCACCAGAGAAAGGAAATGGGATATAAAAAACCCCCCAAATATCAATTAAATGAGAAAAAAACTCCACCCCAGGGAGTAAATGGAGGGGACAGTTCCAGCAGCTCTGTCCCCACGCTCAGCCTCGAGTGGTGGCACCTCTGGATGGGCAGTTGGTGCTGGCAACCCAGCCTGGTGATGGAGACCCTCCTCCTGGTGATGGAGACCCTCCTCCTGGTGATGGAGACCCTCCCCCTCCTCCCCCTGGTGATGGAGACCCTCCTCCTCCTCCCCCTGGTGATGGAGACCCTCCCCCTGGTGATGGAGACCCTCCTCCTGGTGATGGAGACCCTCCTCCTGGTGATGGAGACCCTCCTCCTCCTCCCCCTGATGGTGGAGACCCTCCCCCTCCTGATGGTGGAGACCCTTCTCCTCCTCCTGATGATGGAGACCCTTCTCCTCCTCCTCCCCCTGATGGTGGAGACCCTCCTCCTCCTCCTGATGATGGAGACCCTTCTCCTCCTCCTCCCCCTGATGATGGAGACCCTCCTCCTCCTCCTCCCCCTGATGATGGAGACCCTCCTCCTCCTCCCCATAACCACTGCCTGTGGGCTGGCTGGAGGTTGAGCCAAGTGAATCTGCCAGCAGCAGAGGTCAAAGAGCTCTTCCTCTTCCTCTTCCTCTTCCTCCTCTTCCTCCTCTTCCTCCTCTTCCTCCTCTTCCTCCTCTTCCTCCTCTTCCTCCTCTTCCTCCTCTTCCTCCTCTTCCTCCTCTTCCTCCTCTTCCTCCTCTTCCTCCTCTTCCTCCTCTTCCTCCTTCCTCCTTCTTCTTCCTCTTCCTCCTCCTTCTTCTTCCTCTTCCTCCTCCTGCTCCTTCTTCTTCCTCCTCCTCCTCCTCCTCCTCCTCCTTCCTCCTCCTCCTTCCTCCTCCTCTTCCTCCTCCTCTTCCTCCTCCTCTTCCTCCTTCTCTTCCTCCTCCTCTTCCTCCTCCTCCTCCGAGGTGGAAGCCCCCAGGCACACTCCTGGTGTGAGAGGCAGAGAAACACCCCCAGATTCTGCCCCCTTTTCCACATGGGCTTTATTTTTGCCCCCCAATCTCCTGAGTTGAGAGTTGAGTTCACCGCGAGCGCGCTGGAGCCCTTGGAGATGGCCGAGAACATTCAGGTCACAGCCCCCACCCCCCACAAAGGCTGCAAACACATTTTTGAGGGGTTTTTAATGGAACTTTCTGGGTTCTCAATCCCTTTGTTCCCTTCCCTCACCAGGACCTGCAAGCCCAGGACCGAGCGCACCGCATCGGGCAGCAGAACGAGGTGCGCGTGCTGCGGCTCTGCACCGTCAACAGCGTGGAGGAGAAGATCCTGGCTGCTGCCAAGTACAAGCTGAACGTGGACCAGAAGGTGATCCAGGCTGGCATGTTCGACCAGAAGTCCTCCAGCCACGAGAGGAGAGCTTTCCTGCAGGCCATCCTGGAGCACGAGGAGCAGGACGAGGTAAGGGAGCGGCACCCAGCAAGGTTCCTGCGGCTCCATCACGGCGTGACCCTGTCGGCGGCTCCGGCCGCGCTGCTCGGCGTGCGCTGGAGGCCAGAGAGCGAGGGGGTAGGAGGGGAAGGTAGAGGAAGAGGGGAAAGGTGAAGAGAAAAGGGGAAAATTAAAGGGAAAAGGGGAAAATTAAAGGAAAAAAAGAAAAAAATAAAGGAAAAAAATTAAAGGAAAAAGGAAAAAATTAAGGAAAAAATTAAAGGAAAAAGGAAAAAATTGAAGGGAAAAATTAAAGGGAAAAATTAAAGAAAAAGGAAAAAATTAAAGGAAAAAATTAAAGAAAAAAGGAAAAAATTAAAGGAAAAAATTAAAGAAAAAAATTAAAGGAAAAAATTAAAGAAAAAAGGAAAAATTAAAGGAAAAAATTAAAGGAAAAAATTAAAGGAAAAAATTAAAGGAAAAAATTAAAGGAAAAAATTAAAGGAAAAAGGAAAAAATTAAAGGAAAAAATTAAAGGAAAAAGGAAAAAATTAAAGGGAAAAATTAAAGAAAAAGGAAAAAATTAAAGGAAAAAATTAAAGAAAAAAGGAAAAAATTAAAGGAAAAAATTAAAGAAAAAAGGAAAAAATTAAAGGAAAAAGGAAAAAATTAAAGGAAAAAATTAAAGAAAAAGGGAAAAATTAAAGGAAAAATTAAAAAAAAGGAAAAAATTAAAGGAAAAAGGAAAAAATTAAGAAAAAGGGAAAAAATTAAAGGAAAAAAATAAAGAAAAAGGGAAAAAATTAAAGGAAAAAAATAAAGAAAAAAGGAAAAAATTAAAGAAAAAAGGGGAAACAATTAAAAAAAGAGGAAAAAATTAAAGAAAAAAGGGGAAAAAATTAAAGAAAAAAAGGAAAAAATTAAAGAAAAAAAGGGAAAAATTAAAGAAAAAAAGGGAAAAATTAAAGAAAAAAGGAAAAAAATAGGAAAAAAAAGGAAAAAATTAAAGAAAAAAGGAAAAACTTAAAGAAAAAAGATGAAACAATTAAAGAAAAAAGAGGAAACAATTAAAAACCCCGAGGCATGAAGACTTGTTTGTCTTTGAAGTGAGTTGTTGTAGCGTGTGCCGGATTGACAGCCCTGGAGACTGAAGTCCTCTATTTATCCACAGAGCAGACACAGCGCGGGCAGCGGCAGTGGCAGTGGCAGTGGCAGCTTCCCCCACCCTGCCTCCACCCTGTGCCTGAACGCTGAGTTGGAGGAACCACCTCTAAAGGTGAGGGGGGGTTGTTCAGTCTCCACGCCCATTCAATCCTCTCAGCCTGGCTCTCGCTGAGGTTGGCCAACTGTAGAGCTCACAACCCCCATCCAGGAGCAAACTGGATGGAGGCCACCCAAAATAAACCAAGAAATCTTAAAAAAAGAGACAATTTAAAAGTAAAAATCATAATAAAAACACCAAAACCATCAAAACAAGCAGGTGTTTTCATGGGCAACCAAACAAGCGTCGAGATGGTAACGAGGGTTCGGTGCCCTGGTGCCTCCTGCACCCCAGTGGCACCTGGGGGGCATTAGAAGGGGGGTGGTCAGTAGGTCAGAGAGGTTCTCCTGCCCCTCTGCTCTGCCCTGGTGAGGCCACAGCTGGAATCTTGTGTCCAGTTCTGGGCCCCCCAGTTCCAGAAGGAC
>OU015557.1:857308-894808 GCA_907165065.1 Caprimulgus europaeus
GGGGGGGGGGTGGGGCTGGGGGGGGGGGGGTGTGGGGGGGGGTCTGGCTGTGGGGTGTGGGGGGGGTCTGGCTGTGGGGCAGGTGTGGGTCGGGCTGTGGGGTGTGTGGGTCGGGCTGTGGGGTGTGTGGGTCTGGCTGTGGGGTGGGTCTGGCTGTGGGTCGGGCTGTGGGTCTGGCTGTGAGTCTGGCTGTGGGGTGTGTGGGTCTGGTTGTGTGAGTCTGGCTGTGGGGTGCGTGGGTCTGGCTGTGGGTCAGGTGTGGGTCTGGTTGTGTGAGTCTGGCTGTGGGGTGTGTGGGTCAGGTGTGGGTCTGGCTGTGGGTCTGGCTCTGGAGCAGGTGTGGGTCGGGCTGTGGGGTGTGTGGGTCTGGCTGTGGGGCAGGCTGTGGAGCAGGTGTGGGTCTGGCTGTGGGTCGGGCTGTGGGGCAGGTGTGGGTCTGGCTGTGGGTCTGGCTGTGGGGTGTGTGGGTCTGGCTGTGGGGTGTGGGGGTCTGGCTGTGGGGTGTGTGGGTCTGGCTGTGGGGCAGGTGTGGGTCTGGCTGTGGGGTGTGGGGGTCTGGCTGTGGGGTGTGTGGGTCTGGCTGTGGGTCTGGCTGTGGGGCAGGTGTGGGTCTGGCTGTGGGTCTGGCTGTGGGTCTGGCTGTGGGGTGTGTGGGTCGGGCTGTGGGGCAGGTGTGGGTCTGGCTGTGGGGTGTGGGGGTCTGGCTGTGGGGCAGGGGTCCCGCTGACACCCCCTGACCCCCAGGGCCCCTTCGGGTGCCTGACCCACGCCCGTTACGGCATCGCCTGGGGGGCGCTGGGCGCCGCCGAAGCCTGTCTGGAAACGGCGCGGGAGTACGTGCTGGACAGGTACGGGGGGGCGGGGGGGCACGGGGGGGGGTCCTGGGGGGGGGTCCTGGGGGGGATTGTCCCGGGTGGGGGTGTCCCAGGTGGGGGTCCCGGGGGGGTGGTCCCGGGTGGGGGTATCCCGGGTGGGGATATCCTGGGTGGGGGTCCCGGTGGGGTGGTCCCGGGTGGGGATATCCTGGGTGGGGGTCCCGGGGGGGTGGTCCCGGGTGGGGGTCCTGGGGGGGGATTGTCCCGGGTGGGGGTGTGCCGGGTGGGGATGTCCTGGGTGGGGATATCCCGTGGGGGGGGTATCCCGGGGGGGTTCCTGGGAAGGGGTCCCAGTTAGGGGTCCCAGGTGGGGGTCCCGGGGGGGGGGTGTCCCTGGTGGGGAGGTCCCGGCTGGGGACGTCCCGGGTGCGGATGTCCCGGGGGGGTCCCCAGCCCCACGCCCCCAGCCCCACGCCCTGCCCCCCAGGAAGCAGTTCGGGGGCCCGCTGGCCCGGAACCAGCTGGTGCAGAAGAAGCTGGCGGACATGGTGACCGAGATCGCGCTGGGGCTGCAGGGCTGCCTGCGCCTGGGGCGCCTCAAGGAGCAGGGCAGGTGGGGCTGGGGGGGGCTCCGGGGGGGGGGGGGGGGGAGGGGGCTCCGGGGGGGGGGGGGGGGGGGGGGGGGGCCCCGGGGGGGGGGGGGGGGGGGGGAGGGGGCTCCGGGGGGGGGGGGGCGGTGGGGGTGGTCCAGGGCTGCCTGCGCCTGGGGCGCCTCAAGGAGCAGGGCAGGTGGGGCTGGGGGGGGCTCCGGGGGCAGGGGGCGGTGGGGAGGGGGCTCCGGGGTGGAGGGGGGGGGGTGCCGTGGGGAGGGGGCTCCAGGGTGGGGGGTGGGTGCTGTGGGGAAGGGGCTGCGGGGTGGGGGGATGGGTCTGGGGGGCAGGAGGAGGGGAGGGGGGGTCCATGAGGCAGGAGAGGGGGATTGAGACAGGAGGGAGATTTATGGGGCAAGTCGGGGGGGGGAGTCTGTGGGGCAGGAGGAGGGGGGCCTGTGGAGCCAGGGAGGGTCCATGCGGGTCAGTGGGGGTCCATGGGGCAGGAGGTGGTCCATGGGGGTCTGTGGGGCAGGGGAGGGTCTGTGGGGGTCCGTGTGGGTCTGTGGGGCAGGCGGGGGTCCATGGGAGTCTGTGGGGCAGGCGGGGGTCCATGGGGCAGGGGAGGGTCTGTGGGGCAGAGGTGGGGGTCCATGGGGCAGGGGAGGGTCTGTGGGGCAGAGGTGGGGGTCCGTGTGGGTCTGTGGGGCAGGGGACGCTCCATAGGGGTCTGTGGGGCAGAGGAGGGTCCATGGGGGTCCATGTGGGTCTGTGCGGGTCTGTGGGGCAGGGGGGAGCCCATGTCGGTCTGTGGGGCGGGGTGGGGGGTCTATAGGGGTCTGTGGGGCAGTCCATAGGGGTCCATGGGGGTCTGTGGGGCGGGGGGGGGTCCATAGGGGTCTGTGGGGCGGGGGGGGGTCCACAGGGGTCCATGGGGGTCTGTGGGGTAGGGGGGGGTCCATAGGGTCCATGGGGGTCTGTGGGGCGGGGGGGGGTCCATAGGGGTCTGTGGGGCAGGGGGGGTCCATAGGGGTCCATGGGGGTCTGTGGGGGGTCCATGGGGGTCCATAGGGGTCCATGGGGGTCTGTGGGGGTCTATAGGGGTCCATAGGGGTCTATGGGTGTCCATAGGGGTCCATAGGGGTCTGTGGGGCGGGGGGGGGTCCATAGGGGTCCATGGGGGTCTGTGGGGCGGGGGGGGGGCCATAGGGGTCCATGGGGGTCTGTGGGGCAGGGGGGGGTCCATGCGGGTCCCCCTGACCTCCCCTCCCAGCACGGGGGGAGCCGCGGGCGCCGGGGCGGGGAGGTGGCTCCGAGCCAGGGATGGGGTCTGTGGTGGCAGCAGGGGGGGGAGGGGCTGTCACCGTGTCCCCGTCCCCTCCGTGTCCCCCCAGGGCCACCCCCGAGGCCGTGTCCCTGCTGAAGCGGAACTCGTGCGGGAAGGCGCTGGCGGTGGCGCGGGAGGCGCGGGACCTGCTGGGGGCCAACGGGGTCTGTGACGAGTTCCACGTCATCCGCCACCTCCTCAACCTCGAGGCCGTCAACACCTACGAAGGTACCGGGGGGGGGGCCCTGTCACCGCGGTGTCACCCCCCCCCCGGTGTCACCACCACCCCCCACACCCCCGCTCCGTCACCCGCAGGCACCCACGACATCCACGCCCTGATCCTGGGCCGCGCCATCACCGGGATCCAGGCCTTCGCCCCCGGGCGGCCACGGGGGTAGCGGCGGGGGGAGGTGGCACCGGCGCCAGGGGGCTGTGACACGCGGGGACAGGAGGGGACAGGAGGGGACACAGCCGCTCCCCGCCGCGATGGGACACGAGGAGGCGGCGCCAGCGACGGGGTTTGTGCCACCAAAGGGACTTGCTGTCACTCACCGGTGGCACCGGCGGGACGAGGCGTCACTGGCGGGACGAGGCGTCACCGCGCAGACCCGGTGTCACCGCGCAGACCCGGTGGCACCGCGCAGACCCGGTGGCACCACGCAGACCCGGCGTCACCGCGCAGACCCGGCGTCACCACGCAGACCCGGCGTCACCACGCAGACCCGGTGTCACCACGCAGACCCGGCATCACCGCGCAGACCCGGTGGCGCCGGCGGGACGAGGCGTCACCGCGCAGACCCGGTGTCACCACACAGACCCGGCGTCACCACGCAGACCCGGTGTCACCGCGCAGACCCGGTGGCGCCGGTGGCCCTTGGCAGCCTGGTTGTGCCGGACTCTGCCCCGAGGTTCTTGGCCCCGCTTGGAGCCGTCGATGTCCCCGCAGCCCCTCGCCAATAAAGGTGAAGCCACCGCCCGTGTCACCCTCGTCAGCGTTAATGACACCGTGGGGGACCCAGTGATGCCACGGGGGACCCGGTGACACCATTGGGACTCGGTGACACCACGGGGGACTCGGTGACACCACGGGGACCCGGTGACACCATTGGGACTCGGTGACACCACGGGGACCCGGTGACACCACGGGGGACTCAGGGATGCACCCGCGGGTGCTGAGGGAGCTGCTGAGGTCACTGCTGGGCCGACCGCTCTCCATCACCTGTGCTGAGTCGTGGCCATGGGAGGGAAAGGGTTAAAAAAGAGGGGAAAAGGTTAAAAAAGGGGGAAAAAGGTTAAAAAAAGGGGGAAAAAGGTTAAAACACCTGGTGGCGGTCCATGGGGCAGAGTCCAGTTGGAGGCCTGTGTCCAGTGGAGTCCCTCAGGGGTCAGTACTGGGACCAGTGCTGGTCAATATCCTCATCAGTGACCTGGGTGAGGGCACAGAGGGCACTGGGAGCCAGTCTGGTGGTGGCACCAAGCTGGGAGCAGTGGTGGACGGGGCAGAAGGTCAGAGAGACCCGGGGAGCTGGGCAGGAGAAGACTGAAGGAGGCAGAATGAGGGCAAGTGTGGGGGGTTGGACCTGGGCAGGAGCAACCCCAGGTTCCAGTGGAGGTTGGGAGATGATCTCCTAGAGAGCAGGGTAGGGGACAGGGATCTGGGGGTCCTGGGGGGCAGCAGGGTGACCATGAGATGATCTCCTAGAGAGCAGGGTAGGGGACAGGGAGCTGGGGGTCCTGGGGGGCAGCAGGGTGACCATGAGCCAGCACTGTGCCCTGGTGCCCCCTGCACCCCAATGGCACCTGGGGGGCATTAGAAGGGGGGTGGTCAGTAGGTCCAGAGAGGTTCTCCTGCTCCTCTGCTCTGCCCTGGTGAGGCCACAGCTGGAATCTTGTGTCCAGTTCTGGGCCCCCCAGTTCCAGAAGGACAGGGAGCTGCTGGAGAGAGCCCAGCACAGAGCACCAAGGTGATGGAGGGAGTGGAGCAGCTCCCTGGTGAGGAGAGGCTGAGGGAGCTGGGGCTCCTGAGCTTGGAGAGGAGGAGGCTGAGGGGGGACCTCATCAATGTTGATCAATATCTGCAGGGTGACCTCATTAATATTGATCGATATCTGAAGGGTGAGTGTCAGGAGGATGGGGCCAGGCTCTGCTCAGTGATGTCCAATGATAGGACAAGGGGCAATGGGTGTGAGCTGGAGCACAGGAGGTTCTGCTTGGATTTGAGAAGAAACTTCTTTGCTGTGAGGGTGCCAGAGCCCTGGGCCAGGCTGCCCAGGGAGGGTGTGGAGTCTCCTTCTCTGGGGACATTCAAGCCCCACCTGGACACCTTCCTGTGTGACCTCACCCAGGTGTTCCTGCTCCAGCAGGGGGTTGGACTGGGTGAGCTTGTGAGGTCCCTTCCAGTCCCCACCACAGGGGACCTGGTGACACCACGGGGACCAACCTCCAGATTTGACCTTTTTGGGGTTTTTTTGGGGGGGCAGGGGTTGCGTTTTTGGGGGTTTGGGGCTCATTTTGCACAAATCCACACTGACACAAACACCACCAGTGACAGAAAAAACATTTTCAGCCCCAAAAATCCCCTTTTCTGGCACAGCACACAGGTTTGGGGGTCCCCCACGGGTTTGGAGAGGCTCCCACAGGTTTGGGGGGGGCTCTCCCACAGGTTTAGGGGTGTCTCTCCCACGGGTTTGGGGGGGCTCTCATGTGTTTGGGGTTTCCCCACGGGTTTGGGGGGGGCTCCCACAGGTTTAGGGGTGTCTCTCCCATGGGTTTGGGGGGGTCTCTCCCACGGGTTTGGGGGTTCCCCATGGGTTGGGGGGGGCTCCCATGTGTTTGGGGGTTCCCCATGGGTTTTGGCCCCCCCAGGGACCCAGCCCCCCCTCAGGCCCCGAGCTGCCGGCAGAGGTCCCGGTGAGCCGCCTCCATGGCGTGGCAGAGCCGCTGCAGCTCGGCCTTGGCCTGGCCCAGCCGCCCCAGCCCCTCCGCCAGCTCCTGCAGGCGCTGCTGGATCAGCTCGGTGTGGAGGCCGTAGAGGCTGAAGAGCTGCTCCTCCAGCTGCTCCGCCAGCCCCGCCACCTGGGGGGAGCGGGGGGAAACGGGGGGCTGCGGTGGGCAGAGCTGCTGGCACGGCCACTGCCTGGCTGCTGTCCCCAAAGAGGTGGCGGGGGGGGGGGTGGTGACAGCTGCGGCCGCCGGCGCTGGCACCACTCCCAGAGCCTGGTTTGGCTGCTGCTGCCGCCAGCTGCGCCCACGGTAGCCAGAGCACCGGCCACGGTAGCCACCGAGCACCGGCTCAGTGTGGGCTGCAGCTGCTGAGGCCGAGCTGCCATCTGGGCATGGGGCTGTGGGAGATCCCTCCCCACCCAAGCACAGCCCACCCCCCCCTTGGCTCTGGGGGTGCCAGCGGGAGCAAAGTCCGGGGCAGCACCCAGCTGAGGCCAGGCAGCGCCTGGCACAGTGACCAGGGAGCCATCGGTGTCCCCACAGCAGAGCCGCGGGCAGCTGCATCTGTCCCCACAGGGGCTGTGGGAGCTTCCCCCGCCCCTCCCCGGGCCGGTGCATCGGGCACACCGGGCTCTGCAGCCGGCGCCGGCGCCTCTTTCCCTCCCGCCCCGTCCCGTCCTGTCCTGTCCCGTCCCGTCCGCCGCCGATCCGGGCGGGATAACGCGATTAAACACAGGGAACGGGGCGGTGACGGGCTGGGGGGGGGCGCTGGTCAGGGGCTGGGGGGGGACGCTGGTGAGGGGCTGGCGAGGGGCTGGGGGGGTGCTGGGCGAGGGCCTTGGGGGGGGCTGGTGAGGGGCTGGAGGTGGGTGGTGAGGGGCTGGGGGAGGCCTGGTGAGGGGCTGGTGGGGGGGAGGCCTGGTGAGGGGCTGTGGGGGTCTGTACCCCTCAGCCTTCCCCACCGTCGTCAGCAGGCTCTCCCTGAAGCTGCTCATCAGGGCGTGACCCTGTTTGCGGCTGCGGTTCACCCGGTCGATCAGCTGCTGGGCACGGTGCTGGAGGTTCTCGATGCTGCTGTCCAATGAGGCAAAGTACTGGGAGGCTTGAGGGTCCATCGCTGCCTCCACGCCGGGATGAGGGGCCGGGGACAGAGCCTCGGGGACACGGCTGGGGCGGGGCCTGGCTCGGTGGGGGAAGAAGGGCTGAGGAGCCCCAGGGGGGTCCCGCTGCTGGGAGTGGGGTCTGAGGGGGCGGCTGCGGGAGCAGCACCGGGGGCAGGCAGGGAGCCAGGAGCCTCGGTCGTCCCCTCACGGCTGGCACCCCCTCTGAGCAGGGACCCCGCAGAGCATTATCCACGTGCCTCCCTCACCTGGCTGTGGTCTCCCTGTTCACCAGCACCGTCATGTTTGCCTACCTGAAGCCCCCCTCCACCTCCTCACCAGTCCCACATCTGGTGGTGGCTGTTCTATCCTCGGTGGTGCCCCCAACACTGAAGCCCCTCATCTACAGCACGGGGAACCGGGAGCTCAAAGACCCGCTGAAGAAGCTGCTTCCATCACTCATCTCTCAGCAGCAGGAATAAGCTGCCCATGTCTCTTCACAAGGATTTCCTCTTCATCTCAGGAACCTCCTTTGCTTTGGGCATTTGGTTTGTGATAAGCATGGCTGTCCAGGGATGTCTGCATCCCCTCCACGTCTGCAGGGACATGGACCCAGTCTGTCTGACCCAGAGGCCTCAGCACATGTCCCTGGCATGATGGTACAGCTGGCCTCCTGTGTCCAGGTGTTCAGAGGTGCACTGAGTGGCTCCCCTTTGGGCAGGAAGAGCAGAGGGAGGTAAACCAGGTGCCTGTCATGGCTGTGAGAGGAGAGGCCCAGCCTGGCTCCTGTCCTTCTCCCACCGCCCCAGAGGCTCCGCAGGCGGCACCAGCCAGGGCATGCAGAAGGGCCCGGCTTCCGTTTGCACCAGGGAGACTGCCACCGCCCCCAGAGCTCTGCAGGAGCTCTCCCCGGACCCAGTGGGGTGGGACATGGCCGGGCTGTGGCCCACACACCCTGTGTCCCCGTGCTGCCATGCTGGGGCCCTGGTACGGGCCGTGCTGGCCAGTGCTCTTAGCGCAGCCCGTGCCCCTGTGCAGATGATGCCCTTCTGGGCCGGGCAGCCCCACTGTGAGCTCAGAGCTGCCGCCCCTGTGAGCTCAGAGCCGCTGCCCCTGTGAGCTCAGAGCCGCTGCCCCTGTGAGCTCAGAGCCGCTGCCCCTGTGAGCTCAGAGCTGCTGCCCCTGTGAGCTCAGAGCTGCTGCCCCTGTGAGCTCAGAGCTGCTGCCACTGTGAACTCAGAGCCGCTGCCCCTGTGAGGTCAGAGCTGCTGCCTGTATAAATCTGTGGCGTGTGGGGAAGGAGCCCAGAGCTGTGGTGTGGCTGCTCAGGAGCATTTCTTGTCCCTTACAGCTGTGGTGTGGCTGCTCAGGAGCATTTCTAGTCCCTTACAGCTGTGGTGTGGCTGTTGAGGGACATTTCTAGCCCCTTACAGCTGTGGTGTGGCTGTTGAGGGACATTTCTAGTCCCTTACAGCTGTGGTGTGGCTGCTGAGGGACATTTCTAGTCCCTTACAGCTGTGGTGTGGCTGTTGAGGGACATTTCCAGTCCCTTACAGCTCTGGTGTGGCTGTTGTCCTGCGCCGGTGCCGCTGCCTGGTGCTGAAGGGGCAGAGCTGAGCCAAGATGCCCAGGAGAAAGTCCCCACAGAGAAGGTGCCAGGAGGCCTCCCAGGGCTCCCCGGCGAACCAGCACAGCCCACAGCCGGCAGAGGGGGCCGCGGGGCCGAGGATGTGCACCAGGAGCAGGAGCCGGAGGTACGAAGCGGGCGGCTCCGGCCCGGGCTGTCACGCCGGGGCAGTAGCAGGGCCGTGGCTTGTGAAGTCCCCCGAGTGCGGGGACGGGTCTGGCCTTGCTCTCCCGGCCAGAAGCCAGCGTGCAGCAGGGGCTGGAGGGGAGGGGGTGGCCTGGTGCTGCAGGGCTCGGAGCCCAGCCCTGCTGCACGGGGAGCCCCTGGGACCTGAGACTGGGCCCCTCGGGACACTGAGGCACAGCCCGGCCTGGCTGAGGGGGGCAGCTGTGCAGGGAGGAGAGGGGTCAGGAGAGCGCCAGAGCCCAGGGAAGAGGTGGGGGACAGTGGTGGGGGAGAGGGGGGACCCCTGGAAGCAGCCCAGCTGTGCTGCCCTCTCTCGCTGCTGCTGGGACGGCCCGGCCTCTGGCAAGGGCCTCTGCTCAGGCCACTGCTGCCGCCTTGGCTCCCGCAGCGTGGGGACGGTGGCCAACCGCCATTTCTCTCTGTCCTCCCACAGGAGCCTGTCCACAGAGCGGGAGCCGGTGACACCCCCGTCAGCGTCAGCCGCCGGCTCAGACACGCCAGGGCCTGCCGGGCAGCAGGATGGTGCCAAAACAATGACATGTGAGCTCAGCACTGCTGCTTGCTGGGAAGCCCTTGGGGCTGAGCTCTCCTCTGGCACAGCTGCACTGTGCCCAGGCTCGGGCCAAACGTGGCCGGTATCAGAAGTGCAGGCTGCCCTGCTCTTTGCCCCAGGGAGGGCACAGCACTTGGTGTCTGCCTCCCCAAGGGAGCTGAAACACAGCTGGCTGGGCAGCCTCGTGAAGAGACAGCCCTGACTTTGGTTTCTTTGCCCAGGGACCATCTTCAACATAATGTGGAGCCTGAGCTCTGTGGGCATCGCTCTGTGCCTCAGAGGACTTTCAAGGACCTTTCCCCAATCCACCGTGTACGTACCACACGTTTCTGCTGTGGGTGGGGGGAGAAAGAGGACATCTGAGAGCCAGTGCAAGGGGAGAGCAGGGGGTGTTTGTGCAGTGGCCATTCTCAGGGAGAGCCAAGAGCAAAGCCCCTCGGCAGTCTCACTCCCTCACACTTGCCGGCGGCCCCAGCTCTGGCTGCGGGAGGACAAACTGCCCCATAGCCAGACGCTGGGGTGCAGAGCCAAGCCTCCACAGGGGAAGGATCTTCCCCAGCTCTGGCAAGAGAGCACGCAGCTCTGGGAGGGCTCTGGCAGGAAATCCAGCCAAGGCTCCTGCGCTTCCCAGCTGTGTGCATGGGCACCCCTAAGAGAGATCTGTGTGACCACAGGTGAGAGCAGGCCGGCTTGCTGAGCCAAAGAGGGAGCAAGGTCCACGCCACAAGGACTGCTGGAAAGCAGTCTCCATTTGCTTGACCTCTTCACTTCCCTGGCTGATTTGCCTTCCCTTTCCCAAGGTGCTCCTGGAGCCCTTCCTATGGGGAAGAGCTGCCGGCAGTGTTGATCGCTGGGGACAGAAACGCTGTTCCTCCTGGGCACTGCTCTGGCAGCTCTCTGGCAGCAGCAGGCTTCCAAAACGCTGGCTTTTTGGCCCAAAAAGGGGTTTTCCCAAGACTTGGCTCAATGACAGCCCCAGGACTCCCTCTTTTTCAGGCAGAAGATGGCCCTGCAGAAGAAGCCCTTTCTGAAGGTCATTTTCTTGTTGCTCCTCGTGGCTCTTGGTGAGTTTTCGTGAGCAAACCTCTGAGAGAAACAGCCTGGCTGTGCTGGCTGCCAGCTCTGCTTTTGGGCCCCTATGTGCAGGGACTCCCATGGCCCGAGTGCTTCCTGAGTACATCCTTGCCTGGGACTGGCCTTTGGACTGCCAGGAAGACTGGTAGTCTCCCAGCATGCTGCTTCTCTGGTCACTGCACCCAGTGGCTTGCTTAGCCTGCAGGTCTGCGAGAGAAGGGCACGGCTGGTGCCAAGCCTGATCTGGGGGTTCCCAGAGGGGAGGGTCTGTGCAGGGGACCAGAGGAGAGGCACCTCTTGTAGCCCACAGAGCCTGGTCTCAGTGCTCCCTGAAGCAGTGAGGGGAAATGGGGAATAGCTCTGGGGTACCCTGCACACCCCAACATCACGGCCGTGCAGTCCCCTCGTGCCAGGGCTGATGGCTCCCAATCAGAGCTGCGTCCTCTCTCTGCACCCCACCTTCTCAGCTCACCTGCTACCCCGACCCCAAGGCAACAGGGAGGTGACAGCACGACCACAGGGATCAATAGCAACCCCAGCCAAATAACTGGCTGTCCCTGATGTGAATTGCAGGTGCTTTCTACTGGAGGACCCCACTGCGAGAGCGGGCAACGAAGGCGAAGGCAGTGATAGAGGTTGGTAACTCTGGTGGGACGGGCACCTCCTGCACGGGAGCGTCGCTGACAGGGGCCGCGTGAATCAGGGGCTCTTCCGCTGGGACCCACAGAGACAGCAGCTTTGGCCCTGTCTCCCTAGGGAAGCCTGTCCCGGGAAGCCCCGGTGGCTCTGGCAGTGGATGCTCTAACGAAGCGTTTTCCCCTTTCAGGAGCTGACCCGTGTGTCCCTGGAAGACCTGAAGACCCTGAGGTAAGAGATGTTTCCTGAGCTGGAACCAGGCCTGAGCAGAAGCATCAGCCAACCTGGTGCTGCCTGCGCTCCTTTTCCTGACAGCCAAGGGCTCCCCTGCTTCCCTCCTCCTTGCTGAGCTCAGACCCCTGCAGAGGGGATGGGCTGCTCTCTGGCAAGACCTGCTTTCCCCTTCCTGCAGGAACTCGCACACTTTTGTGGCAGAGCAAACCCAAAGGCTGCAGCTTCTGCAGGAGGAGCTGGCTCAGTGGCAGGCAGAGAAAACCCTTCTGCAGGAGGAGGTGGCTCAGCTGCGGGCAGAGCTCCGCCGCGCCAAGGTGATGATCCTGCACGCTGGGGAAGGAGGCTTGCCCGGGCAGAGCCGCCCAGAAAGCTCTCCCTGGGGTGGGTGGGAGGCTCGCACTGCTGACCGCAGACACTCAGCCTTTGCCCCAGGGACTTGCTGGGGGGGTTCTGTGCTGCACAGGCCCTTCTCCGGCCCCCGTGGAACCGGGACGCTCCGGGCAGCGCAGGACTCCCGACAGCCTTGCCTTGGCAGGCGGCAGCTCTGGCTGCTCTGGCCGGGCTCCGGAGGCAGTGGCGAGATCCAGGCACGTCCACGGGGCCGGTCGTTGCTGCCAGGGCCTGAGCCCGGCCCCGGCTGACCTGGAGAGCGGGGAGGGTGGGGATGAGCGTGTGGGGACCTCGTCAACCCACCCTGGGGCCTCTGCGGGTGCTGGCAGCCACGCTGAGCTGCCCCCTGACGTGGTTCTTTTCTGTGTTCCTTTGTGGCATTCCCAGGAAGTTGTTGAGGAATTGAACCAGGCAGCATCCGAGGAGGCTTCAGGAGTCTACAGGGAGAGGTCTGACTGGGCCCTGAAAATCGCTGGTATGGACACAAGCCGCCCCCTCTCCTTGCCCTGCGCTTGTCTGTGCCGCTCCCCAGAGGAGGCCGTGCTCCAGATGATGCTGGGGATGAGGACAGGACTGGCAGGCGTGGAGCTGGCCAGTGGTGTCAGAAAAAGTGTCTGAGCACCAAGTCCCCCTTGTCTGTGGCCTCTTGCAGGCATCTGCTCTCCTGTCCTTACAGGTGGTGCCATCGACACGCAGAGAACTTCCCAAACCTACAGCTGGAAGGAGAAGTGGCTCCCCAGGCTTTTATGGTGCTTTCGTACCATGAATCCCCCGGATACTATTTTGGAGGTATCGTAGCAGAAATCATCAGTGCTGCTTTCCCTCCTCGCTGTGAAGCTGGGGACCCAGCTCAGGGGCTCTCCCCGCAGGGCAGTGCTACTGCTCAAGCCCACAGTGTTGATCGGGTTCCTGAGAGCACAGCTCTAGCACAGAGCTGGGCTTGCGAGAAGCCCGGGGGTCCCCTCAGGAGGGGAACGGAGCCGACCCGAGCCGAAGTGCTGCGTCTTGCCCGCAGTCCTGTGCCACGGCTGGGTGACAGACGTCTCCCTGGGGACCCCGTCTGCACACTCATCCCTCCGAGCGCCTTTGTGGGGGTGGGAGGCGGGAGGTGGGGTGGCCACTGAGCAGAGAGGTGTTTCTGTAAGGCCCTGACTAGGATGGCTTCGGAACCGGGGTTCTCTGCTCCCTCATCCTGAGAGCCCCCTTGGTCAGGCAGGGAAGGCGGCCTCCTGCTGCTGCCCATGTCCTCACAGGTGCCTCATGTTGGAGCTGAAACAGACCCCGCAGCCACAGCGGCGCCTGCGCCTCAAGCTCCGTGGCTGGTTGCGGTGGCGCCCGCGCTCTCTCACGCTTCCTTGTGTTGTGGTTGCAGCCGGACATGTCCCCAGGAAACTGCTGGCCTATGGATGGACAGCGTGGCCAGGTGGTCATCAGCTTGCCAGCACGAGTCCACGTGACTGCCATCACCGTGCAGCACATCTCCACAGCAGCCTCTCCATGTGGGACCGTCAGCAGCGCCCCTAGACACATGGCCGTCTTGGTAAGTCTCTGCTGGGTGCTTCTGGCCGGGGTCTGGCCCTGGGGCATGGCAGGGACTTGCTGGCTTTTGGGCATCCTCTGAGGGCTGTGTCCTGCTCTCTCCTGAGCACTGCGGTGCCCTGGCTGGATACTTCAAGGGCTCGAGAGGTTTCATCCCTCTCACGACTTGCTCTGGCCAAGCACCTCAGGGCTCTTGAGCAAAACTCCAGGCGGAGACTGAGCTCCAGCATAACCAGTGCTCGAGCCCCAGGAGAGGGGGGGAGGGCGGGTGGATAACAGGGCTGATCCAGCACCTCCATGCCCTCTTTGTCGGGACGAGTCTGAGCTGCTCTCCTTGTGCTTTGCCCCTGAGGGAGTGGACGTGGATGGAGAAGAGGAAACTCTCCTGGGGACCTTCATGTACGACACTGCCAAAGAGGCCACTCAGACCTTCCCTCTGCAGGTACAGTGCATGCACGGGGGCAGTCCCCAGCAGGACGAGTGTGGATGCTTCCTCCCTGGGCAGAGGGGCTGCACCAGCGCTGACAGAGACCTGGCGGGGTCGGGAGGGCTGAGGAGCAGGCAGCGGAGGGAGCAAATGCATAGGGGGGGGCCGGGTCACGCCCCTGGGAGCAGGAGGCTGAGAGACGCCTGGCTGCAGCCGCTGCCTTCAGCCCTGGTGCCGTGGAGAAACAGGGAGGCCTGGTGCTGAAAGGCCTCGGGCAGCACCGTGGCTCCATCCTGTGGCCCGCTGGCAGGCGGGACAGCGTCCTCTCCTCCCAGCACAGCCGGCCCCTTCTCTCCCGCTGCTCTCCCGCCTGCCAGGAGGAAGGCAGGCAGAGCAGCCAGCGGGAGCTTGGGGGGCTGCACAGCAGCTGCCCCACGCCCAGGAGCAGCTCCCCGGCCTCTCTGCCAGCACGGAGCAAGCAGCAGAGGGAAGGGGCAGAGGGAAGGGAGACGGAGGCCCGGCTGCAGAGGATGCCGGGTGCCTTCCCCCTTCCCATGTCCCAGCCTCCCCAGCAGCCCTGGGACCAAGAGCGAGCCCCCCATTTCCACAGCTGCTCCCACCCGCCTGCAGGGGCAGGGGCAGGGGCAGGGGCAGGAGCAGGGGCAGGAGCAGGAGCAGGGGCAGGGGCAGGGGCAGGGGCAGGAGCTGGAGCAGGGGCAGGAGCAGGGGCAGGAGCAGGGGCAGGGGCAGGAGCAGGGGCAGGGGCAGGGGCAGGGGCAGGGGCAGGAGCTGGAGCAGGGGCAGGAGCAGGGGCAGGGGCAGGGGCAGGAGCAGGGGCAGGGGCAGGGGCAGGGGCAGGGGCAGGGGCAGGAGCAGGGGCAGGGGCAGGGGCAGGGGCAGGAGCAGGGGCAGGGGCAGGGGCAGGGGCAGGGGCAGGGGCAGGGGCAGGGGCAGGAGCAGGGGCAGGGGCAGGGGCAGGAGCAGGGGCAGGAGCAGGGGCAGGAGCAGGGGCAGGGGCAGGAACAGGAGCAGGGGCAGGGGCAGGGGCAGGAGCAGGAGCAGGAGCAGGAGCAGGAGCAGGAGCAGGGGCAGGGCTGGCAGGGGGAGATTCCTTCACCACCTTGTCACTCCTAACACCCCTGTTTCCCTCTTCTCTTGACAGAACACGCCACTTCCCAGAGCCTTTTCCCTCCTCAAACTGGTTGTGAAGAGCAACTGGGGAAACCCAGAGTACACCTGCATTTATCGAGTGCAGGTGCATGGGAAGAGGCCGCAGCAGAAACCCGAGGGCAGAGAAGGAGCAGAAAGAGAATAAAGGAGGGAAAGGAAAAAGGGGGGGCGGCCGCTGTGCAATGCTCAGGATATCCCTGGCTCCCCTGGGACTCGCAGGGGGTGCTCTCAGTGCTCCCCCAGTGCTCCCAGTACAGCCCTGGAGACATCCCAGTGCTCCCAGTACAGCCCTGGGGACATCCCAGCGCTCCCAGTACAGCCCTGGAGATCCCCCAGTGCTCCCAGTACAGCCCTTGGGACATCCCAGCGCTCCCAGTACAGCCCTGGGGACATCTGATGTGGGTTGCTGATGTGGGTTGCAATGGCGGAGTTCAGGCCATAAACAACTGGCTCCAGGACTGGTGCTACAGGCAGGGCTTTGGGTTCTGTGATCATGGCTGGGTTCATAGGACACCAGTACAGACAGTGATGTGTGGGGAAGGTTTATCTCGCAGGGGCAAAAAGAGGCTGGGGCAGGAATTAGCAGCACTCATTTGGAGAGCTGTAAACTAGATTGGAAGGGGGAAGGGGTCACAGCTGGGCTCATGCCAGTGGGGCAGCACTCTAGAATTGATGAAGGCCGGGAGGCTCCCACCCCCCTGGGCTGACACTGGTGCCCTCGGCTCGCTCCCTGCAATGCCTGCACACCAATGCACGCAGCATGGGGAACAAGCAGGAGGAGTTAGAAACCCGTGTTGGGTCTGGTGGCAATGACAGAGACATGGTGGGACAGCTCACATGACTGGAATGTGGCCATGGATGGCTCTGTCCTTCTCAGGAGAGGCAGGCCAGCAAGGAGAGGTGGTGGAGTTGCTCTTTATGTGAGAGAGCAACTGCAGGGTATTGAGATCTGTCCAGGGGCGGATGAGGAGCGAGTTGAGAGCCTGTGGGTGAGAATCAAGGGGCAGGCTGGTAGGGTTGATACTGTTGTGGGTGTCTATTACAGGCCACCAGATCAGGGTGAAGAAGTGGATGAGGCCTTCTACAGGCAGCTGACAGCAGCCTCACAATCCCAGGCCCTGGTTGTTGTGGGGGATTTTAACTACCCAGATATTTGCTGGAGAGACCACTCGGCCACCCACAGTCCAGGAGGTTCCTCCAGTGCATCCATGAGAACTTCCTGATGCAAATGGTGGATGAACCAACCAGGAGGGGAGTGACGCTGGATCTGATCCTCACTAACAAGGAGGGTCTGGTTGAGGCTGTGAAGGTTGAGGACTGCCTGGGCTGCAGTGACCATGAGATGGTGAAGTTCCGAATCTCATGTGGCATAAGCAGAATTACAAGTAAGATTGCTACCCTGGACTTCAGGAGGGGCCAACTTTGGCCTCTTCAAGCAATTGTTAGGGGAAATCCCATGGGACAGATTACTTGAAGGTAAAGGGGCCCAAGATAGCTGGTGAGCATTCAGGGACTGCTTCTTCTGGGCTCAAGATCGAAGCATTCCGATATGTAGGAAGTCAGGGAAGGGAGCCAGGAGACCTGCTTGGTTAAGCAGGGAACTGCTGGCCAAACTTAAGTGGAAGAGGAGAGTTTACAGATCGTGGAAGGAGGGGCTGGCTACTTGGGAGGAATATAAGGATATTGTCAGAGGATGTAGGGAGGCAACTAGGAAAGCCAAGGCCTCCTTAGAATTAGATCTTGCCAGAGGGGTCAAGGACAACAGGAAGAGCTTCTTCAAATCCATGGCAGATAAAGCCAACGTCAGAGGCAGTGTAGGCCCACTGATAAACGAGGGGGGTACCCTGGTGACAGAGGACACAGAGAAGGCAGAGCTACTGAATGCCTTCTTTGCCTCTGTCTACTCTGCCGGAAGTTGTCTTGAGGAGCTCTGTACCCTGGAGACCCCAGATGGAGACAGGACAATGGAGAAGATTGCCTCAGTTGATGAGGATTGGGTCAGGGACCAATTAAGCAATCTGGACATCCATAAATCTATGGGTCCAGATGGGATGCACCCACGAGTGTTGAGGGAGCTGGCTGAGGTCATTGCTAGACCGCTCTCCATCATCTTTGCTAAGTCGTGGGGAACGGGAGAGGGGCCTGAGGACTGGAGGAAAGCAAATGTCACTGCAGGCTCCACAAAGGGCAAGAAGGAGGACCTGGGTAACTACAGACCCATCAGCCTCACCCCCATCCCTGGGAAGGTGATGGAACGACTTATCCTAGGTGCCATCTCTAGGCATGTCAAAGATCAGAGGGTCATTAGGGGCAGTCAGCACGGCTTCACCAAGGGGAAGTCGTGCTTGACCAACCTTCTAGACTTTGATGAAAACACGACCAGGTGGCTGGATGATGGCAGAGCAGTGGATGTGGTCTGTCTTGATTTCAGCAAAGCATTTGACACGGTCTCCCACAGCATCCTCGCTGATAAATTGAGGAAGTGTGGATTAGATGAGCAGGTAGTGAGATGGACTGTGACCTGGCTGGTGGGAAGAAGCCAGAGAGTGGTGGTCAATGGGGCAGAGTCCAGTTGGAGACCTGTGTCCAGTGGAGTCCCTCAGGGGTCAGTACTAGGACCAGTATTATTCAATATATTCATAAATGACCTGGATGAGGGAATTGAGTGCACTGTCAGCAAGTTTGCTGGTGACACCAAGCTGGGAGCAGTGGCTGACACAGCAGAGGGCTGTGCTGCCATCCAGAGAGACCTGGACAGGCTGGAGAGCTGGGCAGGGAAACACTTGATGAAATATAATAAGGGCAAGTGTGGGGGGTTGCACCTGGGCAGGAACAACCCCGGGTTCCAGTGGAGGTTGGGAGATGATCTCCTAGAGAGCAGGGTAGGGGACAGGGATCTGGGAGTCCTGGTGGACAGCAGGGTGGCCATGAGCCAGCACTGTGCCCTTGTGGCCAGAAAGGCCAATGGCACCTGGGGGGCATTAGAAGGGGGGTGGTCAGTAGGTCCAGAGAGGTTCTTCTTCCCCTCTGCTCTGCCCTGGTGAGGCCACAGCTGGAATCTTGTGTCCAGTTCTGGGCCCCACAGTTCAACAAGGACAGGGAGCTGCTGGAGAGAGCCCAGCACAGAGCCACCAAGGTGATGGAGGGAGTGGAGCAGCTCCCTGGTGAGGAAAGGCTGAGGGAGCTGGGGGTCTGGAGCTTGGAGAGGAGGAGGCTGAGGGGGGAGCTCATTAATGTTGATCAATATCTGCAGGGTGAGTGTCAGGAGGATGGGGCCAGGCTCTGCTCAGTGGTGTCCAGTGGTAGGACAAGGGGCAGTGGGTGTGAGCTGGAACACAGGAGGTTCTGCTTGGATTTGAGGAGGAACTTCCTTCCTGTGAGGGTGCCAGAGCCCTGGGCCAGGCTGCCCAGGGAGGGTGTGGAGTCTCCTTCTCTGGAGACATCCCAGACCCTCCTGGACACCTTCCTGTGTGATCTCACCCAGGTGTTCCTGCTCCAGCAGGGGGGTTGGACTGGATGAGCTTTCGAGGTCCCTTCCAATCCCTAATATTCTGTGATTCTGTGATCTCAGCACTCCCAGTACAGCCCTGGAGATCCCCCAGTGATCACCCCTTAACTGCCCCCAGTGCAACTGCCCCTGGGACCCCCAGACAGCTCCTGGGTGACTCATCCCACCCCTGAGACCCCCAAACTGTCCCCAGGGACCCCCAAACTGCCCCTGGGGACTCCTGATCCCCCCACCCATGGGCTCCCAAACTGCCCCAGGGACACTTGACCCCCCCAGGGACCCCAAAGTGCCCCTGGGGACCCCTGATCCCCCCCTCCCCAGCCGCTCTCTCCCTGTTTTATTGCTTGTTTTGAACTTCACAAATAAAACCAGAAACAATAACGCCCCGCCCCCCCCCAGCACTTTTTGGGGTGAAAACTAGGATTTTGGGGGTTCACCGTTGCTATGGTGACGCTACTTCTGGGTGTGCACTTGTGACAGTTTCACTGAGCTGGCCCTTGGCTCACCCACTGCCCCCCCAACCCTAGGGGAGAGGATTGGGGGGGATGGGGGGGCAAGGCCAAGGAGGGTGAGATAAGAACAGTTTAATAAGAGAAATAAAAGAAAACTTCAAAACCCACAAATTAATCTTAAAATAGTGCTAATAACAGGAATAAAATATGCAAATGAGCGCTAATGACTGGGGGGGCTGGGGGTGTTTGTTTGGGGGGTGTCGGGGGGGTGTTTGTTTGGGGGGTGTCGGGGGGGGTGTTTGTTTGGGGGGGTGTCGGGGGGGTGTTTGTTTGGGGGGTGTTTGTTTGGGGGGTGTTTGGGGGGTGTTTGTTTGGGGGGTGTTTGTTTGGGGGGTGTTTGTTTGGGGGGTGTCGGGGGGGTGTTTGTTTGGGGGGTGTCGGGGGGTGTTTGTTTGGGGGGTGTCGGGGGGGTGTTTGTTTGGGGGGTGTTTGTTTGGGGGGTGTTTGTTTGGGGGGTGTCGGGGGGGTGTTTGTTTGGGGGGTGTCGGGGGGTGTTTGTTTGGGGGGTGTCGGGGGGGTGTTTGTTTGGGGGGTGTTTGTTTGGGGGTGTCGGGGGGGGTGTTTGTTTGGGGGGGGTCGGGGGGGTGTTTGTTTGGGGGGTGTTTGTTTGGGGGGTGTTTTTTTTGGGGGGTGGTGGGGGGGTGTTTGTTTGGGGGTGTCGGGGGGTGTTTGTTTGGGGGGTGTTTGTTTGGGGGGTGTCGGGGGGGTGTTTGTTTGGGGGGTGTCGGGGGGTGTTTGTTTGGGGGGTGTTTGTTTGGGGGTGTCAGGGGGGGTGTTTGTTTGGGGGGTGTTTGTTTGGGGGTGTCGGGGGGGTGTTTGTTTGGGGGGTGTTGGGGGGGGTGTTTGTTTGGGGGTGTCGGGGGGTGTTTGTTTGGGGGGTGGTGGGGGGGTGTTTGTTTGGGGGGTGTTTGTTTGGGGGGTGTTTGTTTGGGGGGTGTCAGGGGGGTGTTTGTTTGGGGGGTGTTTTTTTGGGGGGTGGTGGGGGGGTGTTTGTTTGGGGGTGTCGGGGGGGTGTTTGTTTGGGGGGTGTCGGGGGGGTGTTTGTTTGGGGGGTGTCGGGGGGGGTGTTTGTTTGTTTGGGGGGTGTGGGGGGGTGTTTGTTTGGGGGGTGTCGGGGGGGTGTTTGGGGGGTGTCGGGGGGGTGTTTGTTTGGGGGGTGTCAGGGGGGTGTTTGGGGGGTGTCGGGGGGGTGTTTGGGGGGTGTTTGTTTGGGGGGTGTTTGTTTGGGGGGTGTCGGGGGGGTGTTTGGGGGGTGTCGGGGGGGGTGTTTGTTTGGGGGGTGTTTGTTTGGGGGGTGGGGGGGGTGTTTGGGGGGTGTCAGGGGGGTGTTTGGGGGGTGTCGGGGGGGTGTTTGTTTGGGGGGTGTCGGGGGGGTGTTTGTTTGGGGGGTGTCGGGGGGGTGTTTGTTTGGGGAGTGGTGGGTTGGTGTTTGTTTGGGGGGTGTCGGGGGGGTGTTTGTTTGGGGGGTGTCAGGGGGGGTGTTTGTTTGGGAGGTGTTTGTTTGGGGGGTGTTGGGGGGTGTTTGTTTGGGGGGTCCTGGGGGGGTGTTTGTTTGGGGGGTGTCGGGGGGGTGTTTGTTTGGGGGGTGTCGGGGGGGGGTGTTTGTTTGGGGGGTGTCGGGGGGGGTGTTTGTTTGGGGGGTGGTGGGTTGGTGTTTGTTTGGGGGGTGTCGGGGGGGGTGTTTGTTTGGGAGGTGTTTGTTTGGGGGGTGTCGGGGGGTGTTTGTTTGGGGGGTCCTGGGGGGGTGTTTGTTTGGGGGGTCCTGGGGGGGTGTTTGTTTGGGGGGTGTCGGGGGGGTGTTTGTTTGGGGGGTGTCGGGGGGGTGTTTGTTTGGGGGGTGTCGGGGGGGTGTTTGGGGGGTGTCGGGGGGGTGTTTGTTTGGGGGGTGTCGGGGGGGTGTTTGTTTGGGGGGTGTTTGTTTGGGGGGTGTCGGGGGGGTGTTTGTTTGGGGGGTGTCGGGGGGGTGTTTCTCCCTCACTATTCCAGCAACCTGCTCATGTCTCAACCCCTGAGCCCCTTTTGTTTCTATTCCCTCCTCCCCGTCCCACCGCAGCGTGGAGGGTGGGGTGGGCACTGCCCCTTCCTGGTTAAACCACCACTCTGGAGAAGCTCCAAGGGCACAGCCTAAAGAAACTGCACTTTCCTGGGTCTCAGAGTAATTCTAGAGCTCAAGAGGTGACTGACATCAGCTCTAGATCAGATAATACATGCCAACACTCATCACTGACCCAAGAAGGCTGCTGCCACCTCCTCCTGTCCTACCCAAGGCTTTCCACTCCAACACACTTTCTTCCTCAAACAGGATCCCACCTTCTTCATTTCTAACACCATTAGCACGTTCCTTTAGGTGGCATCAGAGAGACTTTACACAAGCAATCACACCACTGTTTGCAGTCTCCTGGGTACTGTTTCTCAACCACAGCTTACACAAAAAAGAAAGTGAAAGACAGAATAGATGGGAGATGCACTTTGGTGACAAGGAAGATTGACACAAAGGCCTTTTCTTGTTTGGTTTCCTTATTTTACTTTATTTTTCACTTAGGTAGTGAAATAGCTTTTGCTATTGGCACCCAACGGGTGGGTACTGTTCTTCACCACAGTCTGCACTGAGAAGACAAAGGGAAGTCAAAACAGTTGGTGAGGGACTTACAATCTGCAAGGGAGATGGCTCCACTGCACAAAGAAGATGAAGTTTAAGTCCTTTTTCTCGGGGGAAAAGTGCACAGCAAATAATCGGTAACTGCTGGCCAGACCGGCAGGATTCTCAGGAAACAGCCAGCCCCTGGCTGAAGAAGTGAGGGAGGGTTCCTGAGCTCGATGGAAGCCCAGCGGCACTGCAACCGGTCAGTGCCCACCGAGCCGCCCTGCCCCTGTCCCAGCCGAGGCTGTGCGGGAGCCGCGCTCCTCCACAGGCCACGCGCGCGGGGGCATCACGGTTTCTTGTTGGATCCTTTCGCAGCATCGCCTTTTTTTAAAAAAAAGCAAAAATACCGACAAAACGTTCGCTGCGGTGTCAGCTCGGGGGGGGTTCCGTGCCCGCAGCGGCTCGGTCCTGACACCGGCCCTGGGACAGGCCATGACCACGCGGCGCAGCTCCCGCCTCGCCTCCCGGCCCGGCCCGGCCCGGCCCGGCCGTACCTCCCCGGGAACAGGGCGGGGGAAGGACAGACACGACCCCACCCGCCTCCTACCTCGCCCCACTGGAGCGAGCGACCCCAGCCAGGGCCCCCGCGCCGTCCCGGGCTGCAGCCGCCGCGAACACCGACCCGCACCCGCCCGCCGCCCGCGCTGGAAAGACCGTGGGGCCGCGGGGCGGGGCGAGAGGCCGATCCCGGCAGGACCCCGCTGTAGCTGCCGCCGCCGTTCGCCTGACCCGCGCTGGAAGGTTTCAGGCGGCGCAGCGGGCGGGTCGGACCCGGCAGCCCAGCCCGACGCCCCGCGGCAGGGAAGGACCCAGCCCAGAGCGGCTGCGGGGATGAGGCGGGGCTGGAGCTTGGTTCCGGGGCAGCTGCTCTGTCCGTCGGAAACAGCCCCTTCCCCTCGGAAACAGCCCCCTTCCCCCTGGAAACAGCCCCTTCCCCCTGGAAACTGTCCCCTTCCCCTTGGAAACAGCCCCCTTCCCCTCGGAAACTGCCCCTTCCCCCTGGAAACAGCCCCCTTCCCCCTGGAAACTGCCCCTTCCCCCTGGAAACAGCCCCCTTCCCCCTGGAAACTGTCCCCTTCCCCTTGGAAACTGCCCCTTCCCCTCGGAAACAGCCCCTTCCCCTCGGAAACAGCCCCTTCCCCCTGGAAACAGCCCCCTTCCCCCTGGAAACTGCCCCTTCCCCTCGGAAACTGCCCCTTCCCCTCGGAAACAGCCCCTTCCCCCTGGAAACTGCCCCTTCCCCCTGGAAACAGCCCCTTCCCCTTGGGGCGGGATTTAAGGGGGAGGGGAGGGTTTTGTGGATTTTTACAATTATTTTATATTATTTTGGACCTGTGAGAAGGAGTCCAGAGGAGGCCACGAGGGCGATGCGAGGGCTGGAGCAGCTCTGCTGTGAGGACAGGCTGAGAGCTGGGGCTGTAAGAAACGCCCAAGCCTTGTAATCAAGGCAGGTTTGGTTTTATTGGCGAGGACAAAGTCAATAAAGCAAAAGCCCAGCGCTGGCTGCTTGACCCAAGTCAGAGGCACCCCGGGACAGATCCGTTATCCCTTTATATCCATTGAGGATTGCATCAGTCACCTGCAGAGTCATTTTAAGGTTGGGTTATTATCATTAGTTTTAAAAAGGGGCAGGGTTATCCTAATTACTTTGAGGGGTCTTATTAAGATAAAATCTTCTCTTTTCGTGCACGTGCAGCACTGCCCAGTGGCTGTGGGAAGGGTCCTTGGCAGGAAGGGCCACAGTGTTCTTCAGAGCGACCTCCTCACCCCGGTGAAGGGGTTCTCTGACCTCCAGAGCACCAGTCTGGTTCTCTCCAGGCGGTGGGTGCAGTGGGGTTTATATCTCCACAGTTCCTCAACTTCCCCCCTTTGTTCCCCCAGGATTGGTCATTTCAGGCCTCTTCATCAATTTCCTCACATGGCAGCAAAAAAAAGAGAATTATTATGGCAAAAGCCAACAACACTCTCCCCCATCTCTCACAGGGCTGCTCAGCCTGGAGAAGGCTCTGGGGAGACCTTGTAGTGGCCTCCCAGTACCTGAAGGGGCTCCAGGAAGGCTGGGGAGGGACTTTTTTAAGGGCAGTTAATGATAGAACAAGGGATGATGGCTCTAAACTGGAAGAGGGGAGGTTTAGATTAGATATTAGGAAGAAATTCTTTGGTGTGAGGGTGGTGAGACCCTGTCCCAGGTTGGCCAGAGAAGCTGTGGCTGCTCCTCCCTGGAAGTGTTCTCGGCCAGGTTGGATGAGGCTTTGAGCAACCTGGTCTAGTGGAAGGTGTCCCTGCTGCTGGCAGGGGGGTTGGGACTGGAGGAGCTTGAAGGTCCCTTCCAACCCAAACCATTCACTGATTCTAATCAGTCACAGGACTGATCTTCCCACAGGTAAAGTGGCAGGTTACAGTCATTAAGCACTTTAATTAAGCAATGCAAGCTTTGTACCTGGCCACAGGATTTGTCCTGCCCAGCACCACGTTCAGAGGGTGAGGGATGGGGCTGTCACTGAAATCTGAAATGAACTTTTTAACACACTTAAGCCAGAATTCTTTATTACAGCGCCGGAGGCAAGGGGGATCCCTCCACCTCTGGTGCACACCAACTCAGCTCTCTACAAAAGCTTTATACTAGCAAAACATGCATTTTCATTGCTTTTCCAATAAATTATTAACATTTTCATTACATTTCCAGGAACTCATTAATAGATGTGAATATTCTTTCTGCATGTGCACCGGAGTCGTACACTCACTCCGCGTGTGCTCTCTGGTCAAGGTCCAGAGGTGAGGGACTTCAAACCACCACAGTGTTCCATTAATTGTTAACTGATTAAGGCTGACATAAACAATAGTAATTTATCAGATGAGGATGCTCTGTATCATTACTGTGAACCAAGAGTGGTTATTTGTGTTCAGCTGGGATTTCAGAACGTTTTAATTTGTGCTTCTTGCCCTGTTGGTGGGCACTGCTGAGGAGTGCCCGGCTCCCCCCGCCTCCATCCCAAGGATTTAGATACCCCTGAGCCTTCTCCTCTCTCTCTCTCTGCCTTTCTTTATGCTCCAGGCTCTCCATCATGTTCACAGCCCATCCCCAGACTCTCTCCAGTATGCCCACACCTCTCGTACTGGGGGTCCCAGCAGTGGACACAGCAGCCAACAAGTCCAGGTGCTGAAAGAAGAACCTCTCCAGGGCCAAAAACAAATATGAAGATCTCCTCCTCAGGAAATGCAGTGAGGTACAAGCACTGCTGGAAGGGAGTAACAGGTTTACACTGCCTGCATCTGAAGAAATGTGCCGTCATTCTGATGGAAAAGCTGCTGGAGAGAGCCCAGCACAGAGCCACCAAGGTGATGGAGGGAGTGGAGCAGCTCCCTGGTGAGGAGAGGCCGAGGGAGCTGGGGCTCTTCAGCTTGGAGAAGAGGAGGCTGAGGGGGGACCTCATTAATGTTGATCAATATCTGCAGGGTGAGTGTCAGGGGGATGGGGCCAGGCTCTTCTCAGTGGTGTCCAGTGGTAGGACAAGGGGCAATGGGTGTGAGCTGGAACACAGGAGGTTCTGCTTGGATTTGAGGAGGAACTTCCTTCCTGTGAGGGTGCCAGAGCCCTGGGCCAGGCTGCCCAGGGAGGGTGTGGAGTCTCCTTCTCTGGGGACATCCCAGACCCTCCCGGACACCTTCCTGTGTGACCTCACCCAGGTGTTCCTGCTCCAGCAGGGGGATTGGACTGGATGAGCTTGTGAGGTCCCTTCCAATCCCTGACACCCTGTGACCCTGTGAAAAGCTCCACAGTTTTACCTGAATCATCCTCACTGAACCAAGCCCACGACAGCCCTGTTAGAGCTGACAGGAAGGCAGTTTCCTACAGGTTCTTTCCCATGGGATCAGTTAAAATGAAAACATGTTTCAAATTAATTAAATCAGATTTGGTTTTGTCCCCACGATGATAAAAGCACGTGCCTGTATTTCTCAAGAGCTGCACTTTACATTCATCCATACAGAAGGAGTCTTGCTCAGGGCACAAGAAAAACAAGGATTTTCTTTAGAAACGTTACAGGTTCCTCTGAGGCACAGAGATAAAAGCACTGAATTCCAGTTTGTGTCTTTAGCTAGATTCATTCAGCCCTATGAAAACAAAAATCAGTTTCCTTTCATATTGCCTCATAAATACATATAAAATAAGAGATAATTTACAAGTAGTAACCTGGCCACTGTTTGGAGGAAACTAACACCAATCTGCATGGGAATTTATGAGAATGTATGGTTTTGAGAGGTTCAGACCTCAGCATGTGTTCACTTTCCCTTTCTGTTTAAAGATGCAGTTTCTGAAGGCCACAAACCCGCAGTGTGGGTGGATTTATTCTGGCAAGTGGTGCCCCACAGACCGTGTGCTGCAGCACGGCTCTTCCTGAGGAAGCAGAACAGGGTTGGGGTTTTTTTTAATTTCCCTGAGATTTATTCATTTGATATCCACCCAAACTGCAGTGATAAAACAGCAGGAGTGAACCTGTATCATTATAAACACAGAAACACCTAAAATCCTGAATGCTTCCACACACCAAAACAAAATAAATTTAAAAATCAGAATTTTGTTCTTTTTTTTGTTTTGCTTTGTTTTTTTTTTACAGGGAAGTTTTTTACCTCTTCTGCCAAAAGCCAAAGATTTGCAAGACAACAACCAATCACTTTGGAATTCAGAAATGTTTAGAAAACACCAACTTTGTGAGTCAGAAGGAACGAAGGGAGGGCATGGACGGGGAGAGCAGAAGCAGTGCTTAATCACATACACCACCAAAAGGTTTTGAAGGAAAAGGGGTTTTTTTCTGTGCCTTTCTATTGAGAAATGCACTAAAATCCTCCTCCAGGAGAGCACAGAACACCACAGCAGCGCCAGGCGTGCTCCGTACTTCTCTTTAAGCCTTGTATTTGCCAACGTGCTCACGAGCTATGATCAGCCTCTGGATCTGAGCAGTTCCTTCATAAATCTGAAAGAAAATGATCATTTAAAGAAGTTATTTAACAGATCTTTCTACACTTGTAAACCTTCAGAGCTTTAATCCAGTGTGGACTAAGACACACAGAAAGACATTGAGTGTGACTTGATTAACTGCAGTGGGTTAAAGGCAGTAACCCACAGAGATGGTCTTGTTCTCTCAGATGCTCTCATCAAAACTCAGTATAAGTTCTCCTGAAATTAACAGACACAGTGGGTGAAGAAGGGCAAGGAAAACATCTCATCTGGGGAACAAAAATATGTCATTTTGGTTTTACAAAGTAGGTTTTAAAACAGTGGGTGGAGGGAAGGAGGGGACCTGTGCTGAAAAGCGATGTATTTTCTTTGACTACCTTGCCAAGGCCATAGCAAATGTTTGCTTTCATCCATTTATTCCCACTGCTCCTTCATAACCAGTAATCTATTCAACACAGGATTTCTTTATTATTAATATTACTTTATTTTTTTAGCCAGGTATTATTGCATTTTCCTCTAGAAACACTCTGCACTTCTCCTCTGGGGTTTTCTTTCCCCTCCCTGGCAGCAAAGCCAGAGATACAGAACAAAACACGCAGAGGCCACGCACTGAGCAGGAGCGACCCAGCTTAGTGGCTGAAGCGCTTCAGCTCCCGGTTCTGCAGAGATGGAGACTCCAGAGCCTCTCTGGGCAGCCTGGCCCAGGGCTCTGGCACCCTCACAGGGAAGAAGTTCTTCCTTCAGTTTGTCTGGAACTTTGGGTGTCCCAGTTTGTGCCCATTGTCCCTTGTCCTGTCACTGGGCACCACCAAGAAGAGCCCAACCCCATCCATTTGGCCCCCACACTTCAGGTATTGATAAACATTGATCAGATCCCCTCTCAGGCTGCTCTGCTCTCTCAGCCTCTCCTCACACAGGAGATGCTCCAGGCCCCTCAGCATCTTTGTGGCCTCCCCTGGACTCTCTCTCAAGTGCCCTTTCTTCAAATGGATCCTTGCTTTCATCCTCTTTTTCTCTGTGGCATGTGTATAGCATGATTTCCAGTTAGCAGCCACGAGTTTATTTTATATAAAAAATTATGCATTACTATGAAGATCACATTCTCTCTTTCACTCACCTGGTAAATTTTAGCATCTCTCATTAGTTTTTCTACAGGATATTCAGTATTAAATCCATTTCCTCCAAAAATCTGCACGGCATCTGCAGCCACTTGGTTTGCAACATCCCCAGCGAAGGCCTTGGCGATGGAGGCGTAGAAGGTGTTCCTGCGCCCGGCGTCCACCTCCCACGCGGCTCTCTGGTACGCCATCCTCGCCAGCTCCACCTTCATTGCCATTTCAGCAAGCATGAAAGACACTGCTTGGTGCTGACCAATAAACAAAATAAACCTGTGTTCACATCACCTGCTTGAAACCCTCTGACACCCAAAAAAAGAACGAGGTCTCCACGGCCCGACTCGCAAACTGGGCGCGCGCAGGGAACGGGACCTGGGGAGCTCCGTGGAATTTGGGTCAGGTTCTCAACCTGATGCTCAATCAGATGTTCACATTTTTCATTCTCAGTCACAGGGATTAGGGACTGAACAATGCAGCTGTGCTTTACTTGTCAGGATCTGCCTCTAGCTTGCTGTTTATTGGTATTTCTTAGAGCCTGGTAAGCAGTGTGACTGGCAGTGGCTGGGTGTTAACAGTCATTCTCGTGTCGTGTACCTCACAGAGTTGGGTTTTTTTTCCCTTCTCTGAAAAGCCCTGTTCATTAGGGTTGAAGAATTTAACTCTGTCCTGACAGTACATGAGTTTCAGGGACTGGGGTGGAGTTTATCATTTTATTATTATCATCAACAAGTTGTAGAAGAATCCCAGGAGTTACTGCACAGCCAGATTTACCCAGATAGCACTGACCTCTATACTTGAAACCCCCCAAAAATGGCAGAGACACAGTAAACCACACGTCCCAAATGTCAGGGACCAACCCTGAAATTCACCAGTGGTGCATCTGGTGTGAAACCACAGCTTGGGTGATACTTTTCTTTTTTAAATAGATTTAACTTACTTCAACAATTGGTTTCCCAAAGGTTTTTCTCTCCAAAGCGTATTTAGTAGCTTCATCGAGTGCTCTTTTTGCCAAGCCAACAGCACCAGCAGCCACCTGAATGAAAGACAGCCCAGAGTGAAAATCACCACCCCCTGACTCTGGGTTTTAGGGAACGGATTTGGGGTACTTACGGGCGGCCTGGTCTTGTCGAACGCCCCCATCGCGATTTTAAAGCCGGCCCCTTCAGCTATCAGCACGTTTTCCTCTGGGACCCTGACATCCTCAAAGACAATGCCCCTTGTGTCAGAGCAGCGCTGGCCCATGTTCATCTCCTGAAAAGGGAGGTTTACAGAGGTGCAATTAAATTTGATTATTCCCAGGTACAGCACATCTTCACGCTTTAGTTTACTTCTTTACCCCCTCAAACCAGTTTTATCCCCAAATCACCATGTACACAACTCAGAGCTTTACATTCACAGACTGGCACACCCTTCATCTGCCAAAGCTGGGCAGTTGCTTTCTCTGGATGTGAAATCAGCTCCAAGAGCTGCAATCACTCGTTTCTCTTTCTCTAGTTCAACCACATCCTTTGAGATGGGAAGAGGGAAAGAGCCCAGGATGCAGGCAGGAGTGAAATACAGCTGCACTACAGAGAAACAAATAAATAAACACATGAGATTTGCACATTTTCAGATTCCTGGCTGACCAAATCCACTCTTCACCTTTCTTCCAATCTGGATTCCAGGGCTGTCTGCTTCCACAATGAATCCAGTGAAGGCTTTGCTTGCAGGAGCTTTTGGATCCGGGTTGGTACGAGCCAGCAAGAAATACCTGGTGTAAAACAGAGACCAGGGAGTCAGGTTACCCCACAATTAACAATCCCACTTTTCCAGCCCACATGTTGAATGTTTTCATGTGTGTGTGTGTGTGTGTGTACCATATAATAAATCTATTAATAAGTTAACAACCCTTTTTTCTTGGCTTTTCCCCCTGCCCCCCAAAAAAAACAACCCCAACCTGAGAGGGCCCAAGAGAGAGGAAGAAACCAAGACTTAACTAAATTCCTTCAGATCAACATGCAGAGGTTCCCCACTTTTCCCATGGATTTTAAGTCTTAATATCACAATCAGCTTCAGAAAAAGCACAAAGAAACCAATTCACAGCACATACATAAAAGTTATTGCTTAGGAAATAAGAGTACTGCTTGCAAAATGTTAGATTATCCTCTTGATTTCAAATATCTTAATTTTATTCCTCTAAGTTTAAGTTGCAAATAAGTTTGGGGTTTTTTTTTTTTTTCTGTTAGAAATGAACCAGTTGTAAATCACATTTCTGGTGTTCAGTAACATCAAAAAGAGACCCTGGTAGATTCTCTTTGATTGTTCTGCCTTGAAGGAGGAAATAAGTCACGAGAAAATTCAATTTTATACACAAATGTATGTATGGTTTTCAACTTTATACAAAATAAAGTTTACACATAAGTGTATAAAATTTATACAGAAATGTATAAAGTTTTTTTCCTCTTGAATTAAAAAGAATTTATTATGTCTTGGGGAGGAGCATGATTTTACATGACACATGATGAAAAAGGTCTTGTAAAGCACCTCCATAGACACCACAGCAAAACCTGGATCCTTTTGACACTGGGAAAATGGTTTTCCTGAAGAAAATAAAATGTAACACCAGAATCCTTGAGTTCTTCTGTCTAAACTATAAGTGGGGAGATGTTTCTAGTAGAATCAGAAACAACTGATGTCACTGCCCACACTCACACAGCCTGCTGTGGTGAAATGTCTTCCCAGAAGCACCAGCTCCTAACTGGGACCCTCACACACCTCAGTACAGAGCAGAGCAACAGAGAATGGAAAGTGAATTAAAATCCACACACCAGTTTGCTTTCCCACCATTTGTGATCCACATTTTCTGGCCATTAATAACATATTCATCTCCTTTCTTCTCAGCCTTTGTTTTTATACCAGCCACATCAGAGCCCGCTCCAGGCTCTGTTACACAGTAAGCCTAAAATAAAATTAAATACAAAATCTTGAGGAATAAAAGTTCTATTTTTTTTTTTTTAAGCAACCACAAATTATTGCAGAATTATGTGCACCAAAGTGATCTGTAAAAATTTTAAGTGAACTGTGTGGAAAACCCTAAAATACTACATCAAAAAAAAACCCCAAAACCCAACAACTGCCTGAGCAAGAACCCAAACAGGTATTAATTTTCCTTCTAAATCCATAATACTACTTAAAATTGTGCTTTACTTTTAAGGATAAACAGGACAACTGTGTAACTTTTAAGAAGTCATCACTTCCTCACACTTCACAAGCTGACACAGAAACTGAGGATCTCTCAAAGGTGAAAATAAGAGCAGGGAGTAACACTTCGTGGTCACCCCGCTCTTCATTTTGTGAGGCTTAGTTCAGGTTTTAACACACTGAACACGAATCTTTACTTCTTTCTGTGTAACAAATACCACTTAGATAATATTTAAGATTTCTAAATGCCCATCTGGGTTTAGTTTGTGCTCACAGAAACCTCACATTTTACTTAAACTCCTCCATCTTCTCTTGAAAGGGAAATTAAAAGTGTTAATTTTCAGTAAGTGGATGGTTTTCCAGACAGTATTTTCTATTTGCTTACTGAATGCCTCTAATTCCATATTCCTTGACTTGCAGTAAATGCCACTGTTTTGTTGTGATATCACTGGTTTAAAAAAAAAATATCATTAACAGAAAATTTAAAATAACATAATAAAGGAAACGATGCTGAACCCAGCCCAGGAGCAGCCCGTGGCGTCCTCAGTTCCACTCACACACATCATTGGCTCCTCTGTCATCCTGCCCAGATATTTCTTCTGCTGCTGCTCATTCCCAGCAATGATTACTGGCATTTGCTGAAAGGAAATATTCAGACCATTCATTCATTCATTCATTCCTTGTTTTAAAGGCTGTGAATCCTGAAGGATGGAAGAGAAGAGGGCACTCACCCCAAGGGAGTTTGCCTCGATGGCAGTCTGCACCCCGGTGCAGCCGTAAGCCAGCTCCTCTGTAATCAGGCACGCTTCAAAGCTGCCAAGGCCAAGACCACCTGCAGTTGAGACATTTCATGGGCTGAAATCAAGTTTCAGGGGGAACATTGAGTGATTTACACAAAATTCATCATCCAAGCCATACTCCCAGATGATTTTAATATTGCATTTCGCAGTTCCAGGGCGATTGGGTGCTGGGTGTGGGACACAGACAGTGCCACGAGGAGCTTTTTTGACTGCTTGACTTTTTTTACTGCTTTAAAAATTTCCTTAAGTGTTCTTAGGAAGCAGAGAAAGGGCCACAAGGTCTCCTGAGCTACCACAGCACTTAGGAAATGAAAACAAAAAAAGAAGTGTCCACATCAGTTAGAAAACCAAGCCAAGCCAAACTCGTTCCTGACAGAAGCCAACGCTTTGAGAAGTGCACAAAAATACAACAGCAATAATTCTTATTTAAATAATCTTCATAATAAATAAAACAATCATTTTTTCCCAGCCTTCAGGTGACTGCCTCAGCCAAAAGTTCTCTTTGGTATCTTTGCTATGCTGACCCCTAACAGACTTTTCTTCCATGAATTTGCCCAAGTCTCTGTTTGACCCTAGGTCCAATTTTAGCACCGATGCCACCCGGGGGGGCAATGAGTTTCACACTGGGTGCAGAGCCATCGCCTGCCACTGATCCTGACCCTGCTGGCTGCCTCTCAGGCCTTCCCAGTTGCACTGAAGGGGACAATGAGCTGCCAAATCCCTTTCCCCACTCTCCACAACACTGGCATGTTTTAGGCATTTCTCACCCAGAAGCTGTTCTCGTTTCTTTCACCACCTTCACCACCCTTTTAGGAGCCCCCTCCATCTCCCCAGCATCCTCTGGAGGTGGAAGGATCAGGCTGTGTAATTAATTAAAGAGGCAAGTGCAACTGGGACTCAAGCAGCAGCATAATCATGGCTCCTACTTTTTTCTTTATTCCCTTCTTAATTTCTGACCTTAAATGGTTTTGGCCACTTTGGGGCATTATCTTCACAAAACTATATAATGCCAAAAATCTCTTCATTTTTCAGAGGCAGTAACTAGTTCAGAAGACACTATTTTACCTGGGAGGTTTGGATTGCTTCTTTCCTTTCTTCTGTGGGTCACTTTTCCTGCTCACTCAGTTTCACAACCTTCTCCTACAGCTCTCTGTACCACCCTCATCTTTTCCATATGGAATAATTCAGTATTTATTATCAGTAAACTCTTGGGCCTCCTGTTCCAGATTATTTATGGATATCCCAAATAGCACAAGAGCCAGCAAGACCCTGCTGCTGCTTTTTCCACTATTAAACCTGATGATTTTTTTCAAATTCCTTTCTGAAGTTTGAGTATTTTTATACCAACCAGGCAATTTGTCACTTGTAAGTTTTAATTGAATAACCAAGTGATCATAGATTGCAATAATCCAGCTCTTTCAGCCTTGAGTTTCCCTGAGAACTGGTGGCTGAATAAATGTGATCCTCACAATTGTTCCTTATCTCTTTGTTCTTTAACCTGGTTTATTAAATTTTTGATACAAAATATACCCCCCTGAGAAGTCTTGGGAGAAAAAAAACCCAAAACAGAGCCTGCTGTGGACATCTCCCCAGCTTTGTCTTTTTTATATGTGTGTGTAATAAATAAATAAATAAAAAATATATAAATAATTTGTATAAATAATTTTTTATAATCTATAGAAATATTTTTTTCCCCTGGTTAGTCACATACCTGAGCACTGCTCTACTGCACCTCACCTAAACTGGAAAACTGCAATAAACTCCAAAATGGTTCCAGCCCCTGGCAGAGATTAGATCAAATTAACAACCTTCTAATTGCTCTGCTTCAGCGGCTGACACCGCACCAGGGGAACGTGAGGCAGGAAAAACCCTGGTCAGAAGGCACTAAATCAGGATCTGGGTGAGCACATCCACCCCCAGGAACGCTGGTTTGTGTCAGCCTGTCAGGCTTAAATTCAGATTATTCAAGGATGCAACTGCTCATTTGATACAGAATCCCCACTACACACGGAAACACCCCCTGAAGTCTTTTCTTTGTTGTATTTTACAGATGAAAAAGAACTTTGACTCACCACAGCTCTCTGGTATGTGTGAATTTATCAGGCCAAGCTCCCAAGCCCGTTTGATGAGGGGAAGAGGATACTGCAACAGACAGGGAAAGTCACCCTCTGATTCCTGGCAGTTAACATTTATTTGACACAGTTTAAGGTAAAAGCTGGGGGTTTTGTTCCCCACTGTGTGGTAGTTTTACCTCTCCAGTTCTGTCATATTGTGCAGCAACAGGAATAATTTCCTCCACAGCAAATTTACGAGCAGTAGCTTGAAATTCCTTCTGCTCATCAGTAAGTTCTATTAAAAAATAAAATAAAATACAGTGTCACAAATGTTGCCAGTTGTCAGACTATGAGGAAAGAGAAATCAAGTCCCAGCTCCTTCCAGGACAATCCAAACCACCAGGACCCACCTTCCTGGGCCTCTCTAGAGGAAACCTCCACTGATCTCTAACCAACACCTCTAATAAACACACACACTCCTGACAAAATTAGTCAAAAAAATACTGAAAGTGGGGTAGGAAGGGCCATGTCACACCAAATGCATCCCCAGGAGAAACAAGCTGTGCTAATTAAATGAAGGAGGAGATAAATGTTCCTCATTTGATGATTCTGGCTACTGACTTTCAAACATCTAGCTGCTGACCCACTGCATTTGCTTTTCTATCTATCAGATGCCAAGATTAGGATTAATTTCTTTATAATATTTCTTTAGAATCAAGTTCAAGTAAGACTACCTGCAGCTCTTTTAACATTCTAAAAGCCAATGTGATATTATTATTATTCAAAGCAAAGGCAACTTTGGCAATTAAAAAGAAAAGCTCAAGACAGACATTAGTTAAAAGGAGAAAATCACAGAAATATCACACCCAGCTGGCTTTGCTGAGCTGGAGAAGAAAAAAAACCAAACAACAACAACAAAAGAATAGAAATCTATTCAGCAGGAACACCTTCACTGTGAATTCACACTGAGTCACAACACAGTTGTTCTGGGATGGTTTTTTTTCCCCCCTAACTCTGCCATTTGTCTTTAACTTTTACATTTCTTTCCAAGCCTGCACTACTCACCGAAGCTGAAGCCAGCTCCAGGTTTGCTTGGAGGGATGCTCTGAGCAGGTTTACTGGAACGTGGTCTCCAGCCGTGCCTGGCAACGCTCCGGAGCATCTGCTAAAGCGAAGCAGAGCGTGAGCCGCGAGATCTCTGCAGCTCAAGCCTGACTGTGGCACAACCAACGAGGCGCCAAGAACGCGGGCAGCGACGGCGAGCAGCAGAGTGGAGAGAAGTATCCTCAGAGAATACTGAGAACATCTCTAAAGCTAAAAGGGGAAGAAATGCAGGAAGACCACTGCTAGGCAGAGAAGCATGAGCTGAGCCTGCTCGTAGCTCAGGACTCCATTTTCCGGCAGGCAGCTGTCCTGGTTTTTGCTAGGACAGAGATCATTTTCTCCTGAGCAGCCAGAAAGCGCTGTGTTTGGGTTTCAGTGTGGGGTTTGCCATGAGAGGAATGCTGATCACTACAAGGACACTGTGCTTGGGTCGTCTGCAAGAGCAGAGGACTGGGAGGGGGCAGGCAGGGTGGAGAGAAGCGCAGCCCAGACCCGCCAGCTGGATGTGCCAGCAGGAGATTCCAGATCACAGTGCATGAACTGGGACTGACCAGGAAGGGGGGAATTCTTCTGGGAATGGCTCAGGCTCGTTTTTCCAGGATTGCAGTTTTGGTTTCAGGGTTCCTTTTTGCTCCCCTAGGATCCTTATCAGCAGGTGGGGAGCAATTGTACTGTGTATCACTCATGGTTATAAATATATATATAGTTGTTATTATTATAATTACGAATTCAATTTTATTTTACTCTAATTATTAAATTGTTCTTCTCTCCACCTACAAGTCTCCTCACCTTTACTCCTCCAATTCTCTCCCCAATTCCCTGAGGGGGGAGCTGCAAGTGGCTGTGTCACGTTTGGCTGCCAGCTGAGTTAAATTATCACAGCAATGTCTTACTTATCTGGAGTTTTCCCAAGCCACAGCTATTGCAAAACAGGAGGTTGCTTTCCTACCTAAGTTCTCCCTTCTTCCCTGAGCTTTCTTAACTGATACCACTGTTACGTAGGAAAAACAAACCCAAAAACACCAACAAACATCTAGAAAGACTTCCATCCTTCAAATGTTTTATATCTGGTTTTATCTGGAATCAGACAAGAAGATATGTCAAGAAAAAGCCAGGTAACTGTAATGAGTTACCAAAAAAATGGGTTTTGGTTTTGTTTGTGTTACAAAAAAAACAGGTTTTGGGTTGTTCTTTTTTTTCTTAAGGATGATTCAGTCCTCAGGTAACTTTGCCACTAAAAAGTCACGTCTAAACTAGACAAAGTCCTGAATTCGAACCAACAGTAAAGGTTTGAATTTACACCCTACGTGAAAGAAGCTTCTCAGGTTTACCCTGGAGAACTTCAGCCTCTCGTGGTTTTCACACCCGAGTGGTGCCCAAGGTCAACACCGAAGGTTACTCCGAAAAAAAAACCCAACGCTCCCCCCCTCACAGATGGAAACCAGCGGCCCTGACCCTGCGCCCTTCACCGTCCCCTCGCTCGGGCCGACAACGGGAGGAGCGGCCGAGGAGCTGCGAACCCACCCGGGGCCTGGCGGGAGGGCAGCGGCCGCTCGGGAGCTGCTCATGGCGGGCGGAGCCAGTTGTGATTCCCGGCGGGAACGCAAACGGGCCGCGCTGCGCCAGGGACGGGGCAAGGAGGCGGTGCGGGCAAGCGGGGGAGCCCAGGGGCCGCCCCAGGCCCGGCGGCGGCGGCGGCTCAAGAGCTCCCGGGGGCCAGCAGCGCCCGCTCGGGCCGGCTCCCCGCCCTCACCCCAGGCGGCAGCCGGGCAGGCCCCGAGGCCTCCAGCCCTTCACCCTCCAGCGCCCCGTGCGTATCCCCCCCCTAGGCCCGTCCCGCTCACCCGGCCGGCTCGGAGCGCGGACATCTCGGGGGACAGCGCCCGGCTCCCGCGGAGGTTCCCAGCAGGGCGCGGGCAGCGCGGGGCGGTACCGCGGAGAGGCCTGTGGGGCCGGGGCCCGGCCCCGCCCCGGGTGCGCTCCCCGGTGCAGGCCGCGCCCGGCGGCGGGAGGGCCCAGAGCCCTCACGGGCCATCCGCGTTCTCTGAGGCTCGGTTAAAATACCGATTTGAAGAGAAAAAGCCGCTTTGATCCCTCCAGGAACGGGGGTTTCTGTTGTTGTGGCACCAAATTTCCCGCACTTGAGAAAATGCGAAGCCGTTTTCCTGAGGGATCGGGGGTCGAGTTGTTTTCTGTGACAAAAATACCGGGGTGGGGCCTGGGTTTTAGCTGGGTTTCTTTTTTAGTAGCTAGAATATCTATTATATACAATAGATATAGATATACCATATATACTATGTATAAAAAAATAGATATTACTGTATAGAGATATTATATATCTCGATATATCTATATATATAATGGATATTACTATATAGAGATGCTATATATGTCGCTATATCTATCTGTATATTAAATATGTTGTATATCATATCCATCTCTCTCTGGTGTATCTGTGTTCTGCACAAACGAGCCTTTTGGGCAGAAACGGGCCGGTTCCGCGGGTTTCTTTATTTTTTTGTTTCTTTATTTTTCCTGTTTCTTTATTTTTTCTGTTTCTTTATTTTCCTGTTTCTTTATTTTTCCTGTTTCTTTATTTTTTCTCTTTTTTTCTGTTTATTTTTTCCTGTTTATTTTTTTCTCTTTATTTTTTTGTTTCTTTATTTTTTTCCCGTTTCTTTAATTTTTTTCCCGCCGCTTTAATTTTTTCCCGTTTCTTTTTTTCCCCACTTCTTTATTTTTTTCCATTTCTTTATTTTTGTTTCTTTATTCTTTTGTTTCTTTTTCCTGTGTTTATTTTTTATTTTTCTGTTTCTTTTTTTCCATTTCTTTATTTTTGTTTATTTTTCTGTTTCTTTATTTTTCCTGTTTCTTTATTTTTTTCTCTCTTTTTTTCTGTTTATTTTTTCCTGTTTATTTTTTTCTCTTTATTTTTTTGTTTCTTTATTTTTCCCGTTTCTTTAATTTTTTTCCCGCTGCTTTAATTTTTTCCCGTTTCTTTTTTTCCCCACTTCT
>OU015557.1:897553-926311 GCA_907165065.1 Caprimulgus europaeus
GTGTGTGTCACGTGTGTGCTGTGTGACACGTGTGTGCTGTGTGTGACACGTGTGTGCTGTGTGTGACACGTGTGTGACACGTGTGTGCTGTGTGTGACACGTGTGTGCTGTGTGTGTGACACGTGTGTGCTGTGTGACACGTGTGTGACATGTGTGTGCTGTGTGTGTCACGTGTGTGACACGTGTGTGCTGTGTGACATGTGTGTGCTGTGTGTGTCACGTGTGTGACACGTGTGTGCTGTGTGTGTGACACGTGTGTGTTGTGTGACACGTGTGTGCTGTGTGTGTGACACGTGTGTGCTGTGTGTGTGACACGTGTGTTGTCGTGCGTACATCCCCCCCCGTGCCACGCTGGGGGGGGAGGTGCTCGTGCCCCCTTGGTTCTCCACCCCTCCCCCCCCCCCATTAATACTCACCTATGGGGACCCCTCACTTGTGTGTCCCCCACTCGTGGCCCCCCCCCAGGATGAGACCAATGGGGGGACAGCTCCAGCAATCGGGGTGTCCCCGTGTCCCCAGGTCCTTGACCCCCCCCCCCGAAGTGACATGAGGGACCCCAAAGTCCTGTGCCCACCCCTCCCCCACTGAAAATGGGGTAAAAAAGGGGGAAAAATGGAACAGCGGGGAGGGAAAAACCAATCCGGGGGGAGATGGGGGTGGATGAGGCGCTGACGTGCCCGGGGGGGTCGGGGACGGTGACAGTTGGGGACACGGTGACAGCGATGACGATGGGGGGAAGGTGATGATGCACGGGCAGCCGGGCCAGGCTGGGCCACCCTGTCACCTCGTGTCACCTCCCCCCCCCCCCCCCCCATGTCACCCGGTCACCTGCTGCCCTCCCCCCCCCCCCCCAGGGTCACCTTGGTGCCACCCGTGTCACTGGTGCCATCCTGTGCCACTGCCAGGTCACCCCAGGGCCACTGCTGCCACTCGTGTCACCAGCCCCTGAGGTCCCTGCCTGGCACCTGCCACCCCACTGCACCCCACTGCACCCCACTGTGCCCCACTGCACCCCACTGCACCCCCACTGTGCCGCCACTGCACCCCACTGTGCCGCCGCTGCACCCCACTGTGCCCTCCCTGCACCCCACTGCACCCCACTGCACCCCACTGCACCCCACTGTGCCCTCCCTGCACCCCACTGCGCCCTCTCTGCACCCCCCCTGCACCCCACTGCACCCCCACTGTGCCACCACTGCACCCCACTGTGCCGCCACTGCACCCCACTGTGCCCCACTGTGCCGCCACTGCACCCCACTGTGCCCCCACTGCACCCCACTGTGCCCCACTGTGCCGCCACTGCACCCCACTGTGCCCCCACTGCACCCCACTGCGCCCTCTCTGCACCCCCCTGCACCCCACTGCACCCCCACTGTGCCACCACTGCACCCCACTGTGCCGCCACTGCACCCCACTGTGCCCCACTGTGCCGCCACTGCACCCCACTGTGCCCCCACTGCGCCCCCACTGCGCCCTCTCTGCACCCCCCTGCACCCCACTGCACCCCCACTGTGCCACCACTGCACCCCACTGTGCCCCCACTGCACCCCACTGTGCCCTCCCTGCACCCCACTGCACCCCACTGTGCCCTCCCTGCACCCCACTGCGCCCCAATGTGCCCTCCCTGCGCCCCCACTATGCCCTCCCTGCACCCCACTGCACCCCACTGCGCCCCCACTGCACCCCCACTGCGCCCTCACTGCACCCCACTGCACCCCACTGCACCCCACTGTGCCCTCCCTGCGCCCCAGTGCACCCCAGTGCGCCCCACTGCACCCCACTGCGCCCCCACTGCACCCCCACTGTGCCCTCCCTGCACCCCACTGCACCCCACTGCGCCCCCACTGTGCCGCCACTGCACCCCACTGTGCCCCCACTGCACCCCACTGTGCCCTCTCTGCACCCCACTGCACCCCACTGCACCCCCACTGTGCCCTCCCTGCACCCCCCTGCACCCCACTGTGCCGCCACTGCACCCCACTGTGCCCTCCCTGCACCCCACTGTGCCCCTACTGCGCCCCCACTGTGCCGCCACTGCACCCCACTGTGCCCCCACTGCACCCCACTGTGCCCTCCCTGCACCCCACTGCACCCCACTGCGCCCCCACTGTGCCCCACTGCGCCCCAGTGCACCCCAGTGCGCCCCAGTGCACCCCACTGCGCCCCCACTGCACCCCACTGCGCCCCACTGCACCCCCACTGTGCCCTCCCTGCGCCCCAGTGCACCCCAGTGCACCCCAGTGCACCCCACTGCGCCCCCACTGCACCCCCACTGTGCCCTCCCTGCACCCCACTGCACCCCACTGCGCCCCCACTGTGCCCTCCCTGCGCCCCAGTGCACCCCAGTGCGCCCCACTGCACCCTCTCCCCCTCCCCCCCCTCTATTTTTGCCCCCCCGACCCCTCCCTGCCCCCCCCATGGCCCAGGTCCCGGCTGCAGGTGCAGTGGGGTGCAGTGGGGTGCAGTGGGGTGCAGTGGGGTGCCGGGGACTTACGGGGTGCCGTGGTGGCTCCGCCCTGGGGGCCGCTGGGGGCTTTAGGCTCCGACGGGGGGAGGGGCAAAGGTCGGGCCAGGGGGGTCCCCGCAGCCCCCCCAGCCCGACCCTGCACCCCACACGGCTGCAACGAGAACAGGGTGAGGGGCACCCGGGGGGGGGGGTGGCAGTGGCACAGGGTGGCACGGGGGGAGACACGGAGGGGCACTGGCACAGGTTGGGGGGGGTCCCCAGGGTAGGGGGGTGGTCCCCATCACCCCTTTCCTGACCCCTGTGCTGCTGCTGGGTCATTTGCATGCAAGCCCCGCCCCCAGTGCTGTATTTGCATACAGGCCCTGCCTGGATACCCTATTTGCATAAGAAGCCCCGCCCCTGCTGCCTTATTTGCATACTGACTCCACCACCCCCCGAGCCTCATTTGCATCCCGGTCACAGCTCCAGGGGATTGGCCTGCACAGACCCCACCCCCCAGCTCATCTGCATAAGCCCCACCCCCGGTGCCTGATTTACATACAAGCCCCGCCCCAGGGTCCCCGTTGCCACGGTAACGGGAGCAGCACTGGGACCAGTATCCCCACGGGGTCCCAGACTGGTCTGGGGGTGGCGTCCCCAGTGTCCCTGCACCCACACGTCCCACATCACCGGGTCCCCTCATCCCCAGTGTCCTCCTGTCCCCAGTGTCCCCTGTCCCCCGTGTCCTCCTGTCCCCCCAGTGTCCTCCTGTCCCCCCAGTGTCCTCCTGTCCCCAGTGTCCCCTGTCCCCCGTGTCCTCCTGTCCCCCCAGTGTCCTCCTGTCCCCAGTGTCCCCTGTCCCCAGTGTCCTCCTGTCCCCCCAGTGTCCCCCCTCTCCAGTGTCCCCTGTCTCCACACTGATCCTGTCCCCAGTGTCCCTGTCCCCACAGTGTCCCTCATCCTTGCCATGTTTCCCATCCCCAGTGTCCCCCTGTCCCTTCAGTGTCCCTGTCTCCTTGTCCCCTCTCCAGTGTCCCCTGTCCCCACAGCATCCCTCATCCCACACCATTCCTTGTGTTCCCCCCACTCCAGTGTCCCCCACTGTCTCCATCCCTTTCCCCACACTGTCCCTGTCCCCACTGTCCTTGTCCCCACACTGTCCCCATCCCTGTCCCCACAGCGTCCCTGTCCCCACATCATCCCTCACCCCCACATCATCCCCCTTGTCCCCCCCCCGCCCCGCAGTGTCCCCCCCAGTGTCCCCCTCCCTGTCCCCACCTGGGGGCCGGGGGCGGCGCCGTCGGCGCAGACGAACTGGACGAAGTCCTTGAGCGAGTCCTGCCCGTGGTACCGGATCGTGGGGTGGGCGAAGTAGGGGCTGGACTGGGGCAGGAGGGACCCCGACGGGAAGTGCAGCGCCGAGGGGGGGGCCCGTGGGCTGCCTGCGGGGACCCCGCCCGCTCACACGGGACACGGGGACCCCGGGGGGCGGGGGGGACACAGGGTAACCCCAACCGTCCCACCCCCACCACACAGTCTGGGTCCTGGACCTCCCCCCTTCCAGTGCCCCCCAACCCATCATGGGTTCACCCCCCCCAAAGTGGGGACCCCAAGGATTTGGGGTGTGGGGATGTTGGGGTGGGGGGGGGTGGGGGGAAGGACACAGGGTAACCCCAAACATCCTCCCCACCCCAAAGTCTGGGTCCTGGACCCCCCCTCCCCCAGTGCCCCCCAACCCACTGTGGGTTCACCCACCAGTGACCAGGGGGGACCCACGTGTCCCAGGGGCCACCCTCTGACCCCCCCCAAATTGGGGACCCCAAGGATTTGGGGTCTGGGGTGGGGTGAGGCAGTGCAGGGTGGGGGATAGCGGGGGGCAGAGGTGCCCAGGGAGGATGGGGGGGTCCCGGGGGGGGTTGGGGGGTCCTGGGGGGGTTTGAGGAGTCCCAGGAAGGATGGGGGGGTCCCTTGGGGGGTTGAGGGGTCCTGGGGGGGTTTGAGGAGTCCCAGGGAGGATGGGAGGTCCCAGGGGGTCCTGGGGGGTTGGGGTCTCACCGGGGCGGACGCCAGCCAGGACGGGCAGGGGGTGGTGGCCAAAGGCCATGCGGGGGGCGGCCCCGTGCCCCGCCAGGGCGCTGCAGAAATCCAACTTCCCCGACTTCTTCAGCGCTGCTGGGCCTGGGGGGGCGGGGGGTGGGCGGGGGCTGGGGGGTGCACCCACCCCCACCCCACCCCAGGACCCCCAAACTGAGTCCTCCCCCCCCACCCCAGGCCTCCCAGTAAAGACCAGCCCCACCCCCCACCCCCCACAGCCCTCAGGGGACCCCCACTGACACCCCACAGCCCCCCCTCCCCAACCCCCCTGCACCCCCACAGCCCCCCCCAACCCCCCTGCACCCCCACAGCCCCTCCCCCAACCCCCCTGCATCCCCACAGCCCCCCCAACCCCCCTGCACCCCCACAGCCCCTCCCCCAACCCCCCTGCATCCCCACAGCCCCCCCCAACCCCACTGACACCCCACAGCCCCACCCCCAACCCCCACTGACACCCCACAGCCCCCCCCAACCCCCCTGCACCCCCACAGCCCCCTCCCACCCCCCCTGACACCCCACAGCCCCCCCCAACCCCCCTGCATCCCCACAGCCCCACCCCCAACCCCCCTGCACCCCCACAGCCCCACCCCCAACCCCCACTGACACCCCACAGCCCCCCCCAACCCCCACTGACACCCCACAGCCCCCCCCAACCCCCCTGCATCCCCACAGCCCCCTCCCCAACCCCACTGACACCCCACAGCCCCCCCCAACCCCCCTGCATCCCCACAGCCCCCACCCCAACCCCACTGACACCCCACAGCCCCCCCCAACCCCACTGACACCCCACAGCCCCCTCCCCACCCCCACTGACACCCCACAGCCCCCTCCCCAACCCCACTGACACCCCACAGCCCCACCCCCAACCCCCACTGACACCCCACAGCCCCCCCCAACCCCCCTGCATCCCCACAGCCCCCCCCAACCCCCCTGCATCTCCACAGCCCCCCCCAACCCCACTGACACCCCACAGCCCCCCCCAACCCTCCTGCATCCCCACAGCCCCCCCCAACCCCCCTGCATCCCCACAGCCCCCCCCAACCCCACTGACACCCCACAGCCCCCTCCCCAACCCCACTGACACCCCACAGCCCCCCCCAACCCCCCTGCACCCCCACAGCCCCCTCCCCAACCCCACTGACACCCCACAGCCCCCCCCAACCCTCCTGCATCCCTACAGCCCCCCCCAACCCCCCTGCATCCCCACAGCCCCCCCATGTCCCCCCCACAATGTCCCTCCCCATGTCTTCTCCTCCCCCCGCCCCCCCAGTGTCACCCACCGGTGTCCACGTCCCCCCCCCAGGGGCCCTGGCTGCTGCCGGGGGCTGGGGACCGCCCCGGCCCGGGGTAGAAAACGTCGTCCCCGGGGCCCTCCAGGTCCCCCTCGTCCAGGGCCTTGGGGCGCTTCGGGCCACTGCGGGGACAGGGGGGTCACCAGGGGGGCCCGGGGGGTCCTGGGGGGGTTATTGAGGTCCTGGGGGGTCCCAGGGGGTTATTGGGGTCCCAGGGTGTTATGAGGGGGGGGACCCAAGGGGTTGGGGGGGGTCCCTGGTGTGGAGGGGTCAGGTTTGGGGGGGTCCCTGGTGTGTTGGGGTCAGGGGGTCAGGGTTGGGGGGTCCCTGGTGTGGAAGGGTCAGGTTTGGGGGGTCCCAGGTCTGGAGGGCCAGGGTTGGGGGGGTCCCAGGTGTGGAGGGGTGAGGTTTGAGGGGGTCCCAGGTGTGTTTGGGTTGGGGTGTCAGGGTTGGGGGGTCCCAAGTCTGGAGGGCCAGGGTTGGGGGGGTCCCTGGTGCGTTGGGGTCAGGTTTGGGGGGTCCCAGGTGTGGAGGGGTCAGGTTTGGGGGGTCCCAGGTGTGTTGGGGTCAGGGCTGGGGGGTCCCTGGTGTGGAAGGGTCAGGTTTGGGGGGTCCCAGGTGTGGAGGGGTGAGGTTTGAGGGGGTCCCAGGTGTGTTTGGGTTGGGGTGTCAGGGTTGGGGGGTCCCAAGTCTGGAGGGCCAGGGTTGGGGGGGTCCCTGGTGCGTTGGGGTCAGGTTTGGGGGGTCCCAGGTGTGGAGGGGTCAGGTTTGGGTGGGTCCCAGGTCTGGAGGGGTGAGGTTTGGGGGGTCCCAGGTGTGGAGGGGTGAGGTTTGGGTGGGTCCCAGGTCTGGAGGGGTGAGGTTTGGGGGGTCCCAGGTGTGTTGGGGTCAGGTTTGGGGGGTCCCTGGTGCGTTGGGTAGGGGGTCCCGGGGTACCTGGCAGTGGGGGGTCCCAGGGGCCGGCGCCCCAGGGCCACGGGGCTGATGTTGTAGTAGCCCCCCGGGCTCTCCAGGTCGGCCAGAGAGAAGTTGGGACCCGACGCCGTCGCCACAGGGGCTGGGGGGACACATGGGGGACACAGGGGACATGGGACACCCATGTGGGACCCCCCACCTTGAGCCACCCTCGTGTCCCCCTGTCCCCCATGTCCCCATATCCCACATCCCCCCTTTACTACAACACCCCTGTGTCCCCCCTCCCCCTGGCCCCGTGTCCCCATGTCCCCCATGTCCCCCCTGTCCCCATGTACCCCCCAATGTCCCCCATGTCCCCTGTCCCCCCCGCCCCGATGTCCCCATGTCCTCCCCATGTCCCTCATGTCCCCCCTGTCCCCATGCCCCCCCATGTCCCCCCTGTCCCCCCTGTCCCCATGTACCCCCCAATGTCCCCCATGTCTCCTGTCCCCCCCCGCCCCGATGTCCCCATGTCCCCATGTCCCACCCCATGTCCCCATGTCCCCATGCCCCCCCATGTCCCCATGTCCCCCTGTCCCCCCGATGTCCCCCATGTCCCACCCCATGTCCCCATGTCCCCATGTACCCCCCAATGTCCCCCATGTCCCCTGTCCCCCCCTGCCCCGATGTCCCCATGTCCCCATGTCCCCCCCATGTCCCCATGTCCCCCTGTCCCCCCCATGTCCCCACTTACTCTGGGACACCCTCACCAGCTCCGTCACATTCCAGACCCCCGAGGTGACGAAGCAGTCCTGGAAGCTCAGGTGCCCTGGAGAGAGGGACCACAGGGGACATGGGGGGGACACTGCACTGGGGGGGGACACCCGGCACCGGGGACATAGACACCATGGGGACACAGGGCACTGGGGGCCATGTGGGGGGCACTGGGAGCACTGGGGACACAAGGGTGGCACTGGGGGGACACAGGGGTGGCACTGGGGGGATGAGGGTGACATGGGGGGTGACACTGGGGACACCCAGGTGACATGGGGGTGACACAGGGGTGGCACTGGGGACACCCAGGTGATACGGGGGTGACACAGGGGTGGCACTGGGGACACCCAGGTGACACTGGGGTGGCAGGGGGGTGGCACGGGGGACACCCAGGTGACACGGGGGTGACACAGGGTGGCACGGGGGACACCCAGGTGACACAGGGGTGGCACTGGGGACACTGGGGTGACACGGGGGTGACACAGGGGTGGCACTGGGGACACTGGGGTGGTAGGGGGACACCCAGGTGACAAGGGAGTGACACAGGGATGGCAGGGGGACATACAGGTGACACAGGGGTGGCACTGGGGTGGCACTGGGGACACTGGGGTGACACGGGGGTGACACAGGGGTGGCACTGGGGACACTGGGGTGGCAGGGGGACACAGGGGTGGCACTGGGGACACTGGGGTGGCAGGGGGACACTCACCGTTGGGCAGTGGTTTGATGTCGGCGTCTCCCTGGGGGTTTGAGCTGTCAGATTGTCCCGAGTCTGGGGTCAGAGCAGGAGGGGGGGTCAGAGCAGGACACTGGGGACCCCCCCGGACACTGGGGACCCTCCCTGAACACTGGGGACCCCCCCCTGACCATTGGGGACCCCCGTGGACACAGGGGTCCCAGCACTGAAGGACCCCTGTTCCCACGGGGTCATTTGAGGTGAACGACCCCCGGGACCTGGGCTGCACCCGACAGCACCCACAGCCCCCCCGAGGGGACCCAGGGGTCAGGGAGCCCCCACCCCACCCCCGAGGGGACCCAGGGGTCAGGGAGCCCCCACCCCACCCCCGAGGGGACCCAGGGGTCAGGGAGCCCCCACCCCATGTCCCCCCCAGGGGTCAGGGTGCCCCTTGTCCTGGTGATGGGGGGTGATGGGGGGGGGAGGCAGCAGCCGCAGGGGGCCGGGGGGGTTGGGGTGGGGGGGTTGGGGGGGGGTCGGGGCTGGCAGGGGGCCGGGCTGGGGGGGCCGGGGGGCCGCTGTGGGGCTGGGCCAGGGGCCAGGAATGCGCTGGCCCCCCGCCAACGGGCAGCGCCAACAAAGGGGCCATTGTCTGCGCCGGGCTGGGGGGGCACCCGGGCTCCGGGGTATCCCCCCCCCACCCCCACCCAACCACCCCCCACCCCATACACTGGGGTCCCCCCAGCACCCCCCACGCCAGATGTCTGGGTGTCCCATCCCCCCCTGTAACCCCCCCCAGACTCAAAACTTGGGTGTCCCCTCCCCAGCACCCCAACACCCCCCCCAGGGTTCCTCTCCCCCCCCCAACTCCTGTCCCACCCCGGGGGGGGAGGGGGGGTCAGGTCCCCTCTCCTGTTTTGTCCCTGTCGTGTCACCCCGCGGGGTCAGAGGTCACCAGGGCACGTGCCAGGTCACAGCCTCTATTTGGGGGGGGGTCACATGGTGGGCACATGTCTCCCCCCCCCCCCCCCCCCGTGCCTCAGTTTCCCTCCCAAGCTGGACCCAGCGGGGTCCCTATAGGTCCCCCAGCCCAAAAACAACCCCAGGGGGTCCCCAAGTCCGGTGGGGGGGATGGGGGGGGGGGGGTCAGCTGCTGCTGGGCAGCTGCTGCCCCCCCTGACCCCCCCCTACCCGTAGGGACCCTCCCATGGCACCTGCGTCCCCCAGCCCCGGGCGGTGCCAGCAGCCGTGTGTGTCACCCACACAGAGCCCTGCAGCCCCTATGGACCCACAGAGCCCCACGGAGCCCTATAGAGCCCTATAGAGCCCACAGAGCCCTATAGAGCCCCCAGAGCCCCACGGAGCCCTATAGAGCCCACAGAGCCCCACAGAGCCCTATAGAGCCCACAGAGCCCCGCAGAGCCCCACAGAGCCCTATAGAGCCCACAGAGCCCCGCAGAGCCCCACGGAGCCCTATAGAGCCCCCAGAGCCCTATAGAGCCCACAGAGCCCCACAGAACCCCACGGAGCCCTATAGAGCCCCCAGAGCCCTATAGAGCCCACAGAGCCCCACAGAACCCCACGGAGCCCTATAGAGCCCCCAGAGCCCCACGGAGCCCTATAGAGCCCACAGAGCCCCGCAGAGCCCCACGGAGCCCTATAGAGCCCTATAGAGCCCACAGAGCCCCGCAGAGCCCTATAGAGCCCACAGAGCCCCGCAGAGCCCCACAGAGCCCCACAGAGCCCTATAGAGCCCACAGAGCCCCGCAGAGCCCTATAGAGCCCCCAGAGTCCTATAGGACCCTATAGAACCTACAGAGCTCTATAGAACCCACAGAGCCCCATAGAGACCCACAGAGCCCCCAGAGCCCTATAGCGCCCCATAACTCCACCTGCACCCCCAGACCTCAGAGACCTCCAGACCCTTCAGGGTCACCCACAGCCCCGCCCTGACGTGCCCCACAGACCCCTATAGACCCCCCCACCGTGCCCCCCAGGCGTGGGGCTGGAGCGGGTGTGTCACCTATAGGGTAGGTTGTGGGGTGGGGGGGGGCACTGCCATGGGGCACACGCGTGTGCAAGGCATGGGGGGGGTCCCCTGTTATTGGAGGGATTGGCACATCATGGCATAGTGGGGGGGGGTTGTCCCCAATCTATGGGGGGGGGGGCCCCAACCCATGGGGGGTCTCCAACCCACGGGGGGGTCCCCAGCCTACGGGGGGGGTCCCCAGCCCCGGGGGTCCCGGCACAGAGAGGGGGGGGCTGCGGTGCCGCAGAGCCTTTCGGGTGCCAACAAGCGCCGCCATCTTACGCACAAGGGTTGGGGTGGAGGGGGGGGGTTGGCACTGTGCCCCCCCAACAAACCCCCTCACCCTACCCCACCCCCCACCTCAGCCTGTAACAGCCAAAGGCCCCCTGGTAGGGGGGTGTTGCGGGGGGGGGGGGGGGTTTGGGCTGTGCACGGGGCCTCGTGCAGCGCACGGGGGCACGGTGCCAACCGGGGCCATTTTGGTGGCGCCGAAACGGGAGCTGCTTTGGGGATTGGAGACCCCCCCCAAAATAAACCGGGAAGGGGAGGGGGTGGGTGGGATGTGTGGGGTGGGGGCTGCAGCCCCCCCTCTCCCCCCCCCCCCCCCCCCCCAGGGATATGGAACTAAAGGGCGGGGGGGAGGGGGGTAAGGTACGTACCCCAAATCACCCCACGCTGCGCACGAGGGAGCCGGGCACCACCAAAGTGACCCAAAATCCCCCACCCCAGCCCCAAAATTGTGTGTGTGCCCCCCAGTAGGTGACCATGTTGGGGTGTCCCCCCTCCGGGTACACACACGGCTCTGCCCCTGTGCCCCCCACACACGTGTGTCCCTGTCACAGCCCCCCCAGCCCGGCTCGGTGCTCACACGCGTGTGCATTCCCAGTGCCCCGTGGCACGAGGGCTGGGTGACTGTTACACACCCACACACCGGCCCGGGCAAAGGCGTCCGGCCCGGAGCGCGGCAGAGCCCGGTGCATGGCAGAGCCCGGAGCACGGCAGAGCCCAGAGCACGGTTCCCGGTGCACGGCAGAGCCCGGTGCACGGCAGAGCCTGGTGCACAGCACGGCACAAGGTTTGGTGCACGGCTCATGGTGCACGGCAGAGCCCGGAGCACGGTTCCCGGAGCACGGCAGAGCCCGGAGCACAGCAGAGCCCGGAGCACGGCAGAGCCTGGAGCACGGTTCCCGGTGCACGGCAGAGCCCAGTGCATGGCAGAGCCCGGAGCACGGTTCCCGGTGCACGGCAGAGCCCAGTGCATGGCAGAGCCCGGAGCGCGGTTCCCGGTGCACGGCAGAGCCCAGTGCATGGCAGAGCCCGGAGCGCGGTTCCCGGTGCACGGCAGAGCCCGGTGCGCGGCAGAGCCCGGTGCACAGCAGAGCCCGGAGCGCGGTTCCCGGTGCACGGCGGAGCCCGGTGCACAGCACGGCACAAGGTTTGGTGCACGGCACAAATCGGTGCATGGCCCAGCCCAGTGTTCGGTGCACAGCAGAGCCCAGGGCTTGCTCTGGCACCCAGCACGGTGCACGGCCCGGCACGGCTCACGGTGCACGGTGGAGCCCGTTGTACAGCCCAGCACGGCGCACAGCAGAGCCCGGTGCACGGCACAACCCGTTGCACGATGGAGCCCGTTGCACGGCTCCCGGTGCATGGCAGAGCCCGGTGCACAGCAGAGCCCGTTGCACGGCTCCCGGTGCATGGCAGAGCCCGGTGCACAGCAGAGCCCGTTGCACGTCTCCCGGTGCATGGCAGAGCCCGGTGCATGGCGGAGCCCGGTGCACAGCTCATGGTGCACGGCGGAGCCTGGTGCACGGCTCATGGTGCACGGCAGAGCCCGGTGCACGGCAGAGCCCGGTGCACAGCTCATGGTGCACGGCTCATGGTGCACGGCAGAGCCCGGTGCACGGCAGAGCCCGGTGCACAGCTCATGGTGCACGGCGGAGCCCGGTGCACGGCTCATGGTGCACGGCAGAGCCCGGTGCACGGCAGAGCCCGGTGCACAGCTCATGGTGCACGGCAGAGCCCGGTGCACGGCAGAGCCCGGTGCACGGCAGAGCCCGGTGCACGGCCCCCGGTGCACGGCAGAGCCCGGTGCACGGCTCATGGTGCACGGCGGAGCCCGTTGTACAGCCCAGCACGGCGCACAGCAGAGCCCGGTGCACGGCTCCCGGTGCACGGCAGAGCCCGGTGCACGGCTCACGGTGCACGGCAGAGCCCGGTGCACGGCCCCCGGTGCACGGCACAGCCCGGTGCACGGCTCCCGGTGCACGGCACAGCCCGTTGCACGGCCCCCGGCACGCGGCGCACTCCTTGGCACACAGCGTGGCTTTGTGCGAGGCACACGGGGTGGGGGGGGGGGCGTGGGGGGGCAGTAACCCCCTGACCGGGATCAACCATGGGGGGGGCCAAAGGGGGGGACACGGGGCAGCTGCACAGAAGCACCAGCACCCCCAAAACCGGGGAGGGGGTGGGTGGGATGTGTGGGGTGGGGGCTGCAGGGTCCCCTCCCCCCCACCACCCAGGGATATGGATCTAAAGTGGGGGGGGGAGGGGGGTAAGGTACGTACCCCAAATCGCCCCACACTGCGCACGAGGGAGCCGGGCACCACCAAAGTGACCCAAAATCCCCCACCCCAGCCCCAAAATTGTGTGTGTGTGTCCCCCAGTAGGTGACCATGTTGGGGGTCCCCCCCCGGGTACACACATGGCTCTGCCCCTGTGTCCCCCACACACGTGTGTCCCTGTCACAACCCCCCCACCACGGGTCAGTGCTCACAGATCTGGACGTGGGGGGGGTCACAGGGGGACCCTTCACCCCCAACCCCAGCTGGTGTCCCCAGGGTTGGTGACCCCAAAGTCCCTCCAGAACGTGGGGTGGGGGGGACACAGCAGGACCCTTCACCCCCAACCCCAGCTGGTGTCCCCAGGGTTGGTGATCCCAAAGTCCCTCCAGAACCTGGGGTGGGGGGGACACAGCAGGACCCTTCACCCCCAACCCCAGCTGGTGTCCCCAGGGTTGGTGACCCCAGAGTCCCTCCAGAACCTGGGGTGGGGACATGGTGGGACCCTTCACCCCCCAACCCCGGTGCCCAAGCTCTGGCGCAGCCCCCGCTCCACCCCCCCCCCCAGGTGACACTCACCGGGCGCGTGGACGAAATAGGCCAGGTAGAGGTCGAGCTCCTTGATGGTGACGCCGATGTGGTGGGGCTGGACGCAGAGCCCGGGGCTGGCGCACTGGGGAGCCTTGGCCAGGCGCTCCCCGTCGGTGCTCTCCAGGGGGACCCCCTTGAAGAGGATGACCATCACCAGGTCCAGGCGCCACACCTTGTCGGCCTGGCGCAGGCAGTCGATGCGGCGGATCTTGCCCTTCTGGTCGGGGTTGGAGAGGACGCAGCACGGCGCCTTCTTGCCGGTGACGGAGAGCACGAAGTCCTCGCGGCACTCGGGCCGGATGTCCTTGCGCAGCTTGGCCAGGAGGCGCGAGGCCCATTTCTGCTTGACCTCGGGTTTCTCGCCCAGCAGCTCGTCCTTGACGGCGCGCTCCTCCTCCTTGGACATCCTCTTCTCGTGCTTCTTGAAGTACTTGCGCTTGCGGGCCTGCAGGTTGAACCAGGTGTAGGAGAAGGCCCGGACGTGGGGCAGCAGCGCCTCGATGAAGGGGTGGAACTCATCCTGTGGGGCAGGGACGGGTCAGTGGGGCGGGGGCCGTGGGGCGGCTGAAACCCCGCCAGCTCCTGGGGGACCCTCATTCCACACCCAGAGCTCTTGAGGGACCCTCATTCCACACCCAGAGGTCCCGGGGGGACCCTCATCCTGAACTGGGAGCTGCTGGGGGGACCCTCACCCTGAATTGGGAGCCGCTGGGGAGACCCTGATCCTGCACCCAGAGCTCCTGAGGGACCCCCACCCTGAACTGGGAGCTCTCGGGGGGGATGGACCCGTCCTGCAAAGCAGGAGCATCCCGGGGCACGGCCCCATCCTGCACTGGGAGATCCCCGGTGGATGCCAGTGCTGTGCAGGGGGAGCATCCCCGGGCACAGGCCGGTCCCAGCCACCGGGGATGCTCCGCTCAGCCCCGGCCGTTGCTGGGGACCAGGGATACAGGAACGGGCCCGGGGTAACCTGCCCAGCTCCTGGTACCCAACCGCCACCGGGGACGAGCCGGCTCCCGGTCCCCGCGCAGCCCCGGTTCCGGTGCGGTCCCGCTATGCTCCCATGTCCCCAACCCGCGGACGGCACAACCCCGCGTCCCCGGTCCCGCATCCCCGGTCAGACCCTGTCCCAGCTCCCGGTCTCCGTGCATCCCCGTTTCCTGCACCGGCGCAGCCCTGTCTGTCCCCAGCCGGCTCCCGGTAACGCTCCTGCTGCCGTCGGCGCTCGTCCCCAAACCGCCCGCCCAGTCCCGGTCCCTGCTGCCAACCCCATCCCCGGTACAACCGATCACCATCCCCGTCCCCATGAGTCCCCGTCCCCGGTTGCCGCCCCCCGGTCCCCGCTGTCAGCGCCACCGGTCCCCGATCCCCGCTCGCCGGTGCCGTCGGTCCCCGATCCCCGTCGCGTTCCCCGGTGCCACCAGCGCTTGTCCCCGGTCCTGCCGGTCCCGTCCCGTCCCGGTCCGTACCATCGCGGCGGCTCATCCCGGCCGTGGGCAGCTGCCAGTCGGGCCCCGGTGGGGCGGAACCGGGGGGGCGACAGACAGGGACGAGGGGCGATACCGAGAGGGGGGGGGTGGGGGATTAACGGGGACCACCGGGGATGGGGGAACGGGTTTAGGGGGGTCGGACACAGCGGGGGAGGCTCAGGTACCGAGGGTCCCGGTTACCGGGGAGGGAGGGGGAGATTCCCGGTTACCGGGAGGGGGGTCCCAGGTGCCGGGACAGCACAAGGTGCTGGGGGGGGCGCTGGGGGGGGTGTCCCTATCAGGGGGTCCCGGTTCGGGGGATCCCGGTGCCGCAGCCGGAGCCGCCGCCGCCGCCACCGGGCGCGGAGCGCGCGGAGCCGCCGCGGCCCCTTTTGGCACCGGGACCGGAGCAGCGGTAGCCAATGGGAGAGCAGCGCGCGGGGGGAGCGGCCACCCCATTGGCTGAGCCGAGGGGGGCGGGACCCGAGGGTGGGGGTGGCGGCGGAGTTCGGGGCCGGGACACCCCGGGGGCGGAGGGGGGGAGTAACGGGAGCGTGCAGGGGCGGGAGCGCGCGGGAGCCCAGTGACCCTCGACCGCGACAGAGCCCCGGTGCACGCGCAGCCCAGGGGACGGGGGGGGGTGGGGGGCGGGACACGACGACTTCACCAAAACACGAGGATTTGCACCCAAAACTGTGGCCGGGGAGGGGGGAGGGGTGTGACCGCGTGCCTGGACCGCGCTCCTCGTGCAAATCCTCGTGCAAACCAGCCCGTGTGCAAACCCGCGTGCAAACCAATCTTCGTGCGAGTCCTCGTGCAAACAAACCCTCGTGCAAACCAACCCTGGTGCAAACGCTGGTGCAAGGGGGTCGCGTGAGGACGCCAGGGCTGTGCTCGCACGGGCCCCCCCCCCCCACACCCCGGGATGCGGTGTGGGGGGGGGGGGAAGGTCCCGGATTTTGGCCGCTTTCCCCAGCCCCGTGGCGGCCCCAGCGCGGAATGGCCCAAAACCTCCGTTTCTGCCCCCAAATCCCTGACGAGGCGCTTGGAGCCAACACTCCCCCCCTTCCCCCCCCCCCCCCCCCCCCCCGTGTAATTAATTCCCTCTGTGCAAAGAAAAATAGAAAAAAACCCACAAAATGGGGGGATTTTGGCGGCGGCTCCCGCCCGGCGCTGCCCGCGCAGCTCCCCCGCCCCCGAATTCCCGACTTGCACCCCAAAAACACGGCGGGTGGGGGGGGGGGAAGAGAGGGAGGGGGAAAGCTGCTTCCTGACCACCCCCCCCGCCCCCCCCCGCCCCATTTTTTGTTCCAAAACCCCAGAAAATGGCACCCGGCGGCTCCAGCACGAGGTGGGGGGAGAAGAGGGGAGAGCCCAGGTGTCCGGGACGCCCCTGGGCACAGGGACGGCTCCCGGTTCCAGCCAGACACCCAACGTGTCCCCTCCCTGACACCTGGGTCCCCTCCCTGACACCTGGGTCCCCTCCCCACCTTGGGGCCAGCAGAGACCCAGCTCAGTGGCCCAAACGCCGCGGCCACAGCGGAGACAAAGAGCCACCAGGTCCAGCCGCCTCCGCCCGAACACCCCGGTCCCCTCCCCAACGCCCGTGTCCCCTCCTGAACACCTGTGTCCCCTCGTGTCCCCTCCTGATCACCTGTGTCCCCTCCTCAACACCTGTGTCCCCTCGTGTCCTCTCCCCAACGCCCGTGTCCTGTCCCCTCCTGGACACCCCGGTCCCCTCCCCAATGCCCATGTCCCCTCGTGAAGACCCGTGTCCCCTCCTGATCACCTGTGTCCCCCCGTGTCCCCTCCTGATCACCTGTGTCCCCACCTGATCACCTGTGTCCCCTCCTGAACACCTGTGTCCCCTCATGTCCACTCCCCAATGCCCGTGTCCCCTCCTCACCGCCTGTGTCCCCACCCGAACACCCCGTGTCACCCCCTGTCCCCTCCCCGCCCTCAGTGGGGCCGGCCCGGAAGGATCCGGAGCTTTGGGCTCTGGATGTGCCCGGACACTGGGGGGTCCCTGCCCAAAGTTGGGGAGGGGGGGGGGGGGGGTGTGTCCCCACGGGGGCTGGCGGGTCCAGTGGCGGTGGCGGTGCCACCCGAGCTGCCATTGGCTGCGCCAGCCCCGCATTGAGCCGCAGTGGCGGGCGAAGCCACGTCCCCGCGTCCGCAGCTGCGAGCGCCCGGCAGAGCGCCAGCGCGGGGAGAGGGGTGGGCTGGGGGGGTGGGGGGCGAGGGGTGGGGAGGGGAAAAGCTGGGGTGAAAAAAGAGAAAAATGGGAAAAAAAAAAAGGGGGGGTGAAAATGGGGGAATGGGGAAAAAATGGGGAAAATGGGGGGAAATGGGGGAGAAAGAGAGGGGAAAGGGGGGGAAAGGGGGGAAAGGGGGGGAAAGGGGGGGAGAAAAAAGATAAAAAAATATAAAAAATGGAAAAAATAATATAAAAATTGAGGAAAAAAAATTAAAAATGGAAAAAATAAAAAAGGGGAAAAAATAGAAAAAATATTTTTAAAATGGAAAAAAAAATATTAAAAAATGGAAAAAATAACATTAAAAAATGAGGAAAAAATTTTTAAAATGGGGAAAAATTAAAACCCACCCCCCCCCCCCCTTCTTTAAGGCCCCCCCTCCCCATTTTGGTCCCGGCAGCACCCGCCCTCCCGCTCCGTTGCCAACTTCCCCCCCCCCGCCCGGCCTTCGGCTTCGCCGCCGAGAGAGAAAACAGCCCCGAAACAGCCGGAATTGCCGCCAAAAATCCCCCCCGGCGGCCCCTGACGCTGCTGCCAAGACCCTCCCGGGCGGGAAAGGGGGGGGGGGGCTGAGGAGGCGGAGTGGGGGGTGAGCATGAGGTGGAAGGGGGGGTTTGGGGGGGGGGGGGGGGGGTTGGCCATGAGGGTCTCCAGCAGCAGGGTGGGAGCTGCCAGGACCCCCATATCGGGGGGGGGACCCCAGAGTCCCAGCAGCCTCGGCGAGAAGGTGCCGGATGGTTCTGGCACGAGACCCAGGTGTAGGGGGGGGATTTGGGGGTTTGGGGGGAATCCAGGTGTCTGGGGGGGGGGGGGAGGGGATCCAGGTGTCCAAGAGTGGGGGGTTAGGGGAGGGATTTGGGGGGGATCCAGTTGTCTGTGTGTGGGGGGGTCCCGGGCAGTTGTTGGGCTCACGGTGCCTTGGCATCGATGGATCCAGGCGTCCGGATGTGTGTCCCCACCCCCTCACCCCCCCCCAGCACCCCCATTTCCACCAGTTGAGGAGGGAAACTGGGAATCCCCCCCCTCCCCCCCCCCATCCATGGCAGCCCCTCACCGTGGCCTCGTGCCAGGCTGAGCCGGGGGGGCCCCCACGGTGCTACCGCGGCCAAAAAAGCTTTTTGTGGCTCATCAATAATTCAGGGACCCCCCCAGCCCCCCCCTTTGTGTGTCCCCCCCCCCAAGGGCTCCTCCATTATTGATGCCACCAGCACAGCCCCCACAGTTGGGGGGGGACACACACACGCGTGGGGGGGGGTCAGTTGTGAGTTCAGCGACACGAGGACACGAAGCGCACGGACACGTCTCACCGCACATGCCACGCACATGTGAAGCACACGCGTTCCACACCCCCCCACCCCCCCTCTCGCACGTGGCGGTGGAGTGGGGAGTGGGGGGGGTTGGGGGGGGGTTTGGAGACTCCCCCACATCGATTGCATCAGCCGGGAACACGGTCACGCACGGTCACGCGTGGGGCACAGGGCCCTCACACGAGCGCTGCACCTTGCACGTGTGTGTGCGCGTGTGTGTGCGTGTGTGTGCGTGTCACACGCCGGGTGCGGGAGGGAAGGCACACGCGTCGCACAGAGAGGCGGCTGCCACGTGTGCACCCCCCCATTACATACGTGTGACACACGTGCGCTCTCTTTCCCCCATCACAAACCCTTGCACCCCGTGACAAGCGTGTGCACTTCCCCATGGTGACACGCGTGTGCACATCCCCACAGTGACACGCGTGTGAACCCCACCCTCCCCCCTGCCCCCCCAGCAGCGCTTTGCGCGCCCAGGGGTGCCTCGTGCAATGCACTATAGGGGCTACCACAGGCTGGGGGGGGAGGGGGGAGACACATGTGTGTCACATACGTGTTACATACGTGTTCAGTATGGGGCACGTGCACAGTGTGCACCCCGGCACGTGTCACACCGAGCCCCCCGTGATCACACTCACGCTGCATCCTGCCCATAGCCCCCCCCCAGCCACGGCGTTACCGTGGGCCACAACCCCGCGCCGTGACTGCCACCTGGGGGGGGGGGGGGGGGGGGGGGGGCGAGAGGGGCTGGGGGTCATGTGGGGACACGGAGAGGACATGGGAGTGACCCCGGTACCGACAGCCGGAGCCTGGTGCTGCGGCCAGACGGGATTCACCGGGGGAGGCTGCGGGGTGCGGATGAGCCACTGCCGGGGACACCGGGGGACAGGGGACACCGGGGACACTGGGGACAGGGGACACCGGGGACACTGGGGAGAGGGGACACCGGGGACGGGGCTGGAGCTGCGGTGAGGTATGTCCCGCTACACGTCCTGCTCCACGTGCCACGACCCGTGCCCGCGGCGGGACACGATGGGACACGGGGAGTGGATCCTGCCCGTGCTGGTGGCACTGACCCAAAACCGCCCAGAAACGGCTCAAAAAGAGAAAGTGGGGAGGGAGAGGGGATGAGAGGGGTGCACACGCGTGTGAGCTCAGGACACGCGCTGACACGCGTGTGGAGTGTGACCATGTGCACACAGGAGCACACGCGTGTGTGATGTGTGTCCGTGTGCACACGCAGGGGCACACGTGTGTGTGTGTGATGTGTGTCCATGTGCACACGCGTGTGCGTTGAGATGGGCAGGCGGGTTTAGAAGCGTGTCATTGGTGTGTGCGGGGCAAGAGGCACACGCGTGTGCGGGGGGGTGTCGCTGGCGCGTGCACACGCGTGTGCGGGGGGGTGTCGCTGGCGCGTGCACACGCGTGTGCGGGGGGGTGTCGCTGGCGCGTGCACACGCGTGTGCGGGGGGGTGTCGCTGGCGCGTGCACACGCGTGTGCGGGGCGGGCGCCGAAGCTGCGAGAAGCGTTTCTGGCCATGGGCCCGGACGGAACCGGCGCCAAAACCGCCCCGAAAAGCGGGAGAAAAGGGCAACGGGGGAGGGGGGGGGACGGGGGGGGGTGGAGCAGAAACGCCCAACCTGGGGGGGAGGGGAAAAAGGGTGTGGGGGGGGTCAGATCAACTGAGTGGTCATGAGGGGACCCCCGGGGGGATAAGGGGGGGGGTTTGGGACCCCCCCGTGTGACGGTCACCGGGTTGTTTCTTTATCCAGCGCCTGACGTGGCTTCTCCTCATGGACCCCCCCACCCCCATGGACCCCCCCAGACACCCCAAAACTCCCCACGAACCCCTTCAGACCCCCCCCACGGACCCCAAAACCCCTCACGGACCCCCCACCCCTTTGGATCCCCCAGCCGCCAAACCCCTCCACGGACCCCAACCCTCCCCCGCCTCAGCGAAGTGTCTCCCAGTCCCGGTGACCCCGGGGGGGGCGGGAGCCGGGGGGGGGGCCTGATCCTCACCCCACGGAGCCCCCCCCAGCCCTCCTATGGACGCCAGGACCCCCCCCCCAAATACACACACACACTCCGAGGAGGCGGGCGGGGGGTCTCAGCCGCCCCGGTGGGACCCGCGGGCACCGACTGCCCCGTCCCGTGGGTGACACCTCCCGTGGGGGAAAGACCCCCCCGGCGCCGGTTGCCGGTGGGAGACCCCCGCCCCGCCTTCCTCCGCCGCAGGAACGGGATTCACAGTGACACCGGGATGGGGGGGGGTCCCACATCGGACCGGAACCCCCTCCCCACCCCCAACCCCGCACCGGGGGTCCGGCTGGGACCGCTCCGGTAGCCCCGTTCACCCGTAGCTCCGGTACCGGCAGAGAAAGGGGAGTCGCCACCCGCTCGGTACCGATAACCGGGGAGGGGGGTCGCACCCCCCACCTACTCACTTGCACCCCCCATTTTGCGGGGCGCAGCCGTTCACGACGCGAACCCCCAGGACCGGACCCGCCGTTACCGGAACCCCCAGTCCCCCCCGCGTTACCAGACACCCCTCCCGTTACCAGACGCACTTCCCCGCTACTGGACCCCCCCCGTTACCAGACGCTCCCCCCTCCGTTACCGGACCCCCCCCCCCCGCCGTTACCGGCCGTACCTGGGTGAGGCAGTACGGGGAGTACATGGCGGCGGTGTCAGCCGCGGCGGGGCATGGCGGGCGGGCGGGTGGGGGCGGGGAGGGAATTCGGGGAGGGGTCCCGGGTCCGGGGGTGGCGGTGCCGGTACCGGTGGCGCGCGGGGAAAGTTTGCGCGAAGTTGGCGCGCGCCGCACTTTTGCCGCGGGAAGCGCCTCGTCGGCCACGCCCCCCGCTCCGCCAGACCACGCCCCCTCCGGTCCGCCAGGCCACGCCCCCACTAGACCACGCCTCTTCGCGCGCCCGTCCCTGTCTTGGACACGCCCACTCCCGTCGAGGCCACGCCCACTCCCCCGCGGACACGCCCCCCCGCTCTGGGCTCCGCCTCTTCCCGGAGCGACCTGGGGGGACACACGGGGGCACGTGGGGACACGGGACAGCCCCCCCCGCCCCCCCCCCCCCCCCAGCGCTGCCGGGGGTCCCCACTGGTGACAGTGACGGTGACAGCGCCGGTGGCAGCAGCATGGGGCAGGGGTGGCCGCCGTGACCGTGTCGTGACAGCGGTGGTGGCAGCGCCATGACAATGACAGTGACAGTGACAGCACTGGTGACCCTGTTGTAACAGTGACAGTGCTGTGACAATGCCAGTGCCAGTTCTGGTGACCGTGTCATGACAGTGACAGTGCCACGACAATGATGGTGACAGTGGCAGTGGGTGACAGCGGCAGTGCCTGTGGGTGACAGTGGCAGTGGGTGACAGTGCCTGTGGGTGACAGTGGCAGTGGGTGACAGTGGCTGTGGGTGACAGCGGCAGTGCCTGTGGGTGACAGTGGCAGTGGGTGACAGTGCCTGTGGGTGACAGTGGCAGTGCCTGTGGGTGACAGTGGCAGTGGGTGACAGTGGCCGTGGGTGACAGTGGGTGACAGTGGCCGTGCCAGGGGCGGTGACAGCGGCGGTGACAGCGCGGTGACGCCTCATCTGTCATCCCGGCTGTGGCCGCGTCCCTTCGCCATCTGTCACCGGCCGGTGCCAGCGCTGGCACTGCCGCTGCCACCCCTTCGCTGCCGGAGACGCCGGCACCGCCACGGCCCGGGGGGACACGGGGGGACAGCGCTCCGGAGTGACCCGGCTGTCACCACCTGTCCCCGTGTCCCCGCGCACACTGTGACACACCCTGACACGCCGTGACACACCCTGACACGCTGTGACACGCCCTGACACGCTGTGACACGCCACGCGCGTGTGACGGGGACACGCTGTGACACGGTCCCGGTTGGAGGCGGGGGTGGGATCAAGGCGGGAATCGCAGAGGCCCCAAAATGGGGCAAAACTGCCCCAAAACGGGGTCCGCGTGCAGCCCCTCCCCACCTCGGGAGCGCAGTGGGGGATGGGACGCTTGTGCGTGTCCCCCCCCCGCCCTGGGGAGCGTTTTGGGGCGATTTCAGGGGATTTTGGCTCCGGCGGGTTTTCGGCAACGGCCGAGGCCTGGAAGCTATTAACGGCCCCGCCCCCCCCCCCCCCCCACCACACCCTCCCCCCATCATCCCCCCCCCCCCCCCCCCCCCACCGGCAGCTCCAACCAGACCCGGGGGGGCCGATCGCGGAGCCTCGGTTTTGGGGGGGATTTGGGGGAGGGGGGGAACCCCGGGGGGGTCCCGGGGGGGGGGGAAGGACCCGCGCGAGGCCAACTGCCCCTCCCTCCCCAAAATGGGGGAGGGGCGGTGGCTCCAGAGCGCCCCCCCCGCCCTTCTCCAGCCACATGTTGGGGTTTCCAGGGCGTGTCCCCCCCCCATTAGGAGACCCCCCTGCCCCCGTTAGGAGCCCCCCCCGCTCCCGGTCCCCCCCCTCGCCCCCACCTTCCGCCCGCGCCTTCATCCACTTCCTGTACGTCACTTCCGTCACCCGGTACAAGATGGCGGCGCCCACGGGCCGGGCGCTGATGGCGGCGCTGGGCCGGGCCCGGGTGTCCCCGGTTCGGTTTTACCGGGCGGCTCCGTTAAAGCGGCTCCCGGGCCCGGCCCCGTTGGATTCCGCAGACCCGCGGGCTGCGGCGCGGCGGTTCGGGCGGCTCGGGGAGGCGGCGGCGGTGCCGGTGTGGCGGCTCTGGCCGGACCCCGAGCGGCTGCGGGAGCTGGAGGCGGAGGAGCGGGAGTGGGACCCGCCGCTGCGGGAGGTGGAGGCGGCGCTGGACCGGCGGGAGCGGGAGGAGGCGCAACGGCGGGAGGAGAGGTGGGGCGGGGCGGGGCGGGAGGGAGTGGGATTGGCGGCTGGGGAGCACTGGTGGCACTGGGAGCACTGGTGGTGCTGGGAGCACTGGGATCGGGGGCAATGGTGGCACTGGGAGCACTGGTGGCACTGGGATCAGGGTCACTGGTGGCGCTGGGAGCACTGGGATCAGGGTCCCTGGGATCAGGGTCACTGGTGGTGCTGGGGGCACTGGGATCAGGGTCACTGGGATCAGGGTCACTGGTGGTGCTGGGGGCACTGGGAGCACTGGTGGCACTGGGAGCAGTGGGATCGGGGTCACTGGTGGCACTGGTGGCACTGGCATCAGGGTCACTGGGATCAGGGTCACTGGTGGCGCTGGGAGCACTGGGATCAGGGTCACTGGTGGCGCTGGGATCAGGGTCACTGGTGACGGTGGGAGCACTGATGGCACTGGGATCGGTGTCCCCGGTGTCCCCAGGGCGCAGCTGGTCCGGACCCGCCTGGCCGCGATGCCGGCGCTGGTGGCCGCGTGGCGGCGGGAGCGCGCGCAGGCGCGGGAGCGGGCGCGGGAGGAGGCGACGCGGCGGCAGCGGCTGCTGGCAGAGGCCGGTTTGGGGGGGTCTCACCCCCGCCGGGGTCCCCCCGCCCGGGCCCAGGCGCTGCTGGAGGACCTGGAGCGGCAGCGGCGGCGGGAGGAGAAGCGGCGGCGGCGGGAGGAGCGGGAGGAGCTGGTCCGGGGCGCCGTGGCCGCTGCCGAGGCTGCTGCTGCCTCCCGCCCCCCGCCCCCCACCGCGGGGACCCCCCCCGAGAGCACCGAGACCTGAGAGACCCCCCCCCAAAAAAACCATCCACAGACCCCAAAATGGGTTTAAAACTTTGCATTTAATTTCCCCTCCCCCCAACCCCGAGTTGTGGTTCCTCCTGTGCCCCTCCCCCCACTCTCCAACCACCCCCCCAGGGGCAAAAGAGGAGAGGGGGGGCTCAGCAACCCCTATCTCCTGCCCCCGCCCCAACCCCCCCCCCCATCCACAGACCCCAAAATGGGTTTAAAACTTTGCATTTAATCTTCCCCTTTGCCCCCCCCCCCCCCCGGGTAAAATGGGGGAGGGGGGGGCTCAGCATCCCCCCCCCCCCCCCCCAAAAAAAGAACCATCCACAGACCCCAAAATGGGTTTAAAACTTTGCATTTAATCTTCCCCCCCCCCCCAACCCCGAGTTGTGGTTCTTCCCCCCGTGCCCCTCCCCCCCTCCCCACCCCCCCCCCGGGGTAAAATGGGGGAAGGGGAGGGGCAGGAGTCGGGGGTTGCTGAGCCCCCCCCAGCACATGGAGGGAGTGGGGGGGGGGGGGGTGTGTGTATGGGGGGGATCCCAATTCTGTCCCCTCCCCCAAAAATCCCCTTTGAGCTGCGTGTCCCCCTCCCCCCCAACCTTGCAGTGGGACCCCTCCCCCACCCCGAGGAGGGACCATGGCCCCCGTGTGCCCCCCCTGCGGGTGGGGGTGGGGGAGCCCCTCAGTCGTCATCAAAGTTCTGGCTGAGCAGGAAATTGGCTGCCAGGTTCTCGTTCTTCTCGCAGGCGAAGTAGGCCTGGATCACCAGGCTCTCGGGGAACCCCAGCGCCTTCAACTGCGGGCGGGGGGAAGGGGTCACTCTGGGCCCTCTGACACCCCGGGGGCAAGCACAGCTCCCTCCTGCCACCCCCGGGGCAAGCACAGCGTCCTCCTGCCACCCCCGGGGCAAGCACAGCTCCCTGCTGCCACCCCCGGGGCAAGCACAGCTCCCTGCTGCCACCCCCGGGGCAAGCACAGCTCCCTCCTGCCACCCCCGGGGCAAGCACAGCGTCCTCCTGCCACCCCCGGGGCAAGCACAGCTCCCTGCTGCCACCCCCGGGGCAAGCACAGCTCCCTCCTGCCACCCCCGGGGCAAGCACAGCTCCCTCCTGCCACCCCCGGGGCAAGCACAGCTCCCTGCTGCCACCCCCGGGGCAAGCACAGCTCCCCGCTGCCACCCCCGGGGCAAGTACAGCGTCCTCCTGCCACCCCCGGGGCAAGCACAGCGTCCTCCTGCCACCCCCGGGGCAAGCACAGCTCCCTCCTGCCAGCCCCGGGGCAAGCACAGCTCCCTCCTGCCAGCCCCGGGGCAAGCACAGCTCCCTGCTGCCACCCCCGGGGCAAGCACAGCTCCCTCCTGCCAGCCCCGGGGCAAGCACAGCTCCCTCCTGCCAGCCCCGGGGCAAGCACAGCTCCCTGCTGCCAGCCCCGGGGCAAGCACAGCTCCCTCCTGCCACCCCCGGGGCAAGCACAGCGTCCTCCTGCCACCCCCGGGGCAAGAACAGCTCCCCCCTGCCACCCCCGGGGCAAGAACAGCTCCCCCCTGCCACCCCTGGGGCAAGCACAGCTCCCTCCTGCCACCCCTGGGGCAAGCACAGCTCCCTGCTGCCACTGTTAACTCTGGGCCCTAATGGCAACTTTCCCTGTGTGCCCCTCAGTGTCACCTCTGCACACGTTATCGGGGGCAGCAGTGACTCTGGTCCCTGATGCCAACGGGGACTCTGGTGTTTAGTGACACCTGGAAAGGAGCTGCTGGGTTCTGATTGCCACTAAGAGTTAAATTTTGCTGTTAACTCTGGTCCCTAATAACAGCAACAGTGCCCAGGTACAGCTGTTAACTCTGGAGCCTAATAACAGCAACAGTGCCCAGGTACAGCTGTTAACTCTGGAGCCTAATAACAGCAACACTGCCCAGGTACAGCTGTTAACTCTGGTCCCTACTGAGAGCCCGAAGCGCCCCGTGCCCACAGGAGCCCCCCCCAGCCCCCCCTTACCCTTTCTATGGCTTCTTTCTCCTGAGGCGTCACCTGGATGTAGTTCATCTGGGGGGACTCATCCCCGATGGCGCCCACCTCCCCCTCCAGCTCCCCCAGCTCCCCCAGGGGCTCGTTCAGCATCTGGATGAATTGTTCCTGGTGCTGGCTGATTTGCTGGGGGGGGAAATGAGTCGGGGGGGAAATGAGTCGGGGGGAAATGAGTCGGGGGGGGTCCCTGGGGTGGGGATCGCAGGGGGGATGAGAGGGTGGGGGGTCCAGCTGCTGGACCAGGGGGGATTGGAGGTCCCTGGGGGGGGGATGGAGGTCCCTGGGGGGGGGGGATGGAGGTCCCTGGGGGGGGGGGATGGAGGTCCCTGGGGGGGGGGTGTTCCTGCGGGGGTACCTGGAGCAGCTGGGGGTTCTCCTGGCCCAGCTGCTGGAGTAGGGGGGGGGATGGGGGAGGATGGGGGAGGATGGGGGTCCCAGGGGGGAGGATGGGGGAGGATGGGGGTCCCCGGGGGAAGGATGGGGGAGCAGGGGGGGTTCTCCTGGCCCAGCTGTTGCAACAGGGGGGGGATGGGGGTCCCAGGGGGGGTACGGGGGTCCTGGGGGGTGGGTACCTGGAGCAGCTGGGGGTGGGTACCTGGAGCAGCTGGGGGTTCTCCTGGCCCAGCTGCTGGAGTAGGGGGGAGGATGAGGGAGCAGGGGGGGTTCTCCTGGCCCAGCTGCTGCAGCAGGGGGGGGATGGGGGTCCTGGGGGGGGGTACCTGGAGCAGCTGGGGGTTCTCCTGGCCCAGCTGCTGCAGCAGGGGGGGGGATGGGGGTCCTGGGGGGGGTACCTGGAGCAGCTGGGGGCTCTCCTGGCCCAGCTGCTGCAGCAGGGGGGGGTACGGGGGTCCTGGGGGGGGGTACCTGGAGCAGTACCTGGAGCAGCTGGGGGTTCTCCTGGCCCAGCTGCTGCAGCAGGGGGGGGGATGGGGGTCCTGGGGGGGGTACCTGGAGCAGCTGGGGGTTCTCCTGGCCCAGCTGCTGCAGCAGGGCGGGCAGCAGGGCCGGGTTCTGCTGGATCACCTGGCGCATGTTCTGGAACTGGGGCTGCTCCCGCAGGAACTCCAGGGGGTTCTCCCCTGGGGGGGAGGCACGGTGAGACCACACCCATTTGGGGGGAGGGGCACGATGAGACCACACTCATTTTGGGGGGGCACTATGAGACCACACCCATTTGGGGAGGGGCACTATGAGACCACACCCATTTGAGGGAGGGGCACGATTAGACCACACCCCCACTCTCCCCAACGGGGGAACATCAAAGCCCAGAGGTGGGGGCTGGATGGGCGTGTCCAGAGGAAGCTCCTCCCCCCAATGGAGGTGTCCAGCTGAAGCCCCTCCCCCAATAGATGTGTCCCCCACAAGCCACACAAACCCCACCCCAATGGTCATGTCCCCCACCAGCCCCTCCCCCCCATGGGGTGACGCCCACCAGCCCTTCCCCCCCATGGGCATGTCCTCCACCAGCCCCTCCCCCCATGGGCGTGTCCCCCCCAGCCCCCCCCCACTGACCCTCAGGCGGGGGCTGCTCCGGGGGGCGACTCTCCTGCACGGGGGGGCGCTCGGGCTCGGGGCTGCCGGGGATGCCCTGGGCGGGGGAGGGGGAGGTCAGAGGTGGTCGGGGGAGGTCAGAGCCCCCCCCCAGCCCCTCCCCCCCCCGCCCAGCCCCCCCCTCACCGTCAGCAGGTACTCCACGGCCCGGTGGGGGTTGTTGTAGCTGGCCCGGAGCGCGGCCACCACCCGCTCCCGCTCGTAGCCCATGGACATGATCTCCGTCAGCATTGTCTCGTACTCCGAGCCCGTCACTGCCGGGGGGGGGCGCAGGGGGGGGTCAGGGCTGGGCCTGGGACCCTCCCCCACCCCCCTCCCATTCAGATTTTACCCCAAATTCCCCCCCTCCCCCATTTATCCACTTCTCCAACTTCATTCCAGACCCTTCCCCCCATCACACATTTAAACCCCCCCACCCTGAGAACCAGAAATCCCCCCCCCCAAACCCCCCAACCCCAGAGACACCCCCCTACCCCCAGAGATTCCCCCCCCCCCACCCCTAGAGATCCCCCCTCCCTGGGACCCCCCAGCACCCACCGAGGGTGGAGGCAGCGTCGGCTGAGCGCCCGGCGCTCCCGGGAGCAGGAACGGAGCTAGGGGTGCAAAAGAGAGAGAGGTGGCAACTGGGGCTCACCCTGTGCCCCCCCCCAAAATACTCCTCTACCCCCCCAAAACCCACCCCCCCAAAGGAAAAATCCTCCCTGCACCCCCTTAACTCGCCCCCCCACCCCCCCAAACGCTCCATTTCCACCTCCCCACCCCCACACCACAGGGTCACCCCCAAATCCCCCCCCTGGGGTTCTGCCCCCACCCCCCCCCCGCTATTACCCCGCCGCGGGCTCCGGGAGGGTGAGCGGGGGCAGCTCCTGGGCCGGGGGCTCCTCGCTGGGGGCGGCCGGGGGCGGGGGGACGACGTCAGTAACCGGGGGGGGCCCCGGTGCTGCCGGAGGCTCCGAGGTGCTGCCGGCTCCGGGCTCAGGGGCTGCGGGGCCCAGGGCTGACTTGGCCTGGGGGAGGGGAGAGGGGTGATGGGGAGGGGAGAGGGGTGATGGGGAGGGGCGAGGGGTGATGGGGAGGGGCGAGGGGTGATGGGGAGGGGCGAGGGGTGATGGGGAGGGGCGAGGGGT
>OU015557.1:926411-943911 GCA_907165065.1 Caprimulgus europaeus
CAGCTGGCGGCAGCAGCAGCCAAACCAGGCTCTGGGAGTGGTGCCAGCGCCGGCGGCCACAGCTGTCACCACCCCCCCCCCGCCACCTCTTTGGGGACAGCAGCCAGGCAGTGGCCGTGCCAGCAGCTCTGCCCACCGCAGCCCCCCGTTTCTCCCCGCTCCCCCCAGGTGGCGGGGCTGGCGGAGCAGCTGGAGGAGCAGCTCTTCAGCCTCTACGGCCTCCACACCGAGCTGATCCAGCAGCGCCTGCAGGAGCTGGCGGAGGTGCTGGGGTGGCTGGGCCAGGCCAAGGCCGAGCTGCAGCGGCTCTGCCACGCCATGGAGGCGGCTCACCGGGACCTCTGCCGGCAGCACAAGGCCTGAGGGGGGGCTGGGTCCCTGGGGGGGGCCCAAAACCCATGGGGAACCCCCAAACACATGAGAGCCCCCCCCAACCCATGGGGAACCCCCAAACCCGTGGGAGAGACCCCCCCAAACCTGTGGGAGAGACACCCCTAAACCTGTGGGAGCCCCCCCCAAACCCGTGGGGAACTCCCAAACCCATGAGAGCCCCCCCAAACTGGTGGGAGCCCCTCCAAACCCCCCCAAACCCGTGGGAGAGCCCACCCTAAACCTGTGGGAGCCCCTCCAAACCCGTGGGGAACCCCCAAACCTGTGGGAGAGACCCCCCCAAACCCACGGGAGCCGCACCCAAACCTGTGGGAGCCCCTCCAAACCCCCCCAAACCCATGGGACCCCCCAAACCCGTGTGCTGTGCCAGAAAAGGAGATTTTTGGGGCTGAAAATGTTTTTTCTGTCACTGGTGGTGTTGGTGTCAGTGTGGATTTGTGCAAAATGAGCCCCAAACCCCCAAAAACGCAACCCCTGCCCCCCCAAAAAAACCAAAAAAGGTCAAATCTGGAGGTTGGTCCCCGTGGTGTCACCGAGTTCCCCGTGGTGTCACCAGGTCCACCGTGGTGGGGACTGGAAGGGACCTCACAAGCTCACCCAGTCCAACCCCCCTGCTGGAGCAGGAACACCTGGGTGAGGTCACACAGGAAGGTGTCCAGGAGGGCCTTGAATGTCCCCAGAGAAGGAGACTCCACACCCTCCCTGGGCAGCCTGGCCCAGGGCTCTGGCACCCTCACAGGAAAGAAGTTCCTCCTCAAATCCAAGCAGAACCTCCTGTGCTCCAGCTCACACCCACTGCCCCTTGTCCTACCACTGGACACCACTGAGAAGAGCCTGGCCCCATCCTCCTGACACTCACCCTGCAGATATTGATCAACATTAATGAGGTCCCCCCTCAGCCTCCTCTTCTCCAAGCTGAAGAGCCCCAGCTCCCTCGGCCTTTCCTCACCAGGGAGATGCTCCACTCCCTCCATCACCTTGGTGGCTCTGTGCTGGGCTCTCTCCAGCAGTTCCCTGTCCTTCTGGAACTGGGGGGCCCAGAACTGGACACAAGATTCCAGCTGTGGCCTCACCAGGGCAGAGCAGAGGGGCAGGAGAACCTCTCTGACCTACTGACCACCCCCCTTCTAATGCCCCCCAGGTGCCATTGGCCTTCCTGGCCCCCAGGGCACAGTGCTGGCCCCGGTCAGGGGGGTCGGGGTCCCCCTCCATGGCTGGGGGAGGGAGTGGGGGGTGGGGAAGGTGTCAGCAGCTCCCCCCCCCCAGCCAATTAACGGCGGAAACAAACAGCACCGAGATAAGGGACGGTCAACAACGGACTCTACCGGGCAGGAACGATGGAGAGCGCGGCACAACTGGGCCCCCCCCCCGCCCTGTAAACGGTAAAAAACAGAACAAAATGGAAAAAAAACAACCCCAAAAACCAACACAATGTGAAAAATTGTATTGATGTTTGTATTGGCCAGGGCACGGGGCTCCTGGAGGCTGGAGATGCCAAGCCTTAAAAAACCTCCATGGGAATGGTGAGGAACGTATTTGTGTCTGGGGGGTGGTTTTGTGTCTCTGTGTGTCTCTGTCTACCCCCTCGGTACCACCATCCCCCATTGTCCCACCCTGCCCTGGGAACAGACGGACAATTGGCACTAGGGAAAGGTCTGAGAAGTCCCAAAGGTTTCCTGTTCTCTTTCCAAGAGCCAGAAAGAAAACGGCTTTTACCATAATGAAAAGAAGGGGAAAAGACAACGACACAGGAGAAAACCCCGAAGTCAGTTTATTCCCTTTAAGGGAGGTGCCTCTGAAGGCGAGGGGGGGAGGGCACACGAAGTGGAATAGAATTTGTCAGTGCTCCTCTAACTTCTACTGAAGTTAGGGACTTTAAAAGGAACTGAGAGGCTTGCTGGAAGACCCCATGGGCTTACCTGAGCAGTGAGATCCATTCCTGGGTCCCAGCGTTTATCCCTGGGAGGAAATGCAATCAGTACTGGGCACACTGGTTTCCCCTGAGTGGTGAGAGTGGCTGGAATGAGGATATGGGAACGAGAGAACCCACAAGGCCCATCAGGGGATCAGAAATTGCCAATAGCTAATCCTGATCAGGATCAAAATGGTGCAGGGGGCTGCAGAAACATAAGCCATTATTGGGATCTAATTATTAAAGGTATAAAGGAAGACAAGAGAGAGGATACGGTCCCCCCAGTATTTTTTGGCCAAAGTTTGGGGCAGCTCAGATCTGTGAGTGCCCCACTCACCAGTAGTGAAGTGAGATTATTTTTTTAAAAAAAGAAGAAATAAAATCTTTAGTTGAAAACTTCTAGGAAGAACCCTATATTTTAATTTGGACAAAAGAATTAGTACAAGAGTTAAAACAATACTTAATTACCGTGCCTATTTTAGCCTGGCCATCTCTAGATAAAGCTTTTGGGTTGTTTCTCACAGTAGATTAAGCGGCTGCCTTAGGAGTTTTAACCCCGGGGTGGGGAGATAAGCAGCAACCTTTGGCATTTCTGTCTGAGCTCTTGGATCTGGTGTAAGAAAGTGACCAGAGTGTGCACAGGCAGTGGCAGCTGCTGCCCATCTGGTGAAAAACCAAACAAAAACCAGCAAACTGATATTTGGTGGGGTATTAGTGGCAAGTACTCCACACCAAGTACAAACAGTCTGGACACCAAAGCTGGACGCCTTCCCGTGTGATGCTGCTGCGGCAGGGGGGTTGGACTGGATGATTGTGGTGGGTTGACCCTGGCTAGATACTGGGTGCCCACCAAAGCCCACTCTATCACTCCCCCTCCTCAAATGGGCAGGGGGAGAAAAATATAATGAAAAGCTCGTGGGTGGAGATAAGGACGGAGAGAGATCACTCAGCAATTACTGGCACGGGCAAAACAGACTCGACTTGGGGGAAAAAAACAAATTTACTTTATTACCAATCAAAATCAGAGAATGAGAAGTAAAACCAAATCTTAAAACACCTCCCCCATCCCTCCCTGCTTCCCGGGCTTCATCTCTTTCCCGATTTCCACCTCCTCCCCCCAGCAGCACAGGGGGACAGGGAATGGGGTTGGGGTCAGTTCATCACACGGTGTTTCTGCCGCTGCTTCCTCCTCAGGGGGAGGTCTCCTTCCCCCGCACCAGAGTGGGGTCCCTCTCACGGGAGACAGTCCTCCACCAACTGCTCCAACGTGAGTCCTTCCCATGACTGACAGCTCTGCACGAGCTGCTCCAGTCTGGGTCCATTCCATGGGGTGCAGTCCTTCAGGAAGGGACTGCTCCAGCGCGGGTCCCCCACGGGGTCACAAGTCCTGCCAGCAAACCTGCTCCGGCGTGGGCTCCTCTCTCCACGGGCTACAGGTCCTGACAGGAACCTGCTCCAGCGCGGGCTTCCCGCGGGGTCACAGCCTCCTTCGGCATCCACCTGCTCCGGCGTGGGGTCCTCCACGGGCTACAGGTGGTCACTGCTCCACCATGGACCTCCATGGGCTGCAGGGGGACATCTGCTCCACCATGGACCTCCAGGGGCTGCAGGGGGACATCTGCTCCACCATGGACCTCCATGGGCTGCAGGGGGACATCTGCTCCACCATGGACCTCCATGGGCTGCAGGGGGACATCTGCTCCACCATGGACCTCCATGGGCTGCAGGGGGACAGCTGCTCCACCATGGACCTCCATGGGCTGCAGGGGGACAGCCCGCTTCACCCTGGTCTTTCACCACAGGTTGGGGGGGGGAATCTCTGCTCTGGCGCCTGGAGCCCATCCTCCCCCCTCCTTCTTCACTGACCTTGGTGTCTGCGGAGTTGTTTCTCTTACATCTTCTCACTCCTCTCTCCAGCTGCAAAGTGTGCAGCTTTTTTTTCTCCCTTCCTTTTTTTTTCTTAATTATGTTATCACAGAGGCGTTACTGATTGGCTCGGCCTTGGCCAGCGGTGGGTCCGTTCCTGTAGCCGCTGGCATTGGCTGTGTCGGGTCGGACATGGAGGAAGCTTCTGGAAGCTTCTCTCACAGAAGCCACCCCATGTCCCCTCCCCCACTGCTACCAAAAACCTTGCCACACAAACCCAATACAATGATCTTTCAAGGTCCCTCCCAATCCCTGGCAGTCCGTGACTCTGTGACTCTGTGGAAAGGCTGGAAGGTGGTTAACTCACTCCAGAATTCTGAAATACAAGGTGATGCTAATAGAAAAAGAATGATTTAATTTGATCTACCAGTGACAGATAAACCCTGCAGCTTTTCTATGGAAAGGAGAATCTCGAACATACCTGCCTGGATAGAAAAGATTTCATACTGCACAGCATGGACATTGGGGAGGGGGTTTTGGGAAGGTCCCTTTCAGGTGTTGATAACAACGGAAGCTGCAGTGCGGACCAGGGAGAGAGGATGGACACTGCCAGCAGGACTAAAGGACCAGTGGAAGAACCCAAAGATTGGACTCTAACCTCAACTCCTGGGGACCTCAAACTCACCTTTACATGTGGACCAGTGTGGTAATGCATGAGCAGCCAAACTGAACTCAAGAAATTATAGAGACTTGGGGGGTAAAACCCGAATTATATCGGTGGTTCCAGGTGCAACCCAAACAGACTCTAAGAAAAATTCCATCCCCCCTGGGGAGGAGCACTGCCGCTGCAGACTGGAGGGTGGGGGCTGTACCAACCTCAAAGGCTTTGATTTGCATTGGCCTGTGATCTGTGTACAGAAAATAGCCCATTTTATCCAGCCCTGACAAGGGAATTGCAAGCCCCTGCAGTGCCCCATAGTGTATCCTGCCTGATACATCCCCATGCACGGCACACAGCTGGACTAAACAGAAGTGTTTGAATTGCAAACAGAATTGGTAGATGCCAGAAGGCATCCACACTGCCCAAGCTGCAGACAACTAAATCTCATCCTGGCCCAGGCTTCGATCCAGGCTACCGATATTGTAACTCTGGTTTGAGGATGGGAATCATTGGTGCCGATTTTGTGGGAGGTTCCTGATAAAGAGTGGGAAAAAAGTGGTCTCCAAGTAAAAAGGAATTTGCTTGGAAATAAGGTAGGAGCGTTGAGGGCAAGACCGGGTTGGCCATCAAGAAGAGATATTGCCCTGCTGTGGGTGGCACCCTCATAGGCATGGGAGGTGGGGGTGTAAGTCATGCCGGACCTCTATGGCTTCTCCTGTTCCCTGGCCTAATACCAACACAAGCAAATGAATGCTCAAGTGTTTCCAGTATGTATACCATGGGAGACAAAAACCTTTAACCCTTTCTGTTCACTCCCACATCCATCGGCATTGTTATGAAACCTGCACTCATGGTGGGCAGCAATCCTGGGTGGCTGAACCCTGGGGAAAAGGCGGCCAACGCCTGGGAGTTGGGTGCCCAAGAGGAGAAAAGTTTATTTGCTTTACTAAAGCCGGCCATTGGGATGTATCAGACGGGGGTGGGGTCCAAGATATGGTAAAAACCGGAATAATAAGAAATAGAACCAAGTCTATTGCCCGTAAATATTTGCCTCCGGGACCAGGAGGAGATTTATATGCAGAAATCAAAAAGCAATTGGAGGAAGAAATAGGACTTCCGAAGCTGGGGCAAAATCTGTTTGTAGACTTAGGAGAAAGGATAAGCAGAGAATTAAATGTCACCAATTGTTGGATTTGTGGGGGACCTCTCATGACAGAGGAGTGGCCTTGGGAAGGAAGTAGCCTAGGAGCTAAAGAATTACTCCAGTGGAACCGTGCTAGTAGCAGCAGAGGGGACCGGCCTGAAGGATGGATTTTAAGCTCTACCACCTTAGGAGAAGAATGCTTAAGGAGAGAAGGAGGAAAATATTCCAAGAGGGTGGGGAACACTCCCTGTAAAAGATTAAAACTTACAAATGGTTCTTCCACCTGGTGGTACCCGAGGGAACCAAAGGGAATCTGGGTTCTAAACAATGAAAATTGCAAATACAGTAAAATAACAAAACTTTTTTAGTGTAATGGTACAGCTGCAAACCCTTATAAGGGCCTCCCAGAAATAGCTAAGTATTGGGACAAAATAACTGAAACACAGGAGGGCTTTTGGAGGGCTCCAGAAGGATTGTTCTGGATATGTGGAAAAAGAGCTTATTCTGAATTACTCTCGAATGGGAGGGGTAGCTGTACACTAGGTGTTATACAACCGTGTTTTTTCCTATTACCGGGATCCAAAGGAGACAATTTAGGAGCTCCAGTATGAGATTCTTTGGGGAGAACCAAGAGGGAGGTAATAGGAAGATCTCAAAAATGGGGTGAGGACAAATGGCCTCCTGAGAGAATAATCCAAGTACATGGGCCAGCTACTTGGGCCCAGGGTGGTAGCTGGGGTTACCAACTCCCATTTATATGTTAAATCGTATTATCAGGCTCCAAGCAGTAGTAGAAATAATTTCCAATAAAACTGCCCAAGCCTTAGAATTGACATCGAAACACCAGACAAAAACGAGGGCTGAGATTTACCAAAACAGGCGAGCCTTGGATTACTTGTTGGCTGAGGAGGGTGGAGTTTGTGGAAAATGGAATACCTCAGACTGTTGATTAAAAATAGATGAGATGCAGTGTTAGAAATAACCAAAGAAATCCGAAAGATTGCACATGTGCCTGTCCAGAAATGGGAACCTATGTGGAATGCAGATGGGTGGGAGAATATTTTTAGGGGAGCATGGTGGAAGAAAATAGGGTTTATATTTTTATGTTCGGTTGCTGGGTTGTTGTTTCTCCCGTCTTATTCCTTGTTTTATCCGACTTATAACCACTGTAGTCCAAGGTATGCAGGTAGTCTCCATGCCAGTGGATCTGGAATCGACCACCTCAAGCTCGACTAAACAATAATGATAATAAGAAGGGTGAGAAACAAACCACGCCCTCTAGATGAAGCAGAGTTAATTTATAATACAAACGAATGGATCAGTCACCAAGAGGATTATGGCTCAAGACAAACGTGGTATAAATAAGAAAAGGGGGGATTGTGAAAGATGGGGGAGAGTGTTGTTGGCTTTCGCCATAATAATTCTTTTTTTTGCTGCCATGTGAGGAATTTGATGAAGAGGCCTGAAATGACCAATCCTGGGGGAACAAAGGGGGGAAGTTGAGGAACTGTGGAGATATAAACACCCCTGCACCCACCGCCTGGAGAGAACCAGACTGGTGCTCTGGAGGTCAGAGAACCCCTTCACCGGGGTGAGGAGGTCGCTCTGAAGAACGCTGTGGCCCTTCCTGCCAGGGACCTTTCCCACAGCCACTGGGCAGTGCTGCACGTGCACGAAAAGAGAAGATTTTATCTTAATAAGACCCCTCAAAGTAATTAGCATAACCCTGCCCCTTTTTAAAACTAATTATAATAACCCAACCTTAAAATGACTCTGCAGGTGACTGATGCAATCCTCAATGGATATAAAGGGATAACGGATCTGTCCCGGGGTGCCTCTGACTTGGGTCAAGCAGCCAGCGCTGGGCTTTTGCTTTATTGACTTTGTCCTCACCAATAAAACCAAACCTGCCTTGATTACAAGGCTTGGGCGTTTCTTACAGCCCCAGCTCTCAGCCGGTCCTCACAGCAGAGCTGCTCCAGCCCTCGCATCGCCCTCGTGGCCTCCTCTGGACTCCTTCTAACAGGTCCAAAATAATATAAAATAATTGTAAAAATCCACAAAACCCTCCCCTCCCCCTTAAATCCCGCCCCAAGGGGAAGGGGCTGTTTCCAGGGGGAAGGGGCAGTTTCCAGGGGGAAGGGGCTGTTTCCAGGGGGAAGGGGCTGTTTCCGAGGGGAAGGGGCTGTTTCCGAGGGGAAGGGGCTGTTTCCAGGGGGAAGGGGCTGTTTCCGAGGGGAAGGGGCAGTTTCCGAGGGGAAGGGGCAGTTTCCGAGGGGAAGGGGGCTGTTTCCAGGGGGAAGGGGCAGTTTCCGAGGGGAAGGGGCTGTTTCCAGGGGGAAGGGGGCAGTTTCCGAGGGGAAGGGGCTGTTTCCGAGGGGAAGGGGGCAGTTTCCAGGGGGAAGGGGCTGTTTCCAGGGGGAAGGGGCTGTTTCCGAGGGGAAGGGGCTGTTTCCAGGGGGAAGGGGCTGTTTCCAGGGGGAAGGGGCTGTTTCCAGGGGGAAGGGGCAGTTTCCAGGGGAAGGGGGCTGTTTCCAGGGGGAAGGGGCTGTTTCCGAGGGGAAGGGGGCTGTTTCCGAGGGGAAGGGGGCTGTTTCCAGGGGGAAGGGGGCTGTTTCCGAGGGGAAGGGGCTGTTTCCGAGGGGAAGGGGGCTGTTTCCGAGGGGAAGGGGCTGTTTCCGACGGACAGAGCAGCTGCCCCGGGGCCAAGCTCCAGCCCCGCCTCATCCCCGCAGCCGCTCTGGGCTGGGTCCTTCGCTGCCGCGGGGCGTCGGGCTGGGCTGCCGGGTCCGACCCGCCCGCTGCGCCGCCTGAAACCTTCCAGCGCGGGTCAGGCGAACGGCGGCGGCAGCTACAGCGGGGTCCTGCCGGGATCGGCCTCTCGCCCCGCCCCGCGGCCCCACGGTCTTTCCAGCGCGGGCGGCGGGCGGGTACGGGTCGGTGTTCGCGGTGGCTGCAGCCCGGGGCGGCGCGGGGGCCCTGGCTGGGGTCGCTCGCTCCAGTGGGGCGAGGTAGGAGGCGGGTGGGGTCGTGTCTGTCCTTCCCCCGCCCTGTTCCCGGGGAGGTACGGCCGGGCCGGGCCGGGCCGGGCCGGGCCGGGAGGCGAGGCGGGAGCTGCGCCGCGTGGTCAGGGCCGGTGTCAGGACCGAGCCGCTGCGGGCACGGAACCCCCCCCCGAGCTGACACCGCAGCGAACGTTTTGTCGGTATTTTTGCTTTTTTTTTAAAAAAAGGCGATGCTGCGAAAGGATCCAACAAGAAACCGTGATGCCCCCGCGCGCGTGGCCTGTGGAGGAGCGCGGCTCCCGCACAGCCTCGGCTGGGACAAGGGCAGGGCGGCTCGGTGGGCACTGACCGGTTGCAGTGCCGCTGGGCTTCCATCGAGCTCAGGAACCCTCCCTCACTTCTTCAGCCGGGGGCTGGCTGTTTCCTGAGAATCCTGCCGGTCTGGCCAGCAGTTACTGATTATTTGCTGTGCACTTTTCCCCCGAGAAAAAGGACTTAAACTTCATCTTCTTTGTGCAGTGGAGCCATCTCCCTTGCAGATTGTAAGTCCCTCACCAACTGTTTTGACTTCCCTTTGTCTTCTCAGTGCAGACTGTGGTGAAGAACAGTACCCACCCGTTGGGTGCCAATAGCAAAAGCTATTTCACTACCTAAGTGAAAAATAAAGTAAAATAAGGAAACCAAACAAGAAAAGGCCTTTGTGTCAATCTTCCTTGTCACCAAAGTGCATCTCCCATCTATTCTGTCTTTCACTTTCTTTTTTGTGGAAGCTGTGGTTGAGAAACAGTACCCAGGAGACTGCAAACAGTGGTGTGATTGCTTGTGTAAAATCTCTCTGATGCCACCTAAAGGAACGTGCTAATGGTGTTAGAAATGAAGAAGGTGGGATCCTGTTTGAGGAAGAAAGTGTGTTGGAGTGGAAAGCCTTGGGTAGGACAGGAGGAGGTGGCAGCAGCCTTCTTGGGTCCGTGATGAGTGTTGGCATGTATTATCTGATCTAGAGCTGATGTCAGTCACCTCTTGAGCTCTAGAATTACTCTGAGACCCAGGAAAGTGCAGTTTCTTTAGGCTGTGCCCTTGGAGCTTCTCCAGAGTGGGGGTTTAACCAGGAAGGGGCAGTGCCCACCCCACCCTCCACGCTGCGGTGGGACGGGGAGGAGGGAGTAGAAACAAAAGGGGCTCAGGGGTTGAGACATGAGCAGGTTGCTGGAATAGTGAGGGAGAAACACCCCCCCGGCACCCCCCAAACAAACGCCCCCCCGACACCCCCCAAACAAACACCAACCCACCACCCCCCAAACAAACACCCCCCCGACACCCCCCAAACAAACACCCCCCAAACAAACACCCCCCCGACACCCCCCAAACAAACACCCACCTGACACCCCCCAAACAAACACCCCCCTGACACCCCCCAAACAAACACCCACCTGACACCCCCAAACACCCCCCCCGACACCCCCCAAACAAACACCCCCCTGACACCCCCCAAACAAACACCCACCTGACACCCCCCAAACACCCCCCCCCGACACCCCCCAAACAAACACCAACCCACCACCCCCCAAACAAACACCCCCCCGACACCCCCCAAACAAACACCCCCCCCAACACCCCCCAAACAAACACCAACCCACCACCCCCCAAACAAACACCCCCCAAACAAACACCCCCCCGACACCCCCCAAACAAACACCCACTGTGGTGGGTTGACCCTGGCTAGAGGCCGGATGCCCACCAAAGCCCACTCTATCACTCCCCCTCCTCAAATGGGCAGGGGGAGAAAATTATAACGAAAAGCTCGTGGGTGGAGATAAGGACGGAGAGAGATCACTCACCAATTACTGGCACGGGCAAAACAGACTCGACTTGGGGGGAAAAAACAAATTTACTTTATTACAAATCAAAATCAGAGGAGAATGAGAAGTAAAACCAAATCTTAAAACACCTCCCCCATCCCTCCCTTCTTCCCGGGCTTAATCTCTTTCCCGATTTTCCACCTCCTCCCCCCAGCAGCACAGGGGGACAGGGAATGGGGTTGGGGTCAGTTCATCACACGGTGTTTCTACCGCTGCTTCCTCCTCAGGGGGAGGTCTCCTTCCCCCGCACCAGCGTGGGGTCCCTCTCACGGGAGACAGTCCTCCACCAACTGCTCCAACGTGAGTCCTTCCCATGACTGACAGCTCTTCACGAGCTGCTCCAGTCTGGGTCCATTCCATGGGGTGCAGTCCTTCAGGAAGGGACTGCTCCAGCGCGGGCTTCCCGCGGGGTCACAGCCTCCTTCAGCATCCACCTGCTCCGGCGTGGGGTCCTCCACGGGCTACAGGTGGTCACTGCTCCAGCATGGACCCCCATGGGCTGCAGGGGGACATCTGCCCCACCATGGACCTCCATGGGCTGCAGGGGGACATCTGCTCCACCATGGACCTCCATGGGCTGCAGGGGGACAGCTGCCTCACCATGGTCTTCACCACTTGTTGGGGGGGGAATCTCTGCTCTGGCGCCAGAGCCCATCCTCCCCCTCCTTCTTCACTGACCTTGGTGTCTGCGAAGTTGTTTTCTCTTACATCTTCTCACTCCTCTCTCCAGCTGCAAAGTGTGCAGCTTTTTTTTTTCTCCCTTCCTTTTTTTTTTTCTTAATTATGTTATCACAGAGGCGTTACTGATGGGCTCGGCCTTGGCCAGCAGCGGGTCCCTTCTTGTAGCCGCTGGCATTGGCTGTGTCGGGTCGGACATGGGGGAAGCTTCTGGCAGCTTCTCTCACGGAAGCCACCCCATGTCCCCTCCCCCACTGCTACCAATAACCTTGCCATGCAAACCCAATACACCACCTTAGAAGAATGCTTAAGGAGAGAAGGAGGAAAATATTCCAAGAGGGTGGGGAACACTCCCTGTAAAAGATTAAAACTACAAATGGTTCTTCCACCTGGTGGTACCCGAGGGAACCAAAGGGAATCTGGGTTCTAAACAATGAGACAGGGAATTGCAAATACAGTAAAATAACAAAACTTTTTTAGTGTACTGGTACAGCTGCAAACCCTCATAAGGGCCTCCCAGAAATAGCTCAGTATTGGGACAAAATAACCGAAACACAGGAGGGCTTTTGGAGGGCTCCAGAAGGATTGTTCTGGATATGTGGAAAAAGAGCTTATTCTGAATTACCCTCGAATTGGAGGGGGAGCTGTACACTTGGTGTTACACAACCAGGTTTTTTCCTATTACTGGGATCCAAAGGAGACAATTTAGGAGCTCCAGTATGAGATTCTTTGGGGAGAACCAAGAGGGAGGTAATAGGAGGATCTCAAAAATGGGGTGAGGACAAATGGCCTCCTGAGAGAATAATCCAAGTACATGGGCCAGCTCCTTGGGCCCAGGGTGGTAGCTGGGGTTACCAAACTCCCATTTATATGTTAAATCGTATCATCAGGCTCCAAGCAGTAGTAGAAATAATTTCCAATAAAACTGCCCAAGCCTTAGAATTGACATCGAAACACCAGACAAAAATGAGGGCTGAGATTTACCAAAACAGGCGAGCCTCGGATTACTGGTTGGCTGAGGAGGGTGGAGTTGGTGGAAAATGGAAGACCTCAGACTCTTGATTAAAAATAGATGAGATGCAGTGTTAGAAATAACCAAAGAAATCCGAAAGATTGCGCGTGTGCCTGTCCAGAAATGGGAACCGATGTGGCGTGAGGATGGGTGGGAGAATATTTCCAGGGAAGCACGGTGGAAGAAAATAGGGTTTATATTTTTATGTTCGTTGCTGGGTTGTTGTCTCTCCCGTTTGATTCCTTGTTTTATCTGAGTTATCACCACTGCAGTCCAAGGTGTGCAGGCAGGCTCCACGCCAGTGGGTCTGGAATCGACCACCTCAGCTCGACTAAGCGAATAACGATAATAAGAAGGGTGAGAAACAAACCACACCCTCTGGATAGAAGAGTTAATTTATAAAACAAAGGAATGGATCAGTCACCAAGAGGATTATGGCTCAAGACAAATGTGGTATAAATAAGAAAAGGGGGGATTGTGAAAGATGGGGGAGAGTGTTGTTGGCTTTTGCCATAATAATTCTCTTTTTTGCTGCCATGTGAGGGATTTGATGAAGAGGCCTGAAATGACCAATCCTGGGGGAACAAAGTCGAGGAACTGTGGAGATATAAACACCCCTGCACCCACTGCCTGGAGAGAACCAGACTGGTGCTCTGGAGGTCAGAGAACCCCTTCACCGGGGTGAGGAGGTCGCTCTGAAGAACACTGTGGCCCTTCCTGCCAGGGACCTTTCCCACAGCCACTGGGCAGTGCTGCACGTGCACGAGAAGAGAAGATTTTATCTTAATAAGACCCCTCAAAGTAATTAGGATAACCCTGCCCCTTTTTAAAACTAATTATAATAACCCAACCTTAAAATGACTCTGCAGGTGACTGGTGCAATCCTCAATGGATATAAAGGGATAACGGATCCTTCCCGGGGTGCCTCTGACTTGGGTCAAGCAGCCAGCGCTGGGCTTTTGCTTTATTGACTTTGTCCTCGCCAATAAAACCAAACCTGCCTTGATTACAAGGCTTGGGCGTTTCTTACAGCCCCAGCTCTCAGCCTGTCCTCACCGCAGAGCTGCTCCAGCCCTCGCATCGCCCTCGTGGCCTCCTCTGGACTCCTTCTCACAGGTCCAAAATAATATAAAATAATTGTAAAAATCCACAAAACCCTCCCCTCCCCCTTAAATCCCGCCTCAAAACCCCAATAGCCCCATAACCCCCTTGAATCCCTGTCCCACCCCGAAAAACTCCAGAAAAAAAGAAAACTTGGTCGCCACTCGCTCGACGCAGTTGCCATTATACGGGATCTTTTCTGCAGTCTCCACATGGCGCTTCCGCCCGGCCCCGGCCCCGGCCCCGGCCCGGCTCCCTCCCGGCCCGGCTCCCCCCCACCCCGGCCCGGCCCCCGCCCGGCCTGGCCCTCGCCGTCAGCAACGATACACCGCAACCAGCCCGAGCCGTGCCGTGAGGCGGAAAAGGGGCAGTTTCCGAGGGGAAGGGGACAGTTTCCGAGGGGAAGGGGCAGTTTCCAGTGGGAACGGGGCTGTTTCCAGGGGGAAGGGGCTGTTTCCAGGGGGAAGGGGCAGTTTCCGAGGGGAAGGGGCAGTTTCCAGGGGGAAGGGGCTGTTTCCAGGGGGAAGGGGCTGTTTCCGAGGGGAAGGGGCTGTTTCCAGGGGGAAGGGGCTGTTTCCAGGGGGAAGGGGGCTGTTTCCAGGGGGAAGGGGGCTGTTTCCGAGGGGAAGGGGCTGTTTCCAGGGGGAAGGGGCTGTTTCCGAGGGGAAGGGGCTGTTTCCGAGGGGAAGGGGCTGTTTCCAGGGGGAAGGGGCAGTTTCCAGGGGGAAGGGGGCAGTTTCCAGGGGGAAGGGGCAGTTTCCGAGGGGAAGGGGCAGTTTCCGAGGGGAAGGGGCTGTTTCCAGGGGGAAGGGGCAGTTTCCAGGGGGAAGGGGCTGTTTCCAGGAGGAAGGGGCTGTTTCCAGGGGGAAGGGGCTGTTTCCAGGGGGAAGGGGGCTGTTTCCGAGGGGAAGGGGGCTGTTTCCAGGGGGAAGGGGCTGTTTCCAGGGGGAAGGGGCTGTTTCCGAGGGAAAGGGGCTGTTTCCGACGGACAGAGCAGCTGCCCCGGGGCCAAGCTCCAGCCCCGCCTCATCCCCGCAGCCGCTCTGGGCTGGGTCCTTCCCTGCTGCGGGGCGTCGGGCTGGGCTGCCGGGTCCGACCCGCCCGCTGCGCCGCCTGAAACCTTCCAGCGCGGGTCAGGCGAACGGCGGCGGCAGCTACAGCGGGGTCCTGCCGGGATCGGCCTCTCGCCCCGCCCCGCGGCCCCACGGTCTTTCTAGCGCGGGCGGCGGGCGGGAGCGGGTCGGTGTTCGCGGCGGCTGCAGCCCGGGACGGCGCGGGGGCCCTGGCTGGGGTCGCTCGCTCCAGTGGGGCGAGGTAGGAGGCGGGTGGGGTCGTGTCTGTCCTTCCCCCGCCCTGTTCCCGGGGAGGTACGGCCGGGCCGGGCCGGGCCGGGCCGGGCCGGGCCGGGCCGGGCCGGGCCGGGCCGGGAGGCGAGGCGGGAGCTGCGCCGCGTGGTCATGGCCTGTCCCAGGGCCGGTGTCAGGACCGAGCCGCTGCGGGCACGGAACCCCCCCCCGAGCTGACACCGCAGCGAACGTTTTGTCGGTATTTTTGCTTTTTTTAAAAAAAGGCGATGCTGCGAAAGGATCCAACAAGAAACCGTGATGCCCCCGCGCGCGTGGCCTGTGGAGGAGCGCGGCTCCCGCACAGCCTCGGCTGGGACAGGGGCAGGGCGGCTCGGTGGGCACTGACCGGTTGCAGTGCCGCTGGGCTTCCATCGAGCTCAGGAACCCTCCCTCACTTCTTCAGCCAGGGGCTGGCTGTTTCCTGGGAACCCTGCCGGTCTGGCCAGCAGTTACTGATTATTTGCTGTGCACTTTTCCCCCGAGAAAAAGGACTTAAACTTCATCTTCTTTGTGCAGTGGAGCCATCTCCCTTGCAGATTATAAGTCCCTCACCAACTGTTTTGACTTCCCTTTGTCTTCTCAGTGCAGACTGTGGTGAAGAACAGTACCCACCCGTTGGGTGCCAATAGCAAAAGCTATTTCACTACCTAAGTGAAAAATAAAGTAAAATAAGGAAACCAAACAAGAAAAGGCCTTTGTGTCAATCTTCCTTGTCACCAAAGTGCATCTCCCATCTATTCTGTCTTTCACTTTCTTTTTTGTGTAAGCTGTGGTTGAGAAACAGTACCCAGGAGACTGCAAACAGTGGTGTGATTGCTTGTGTAAAGTCTCTCTGATGCCACCTAAAGGAACGTGCTAATGGTGTTAGAAATGAAGAAGGTGGGATCCTGTTTGAGGAAGAAAGTGTGTTGGAGTTGAAAGCCTTGGGTAGGACAGGAGGAGGTGGCAGCAGCCTTCTTGGGTCAGTGATGAGTGTTGGCATGTATTATCTGATCTAGAGTTGATGTCAGTCACCTCTTGAGCTCTAGAATTACTCTGAGACCCAGGAAAGTGCAGTTTCTTTAGGCTGTGCCCTTGGAGCTTCTCCAGAGTGGGGGTTTAACCAGGAAGGGGCAGTGCCCACCCCACCCTCCACGCTGCGGTGGTACGGGGAGGAGGAAATAGAAACAAAAGGGGCTCAGGGGTTGAGACATGAGCAGGTTGCTGGAATAGTGAGGGAGAAACACCCCCCCGACACCCCCCAAACAAACACCCCCCCGACACCCCCCAAACAAACACCCCCCCGACACCCCCAAACAAACACCCCCCAAACAAACACCCCCCCGACACCCCCCAAACAAACACCAACCCACCACCCCCCAAACAAACACCCCCCCGACACCCCCAAACAAACACCCCCCAAACAAACACCCCCCCGACACCCCCCAAACAAACACCAACCCACCACCCCCCAAACAAACACCCCCCCGACACCCCCCAAACAAACACCCCCCCGACACCCCCAAACAAACACCCCCCAAACAAACACCCCCCTGACACCCCCCAAACAAACACCCCCCCGACACCCCCCAAACACCCCCCAAACACCCCCCCGACACCCCCCAAACAAACACCCCCCCGACACCCCCCAAACAAACACCCCCCAACACCCCCAAACAAACACCCCCCCGACACCCCCCAAACAAACACCCCCCCGACACCCCCCAAACACCCCCCAAACACCCCCCCGACACCCCCCAAACAAACACCCCCCCGACACCCCCCAAACAAACACCCCCCAACACCCCCCAAACAAACACCCCCCCGACACCCCCCAAACAAACACCCCCCAACACCCCCCAAACAAACACCCCCCCCGACACCCCCCAAACAAACACCCACCCGACACCCCCCAAACAAACACCCCCCAGATACCCCCCAAACAAACACCCCCCCGACACCCCCCAAACAAACACCCCCCAAACACCCCCAAACAAACACCCCCCCGACACCCCCCAAACACCCCCCAAACAAACACCAACCCACCACCCCCCAAACACCCACCCACCACCCCCAAACAAACACCCCCCACCACCCCCCAAACAAACACCCCCCTGACACCCCCCAAACAAACACCCCCCAAACAAACACCCCCCCGACACCCCCCAAAAACACCCACCCACCACCCCCCAAACACTCATCAAACACCCAACCCCCCTCCAGACACCCAACCCCCCAGCACCGAAACACCCCCCCCCAGCCCCCCGCCCCGTGCCACTCAGTCCCTCCCCTGCTCCCCGGGTTGGCGGGCGGCGGGTGCTGAGCAGTGGCACTGGGTTAGCGCTCATTTGCATATTTTATTCCTGTGATTAGCACTATTTTCATATTAATTTGTTGTGGGTTTTAAAGTTTTCTTTTATTTCTCTTATTAAACTGTTCTTATCTCACCCTCCTTGGCCTTGCCCCCCCCATCCCCCCCAATCCTCTCCCCTAGGGTTGGGGGGGCAGGGGGTGAGCCAAGGGCCAGCTCAGTGAAACTGTCACAAG